>OZ059811.1:602500-962044 GCA_964057025.1 Standfussiana lucernea
CAGGAATGTTTTAGGACTATTCAGAGAGTGGGAAGTGACAGCGCTAGACAGCTGTCTAGCGCCATCTCTTACCCACCTTACTGAATTCTCGTTTTTTCAGTATGTTATAATTGAACGATGAAGATAGGAGACGTGAAGGAGAAAAATATAAATGATTGTACAATTTACTTGTTATTATTGTCGCAATACAAAGATTTCTATAGATTCGAACAAAAAACGTTTTGAGAGATACACTAATACATTTTCTTAATTCATCCTAAACCCGGGTTTTCCCGAGTTTCGCACGTCATAAAAACAACACGCCTAATATCTTTCAAAAACTACAACCACCTTCCTTGAAAACTTGAACAAAACAAACAAGCAGAAAGGCAACACGCTGTATAAGTTCACCTTGTTTCCACACACGCATAATCTTCGTATTATAATACTTGTGGTATGTATGTATGTGTTCGTGTACAATATCGAGTCGTAGTTTAGTCCAAAATATTGGATTTTAGAGTGCACTGGTATTTATTTTAAGTAAAGTTTGGGTTTAAGAAACTAAGTTTTCGCTTGGGATTTTATCTGTATCAAATAAATGACAAAATTGATTTAGAGTTAGTCAGTGTGTTAGAGAGAGTTTTTTTGTAATAAATTAATATTTGTACATAATATAACATAACATCACGCCTGTAATCCCTGAAGGGTTAGGCAGAGGTGTACCTAATAGTATACCCACATTTCGCCAGTTATGTTTAAGTCTCATGTAATAGGGGGCGAGTCCATTGCCACCAACCGGACACAGACCTTCCGTGGCTGCTACTGAGTAATTCCTGAAGGAAAAACCCAATAACACTTTGCCCGACCTGGGTATGAAACCCTGGCAATGGAACAGGAAATTTCTTAACTCTTGTCTTATTTTAATTTGTTCTAAGTTCACTTTTTTATATAATAATCTTGTTTTATTGTTAAGTTACCATTTTCTTTTGTCCAGTGCGAGACTAATAAATACTTTTTCTTTCTTTCTTTTAAAGTAACGAGGCAGTCAAAAATTAATACACTTGAAAGATATTTTATTGTAGCTAGTTTTTTTTACACTAAATATAATGAAAAAGTAGTAGTTTACTATGAACAGTAGTTTTTGCTGAGTCAATGTCTTCTTGTCCGTGAGCATAAACAGTTTTTTTTCCCGCGGCTGAGACCCAGCCCTCGTCTCAATGAGACCTATTTTCTTCTGCTTAGTGTCGAAGGTGGTCAGATTCGATGGTCCAAAGTAAAAATATGGTTGCAATATTAACGAATTTAATTTCGTCAGAGTTTCCACTATAACTTTCGCACTTGACGGTTACAAAACGACTGCGTTCAAAATCCTGTAAATGATCTGCAATTGAATATCTATACTATAATATACTATACTATATAATATTATATAATATATATTATATATAATATTATAAAGCGAAAGTTTGGATGGATGGATGTTTGTTACTCAATCACGCCAGAACGGCTGAACGGATCTGAATTAAATTTGGCACAGATATAGATTATAGTTTGGAGTAGCACATAGGATACTTTTCATCCAGGTAGGACGATCCTGTGGGTCAATTATCGAAATCCACGCGGGCGAAGCCGCCGGCATAAACTAGTAGGTAATAAAAATATGACTTACTTATCGTCAAAAGGGAAATTATTATGAAATTATGGAAATAGGCACACGGGTAGGTGATCGAAATATACCTATTGTTATTTTATGGATATGAGTATGTATGATAACAGGAGATTACACTGATATCGTACTTAAGTACATGACATTGATATTTTTGAATGATTTGCCAATTCGTCATCATCCTAGACAATTCTTTACTACTTTTAGTTTGCATCCATCATCGTCGGCCAGCCTTTTTCCAACTATGTGGGGGTCGGCTTCCAGTCTAACCGAATGCAGCTGAATACCAGTATGTTACATGGAGCGACTGCCTATCTGACTACCACAACCCAGTTCCTGGGTTCCTGATTCCGGTTTCCAGCCTAAACTCAATGTTAATATTTTACTTCTTCAGTCAATAAGAATATAAAATTTCATTATGAAAACGTAATATATTCGTAAAGTATCAAGTAGTGGCCTTCGTACTATTTTTAGATTTTCTTCTGTTTGTTAAATATGAACCTTAGTTCCTTCGAAAAGGGTTGGGTTTTCATTGAAAGGGATTGAGTGATGACTTTTATGAGTACAAAGTGTAGTTTTTTTTTTTACTTTACGGTGTTTTTTTACGGTTCAATAGTTTGTGAGGGGTGATAATCGGTAATGGTATGGTGACAAAATGGTTGAATTTGTACTCGAGGTACTGGGTTCGGTTCTTTATTAAGTATTTGCTGCTATGTCATTAATTATTGTATTGTTTGGTTTCCATTGCGATGCTGATTTTCGTTGTATGTTGATTAAAGTCATTTGGAACAAAATAATAACTAGATTGTAATCATTTCATACATCAATAAATCTCTAGGTAATACATTTTCTGGAAATCGTCATGTTCTAACGAAATAGTCATACCTCCAGCCAATATAACCTCGAAATTAATTATGGAAAACTAAATATATACCTAACAAAAAGAACCACAACCTGTACATTTACACACCCACACACATCGTATTTACAATACACACACACACACATACATTTATGTTAAATTTAATTGTAAACGTACACCGTACTCTGTTCTCGCGTAGAATTGGGTTCTGTACACATTATAAGAACGAAGATTAGGGTTCCGCGGAAAACTTTTTTTTTTCTGATAACTTAAATTCACGCTTGTTTTGTAAAAAGAGTAGACAGAGATGTAAAACTGTAGGTAATGTACACCCATACTGCGCGCTTTGACGCATTTGGTATGACAAATATGTCAAAAATAATCACCCAATCAAACTTGAGGAAGCTATGTAAGTGGAAATTGCTTTCAAAGCTTTACATATGTATAACTTACAGAGACTTCACACTTCAGCCAACTTATTTGAGTAGGTGGGAAAACACAGAACTTAAATAAACGTACCAAGTTTGACATTTGGATGCATTTTCTCTTGGCACGCAGCGCCATCTTGAACTGCACACTTAAAGTGGTCATACAATAAACAAGATTGGAGGAGGAGCTCGTGGCTAAATAATAACTGCCGCTCGGGTTGATCTGCAGGTTAAGCCGGGCTTGCCTAGGTGGGCCCGTGGATGCGTGACCACCCATTACATACCGTGTTTCCTCCATGTCTCGGAAAGCACGTTAAGCCGTTGGTCCCGGCTGTCATTTGTAGATCTTTGACAGTCGTTACAGGTAGCCAGTGGCCCGAAAGTCTGACAACCAGTCTTACCAAGGGGTATCGTATTACCCAGTACTAACTGGGTTGTGGAGGTCAGATGGGCGACTGTGACATGTTATATGGAACGACTGCTCCACGTAAAATACTAGTATTCAGTCGGCACTCGAACATAGTTGGAAAAAGGTATGCAGATTGACTGTAAACAAGATTGACATAAGCAAGCTTATGTCAGAAAGTTGAACCTTGCCCATTCGAAAACCCACATCTATGTATTTGGAGAAGAACGGTAAAGAAACTCCTTAGTAGCTACAATAAAAAAAGCATAGGTTGATCACCGACCCCATCATAAAATTCGGAATCATAACAAGCAAAGCCGCAGGAAAAAAGGTTATTAACTAAATTGCGAATTACTATGAAACATTCTTATGAAGGGGCTAAAATAACTCGCAGGCGTATTCTGTTAGGGCGTATGTTTTTCACTGATTTTAAATGGATTCTGGAAAGTTCCTATGCGTATACATCCAGCATCTTAGGCGATACATGAAAAACTACTGCTATTTTGTTTTGTCCAGTGCGAGACTAATAAATACTTTTTTTCTTTAAAGAAGTTGGTTAAAAAAACCACAAAGAAAAAAAAAGTTCAACAAGAATGCAACCCCGTTTCCAACGACTACTATAGAGAAAAGAGAGAGAAAAATGCGTAGCCCCCCCCCATTGCTTTCTAAACTCAGCTGGTTGTCAAAATCAGCTGTTCCCCATATACAGCTTGATACCGTTACGGCATAGCAGTGAGATCGCGCACCCCTCTCCAAATATCCGGGGGTCGGTTACTTATTCGAAAGCAATTTTAGTTCAACCCCCCACCCACCTTCATTTAGAATGGGGCAGGGACGGACTTGGAAAAAGGGTTTTTGCGTTTTGGTAACTAAATAGAGGTATTTATTTAGTTGGTGGAATACGATATTGTGGTAAGTATTAATAAGATAGACTGCTAAAATAATCTGTTCCTTTTGACTTTGCTGTAGTCGGATAAAAAGATTCTCGACCAAAAATTTACTAACTGAAGTAACTCTCTTTTTATACAATACTTAAGAAGTATTTTACCGCAATTTTCGTAGGTTATTAAAAAAAAAACAGCTGTTTCCTACAAAACTGCAATACCTATACGGTCCAAATGTATGGAACAGCAGTTTTTAATCACCGATGGAACACGCACACACACACATTTCACTTTTCACATTTCTTAATCACGTTCGCGGTGACGTGGTACGGGTACCGCTTTAGTGTCGGTGTCCCTTCCACCTTCTATGATTTGTGATACCTATTAGTTAATTAAATGAAGGAGTCCTACTTTAAGTAATTTTTAAACCCTTTATGAGAATGCGAAACGAGTATGTAAGGATGGTAACAGGTGGCATTCTGTAGAGTCTGCCTACCCCCATGGGAAAATGGCGTGACTTACAGTATGTCTATTATGAGAAGTTAAAACAAATCAAAACGCAGTAAAATATTCCTATTTAAAAATAAATCTCACCCCCTTACTCCCAAGTCCGCTCCCTGTCCTCCACCCCACCCGCGCGTAACCCGGGCTGCCCCCTCCGATTTATTTGTGCCTGTTTTAATTATGTACACATACTGTGGGAGAGTCAGCATATCTAGTGTAGCTTCAGCATGTTAGTGACTTTAAGGGGTAAACAGGTCTTCTGGTTCTTGAGGAGCTCATGGCTAAATAATAACAGCCGCTCGGGTCGATCTTTAGGTTAAGCCGTGCTTGTCTAGGTTGGTCTGAGGATGGGCGACCACCCATTACATTCGGAGCCTCTGTGCCTCGGAAAGCACGTTAAGCCATTGGTCCCGGCTATCATTAGGTCAAATAGGCAGTCGTTCCATGTAAAATACTGGTAATCAGCTGCACCCGGTTATACTGGAAGCCGACCCCAACATAGTTGGAAAAAGGCAGACTGATGATGATGACATCTTGTGGTTCTTCTTGCCCATCATAGTCTGTGGTAACCTTGTAGGTGGAGTATTATCTTTATGCTTTTAGTTTAAAATACATTTTTGAAAACACGTCTTAAGTGTTGTATTACATTTTTACGATAGCACATTCTTTCAAAACAACATGCACATACCTGGATTTAAATGAAGCCAACGATAGAGCTGTGCAGTTGGCTTCAATGTCGTCGGATATTATTTGAGTCCATCGACACGGAATGAAGAAGATGATCTTCTCTCGTAATCTCACGAACTTAGGAGATCCTATCACCGTCACCATCGCTAGGGATCAATATGCAAGGTGTAAACGGACGCTTCACGAAGCCGTCAACCAAGCATTCTGTACATCAAACTACGTAATTCTACACAAGAAATATTGCTGAGAAATGATTTTTGTTTGGGGTGATAAATTGCGATTTACGGTAGGACTCAATGTAACGTACTCAAAACATTGTGCTGATGGATGCATGGAATAGTACAGAGGTCGTGGAGATATTAAAAGTTATAACATTAAAAACTTTATTTCAAAATAATACTTGTGAAAAAGTTGGAACTTTGACCCCCAATATCTCCGAAACTAGAATGTTCCAAGGTATGGTCCAGAACAAAAAAAATATCACAATGATGCGGAGAACAAGTACCTTTCAACTTCGTTTAGGGTACTCCAACACCTATTATGCATCTTTTGGGTGTACCAAGCCACCGTGCCCAACTATAGTCGAAGTTTTTCGAAGTCCGCCAAATCTTAATCAAAACCTGACGTAATCAATTAATCACTATTTCATTTCGCAAAAACATCGACCTTGACTTTCTACCAATTAATTTTTTTAGCTCGTGCCATAAGTTAACCGGTTTTAAAACATCTCGCTAACTACCCGTTTATTCTGTAAACGTTCGAAAACGGATATTAAACCATTAGCGGGAATAACGGGTATTAGGAGTATCTTTTATAACTCTCATCTCCGTAAGGATTGGATTATAGGGGCTTAACGACTACTACATAAAGGTTTTTTTAATGTTTTAAGTGAGAGAAATGGCAGATAGCCAAAGGGGTGGAGGCTCTAAGGGTGGCTACACATAAATGAAAATGTTCAAGTCAACATGATAATATACGGTACGAAATCAGCAAGGCAGCAAAATCCAATACAGGGTGAAAAGTTATTGAAAAAAAAACGACTTTCAGAAAAACACAAAAAACTACGGTGACTTTGTTTGTTTCTCTGACTTTTTTGCTACTGACTTCCGAAAGTAAAGTTATTTAAGCCTTTGTTTTTGGATTATTTTGTTTTTGTTCGACTGCAAAAAAAAACTAGGAAACGGTGTAGGGTTTGCGTATTGGAGGACTGTCTTGTGTTATTTTGACCGTCAAAAGGATTCTCAACCTCATTGATAAATAAATTAATAATTAACATAAATTGATTTCAATCTGTGAGTTTCACCAGGGTTCGAAATCATCAAGATAACTATATTCTTTGATAAATTATCAGATAAAAAAAATATCTTCCGTGATCTCGTTTATTTTTTGACTTATACAGCAAATTTTGGTTTTAACGAACTTGAATTCAGTGGCCCTACCATGACATCTTAATGCAGGAACGTTTTAGTTGTATTCCAGTGTGGGAAAGAGATGGCGCTGGACATCCCGTATAGCTCTGTCTCTTTCCCACACCGGAATAGTTCGGCATTTTCGTAACTTATTACCCCGATCCTATCCATGATCATCACTTCGAATCCTGATTTAAACAATGACGAGGACCTATCTTTAACCCTCCCCTCTCTTTTCAGGACGAAGTCCTAGCCATCAACGACAAGGTAGTCCTGCGCGCCGACGACCTGCTGTCCTGGATGTGCGTGGGCACGGAGTGGCGCTGGGGGCTCCGTGCGGTGTGGCGCGGTGCCTGCGCCCCTCCCGCCGACATGCCCCGCCACGCACCGCTCACACACACCAAGCTGGACTTCAGTGATGTTGATACCGAGAAAAGTTCTATTGGTGAGTGATAGATGAGGTAGTGTGCGCATATGTCTATTGTGTGCAGTGTAATGAGCTGGTGGCCCAGCGGTAGCGACCCAGTCAGTAGTAGCGGATCTTTCTACAAGCCCAGAAGCTTGGTTTGCCCTTATAACCTACCACTCATCATGATCTTAGCGTTTCTGAGCAGTCTGCTTGCCTTATGGCTTGCCGTATTTCTGGCCCCTAGACACGCCACTGCCAGTCAGGTACTTTACTTTGTTCTGATTATCTCATCACCACTGGCTTCGCTACGGTGTACGGTGAAGAAAAGCATCGTGAGGAAACCGACCCGTCCTAGAACGGTAAATTCTACGGCATGTATCGCCCATGCGTCAACCAGCAGTGTGTGCGCCCCTTCCAACAGGGCACTGCGTCCCAGTGAAGAGAAAAGCTTAGAGGCTGATATAATGCATGTGACTATTTGATCAGCTGATAGGTTTTGGTAAATTACTGCCCGTCGGTTTTACGGTTCCAACTACTGGACAGGCCTTTTTTTTTTCACGATGTGGAAATCTTCAATGAATGTCCTCCGCCCTGGGGAGAGCGGAGGGGTATGTCAGACTCGTACTGACTAAAACCACACCGGTGTTCCCTCGCACACTTACGTCGGGGGGCAGCGGGAACTAATGTCACTTCCGCTGCCCCGGACTGGTGCCGGCCCGCTTGACCTGCGGGCCTTGTCCCGGGGGGGAGTGAGGTGTACAAAACTCCCCCGTTACGTCATAGAGAGGCGCGCTTGGAACACTACTGGACAGGCCTGCTCTTTGTAAGAAAGAGCGTCAATAAGCTCGTTCTCTATGGCATACGCCGTGAATCTAACTAGTTAACATCGTATTCTCGTCGAGTTAGCTCCGAATGTGTGTTTATAGGACCAGATTTTCTTACTCAACTGACTGGCTGCTTCGTTGTTCAAGTGATCGCAAGCGTGACTGCTGAGCATGAAGTCCTGGGTATGATTTCCGGGTCGGGCAAAGTGCTGTTGAGCTTTCCATTACGAATTTCTCAGTAGCAGCCACGAAGTCTGGATTTGTGCCCGGTTGAAGGCAATAGGCTCTCCCCCTATTACATGGGACATATGTAAGCATAGCTGGCGAAATGTGGGTACACCTCTGCCTAACCCTCCAGGATTACAGTGTTGTTTTTCCTACTCCGTCTTCCTTCCAACAGCGTGTGCTTACGTTTATGTAACTGATAAACACTTTTTCTCTTGCAGTGGTGGATGCAGATGCTCCAGGCGTGGTGGTCTTCTCATACCCTCGTTACTGCCGCTACAGGGCGCTCATAGCTAGGCTCGAAGGCATCCAGGCTTCCTGGCTAAGAGACTCCTTGGTCGCAGCCCTAGGAGGGTACGCGGCGCCGACCAGTAACACCAGGATACTGTACTGCAAGGTGAGGACTTGTTCTGTTAATGTATAGCATAGAAAGAAGGCATCCACGTTTTCTGTCTTCGAGACTCTTAGTCGCAGCTCTGTTAGTCCTGTAACACCAGTATCCTATACTGCAAGATCTTGGAGGATTCGTTGCTTCGTTACGGGAGCAAAGATGATGACGGAACCTTGTGATGCCATGACATGATATATCCTGCAGGCAACTCTGTAAGCATCAGTCTCTTAATTTTGACCGTCGCTTCACAGAAGTCAGCACCAAAAAGTTGCTAGCAACTTCGTCTTCTCGGAATTCCAAATTCACCTGGGTAAAATTTGAAATTATTCTTTCTACTTAAGGCTCTAGGTTTAACGGTTTGAGCTGGGCATTGATCAGTCACTAACGAGTCAGTGAGTGTGTGGCAGACAATCCCCCACCTTGCATCTTGCGCTGCATACTTGATGACCTTATGACTGCATCAGTTAGCTGAGTTCGCGTCACTGTCACACAAACTGCTGGTGGTCGCAAGCGCGACTGCTAAGCATGAGGTCCTGGTTTCGATACCCAGGTCGGGCACAGTGTTGCTGGGTTTTTTCCAGCAGCCATGGAGTCTGGATTTGTGTTCGGTTGGTGGCAATAGGTTCGCTCTCTCTACTATAATTATGGGATGTAAACCTGATTGGCGAAATGTGGGTGTACTTTTTAACAGTATCTGAACTTTTTGTCATTTATTTTTTTATTTTTATTTTGGATTACCAACGAGTTACATTACATTATTATTAATTTAATTAAAACTACTACAGAATACATTGTCCTGTATTGCACACTGCCATCGAAATGCTAACACCCGTATCTATAAACAAGTCAAAGTGTTAACTTGAGTAAATTTCAGTTTTTTTTAAATACGATTTTTATTATGTAGTTTTATTGTTAGTTTAATTTCATTGCTTAAAGTTACAACTAGGTATAAAAAGTTAGAATTCTTTGCTTTGCTTTTTAAAGTAATTACTTTAGCTCAAGTAATTACTTTAACTTGACTATAGATACGGGTGATAGAAGAAGTGAGCGAGAGTGAGTAAGGAATTTTTTTAACATGGATCTCTGTTTCCAGGACACATTCGAGTATCCCGAGCTGGAAGGCCACGAGTTCGTATGCAACCACCTCGCCCCGCGGCTGAAGGGCCGGCCGCGCGGGCGCCGGCGCCGCGCGCACTCGCCGGACGTCTCGCACGCGCACGACGAGCCCGGCTCGGACCGCTCCGACTCGGACGACCCGCCTGCTTCTGGGCCCGCTAGCAGTGACCCGCCGGTGAGTGATCTGCTCAAACCATTAGCCAGTTGTGATACAGTAAAATGGTGAGTCAACGTTACACAAGCCCGCTAAACTATTCCCAAACCACTGCAACTCCTGTGCGCCAGAATCAACAGTGGCGACCACCAGAAAAGCGTCGAGACAATGAAGCTCGACGAAGTCCCAGATTAACGATTTAACTATCTTGGATCCCGCAACGATCCAAGTTAATCAGAAAAGAATAGCGGATGAGTAGGATAAACACATAATTTCCACTAAATCAACGTTACAGCAAGTTTGGGGTGACACCCTGGGACTGAAAAGATTACCCTATAGGGGTTTAATCGGGTTATTTTTAGGGTTAAATGGAAAACTCTTGAGTAAAGGTTAACCCGTATTTATATGGTTAATCAGACTATAATAACCGGTTCATGCACATAGTTTATTTTTGAACATAAAAAATATACAAGTGACCGAGTTAGCTCGCGCTCAGCGCTTTTTCTCTTTCATTTTGGTTAATCAACAATATTTAAACGGTTAACCCATACATTATAAGGGTTAACCCGTATAATGGTTTATTAAACACAAGGGTTACAGGTATAACAGGTAAACATTTAAACCCGATTTATCCGTCCCTGCTGACAACAGATTGTTCTAAAATCTTTAAATAACTCGTAGAACAAAATTTGTTCAGTTTTTTGGTCCGAGACACCACACGAGAAGCGTTTATTATGCTACACCAAGGTTCCGTGTCGTTTAGTTCTCACTTAACCCGGGAAGCGAGAGCACTGATTATTTTGTGGTTTAAACCTCAACCCTAATTAGTGTTTCTAGTGAACATGCCATCAAATTCACACGACCCCCCCCTCTCCGCAGACTCCCCGGCGCCTGTCCCTGCGCAACGGCGCGCCTCCCGCCAGCGACGAGGACGACGACGAGTACCGGCGCGTGGAGCAGTCCCCGGAGGACCGCGCCTTCCTGCAGCAGCTCAAGGTGTTCCACAAGAGCAGGAGCGAGCCCTTCAAGAGCGGACACACGCTCAAGCATTGTGAGTACATAAACTTAGCCTAGACAATGTATGCGCTTCGGTAATGTTCAAATTCAAATAAAGGGCGGAAGGTACACCGACGCGAAAACGGTTACTACGTACTCTGTACACTAGTTTAAACTTTGCCCCACGCTACGAATTTCTCTTATATATCTGTGGGTTCGTTTACAAAGATTTAAACTCACAAACAGCCAGACGTTTCTTAACCTTCACAATTCAGAAGACCAGGAACACGTTTAGAATGAGCACACTCTCAAGCATTTTGACTGAGCATCATCAGCCCGGAATCACCCAATGCTAGGTATTATAGGCCTCCTTCTGCCATACTTCTCATTTCCGTGCGTCTCTACATTGATTACAACATTGTGAGTAGATATAGTTTGAACAAAGCGCCAGGGTAGCCCGCGAAATTCAATTTTTGTTAGGTTTTTTGCAATTTCAAATGACGGAACGACTTTTTCATGAAATAAGTTGAATTGATGATTTTATATATGAAAAAAAAAGAAAATTTGAATTTGGCGAGCTACCCTGGCACTATCACCTTAAACCAGAAAATGTATGTGCTACGATTTTTTTCGTGATTAAATTGAAGATATTTCAGTGTGAACTATATATATATAATTCACACAAGTGTCCAATCAGCGAAAGTGACGAATCAACGATACTGTCGAATTAACTAAAGTTACGAGTGACGGAAAATGACCAGTGTTACGCGGACTCAGATTCACTACTCAGATATTATATGTATAAATTAAAATAAGTATTTGATTATTACAATACAATAGAATTAGTTAATTATTAAAAAAGAACATTAATGGGAAAAAATAAAATTACAAATGTGGGATTGTTCCTTATTACACATAAGAATTAAAATTATAAAAAAGGAATTGATAGTACAATACAACGCTTGAATTATATGAATTAATTCATAATAAAAATAATTAAAACAGATGAAATAAATTAAATTAAGAATAAGGGACTCACACTATTTCTTATAATCATCAGATAAGATTTTAAAAACATTGGACTTAAATTTCGCATTGGAACATACAAAAAACTTTTTTGCAAAAAAAAACGACTTCCAAAAAAAACACTAAAAAAAGTGGAAAATAACATTACTTTCGGAAGTCGGTGACTATGGTTTGTTTCATTGACTTTTTTGGCACCGACTTCCGAAAGTAATGTTATTTTCCACTTTTTTTGTGTTTTTTTTGGAAGTCGGTTTCTTTTTGCAAAAAAGTTTTTATTTTACCCTTTTTAGTTATAGTATCACACATAAATCCTTGTCAAGTATCAATTTCGCAATTTATTTTACTTGGATGACATTTTTTCCAGCTATTTTGATTTCGAAACCAAACTGCTGAACCGATTTTGATGAAATTTCTATGGGACCAATCGGGAAGTAGATCCATTCAGATAAAAGAAGAATTTTTCAAATCGGTTCATAAATGACGGAGATATGAGGTAACAAACACAAAAAAAAAATAAAACCGAATTGAGAACCTCCTCCTTTTTTAGAAGTCGGTTAAAAAATATTAATATCAATGAAGTCGCAATTATAATATAAGATTCCACTATACGACGGACAGGGCAACGCATTCCTGTATTAGTCCGACAGGTATTTACAGCGAACGATACCCGCGCGGACACTACGCTTATTTACAGTGCAGGGGACCACATACCACAACTTACTTGTGAGATCAATGGAATCAAAGTGATTGTGAACAATAACATGTAGTATGTTGGCTTCTAAAAACTTACGTCTAGATTCTAATGTTAGCATATTATGTTTGCTGAGCAATTGTGAAAATGACAAAGATCTTTTATAACACCTATAGTACATGGCGCGAAGAATATATATAAAACGGGTTGCGGATCGGGAGCGCATATTCGAGCTGGGAGCGTACAAGCGTCTTGTTTAAGTAAAGATAGGTGGAGGGCCGTTTGAACTCAGTAAATGATCTCATGACAAAACCAAACATCTTCTAAATAAATAAAAAATAAAAGCAAGCAAAGCAAACAACAATGCAGCTAAGCAATGCATCTTAATGTATAGTCTAGTACCTTTTATTAATGGAAAAGTCCAACAATTAGTTAAAATTGTTTATATGGGAGCTACATCTGCCAACAAACTGCTGTGCAGTTTGGCAGAAGTAACATTATTTTGTAGTAGGATGTGAACACACTTAAAAAACGCTTTTTCATATACATATATGTATATATATATATATATTTTAAATGGATTATTAACAATTCTTTCTACATGTTGATTAAGCGACAACTTATAATTCAGCAGTACACCAAGATCTCTTACTATAGAGGTTTTATTTAGCAAGGCATAATTTAGTCGATACTTAAAATTTACGATAAATTAGTTTTTGGTGAAAATTATATAATTATATTTGGAGATGCTCAAGTGTAGTTAGGTTGTCAAGACAGTAAGCTAAGAGTCATAAGTCTTCTTGAAATATTAAAAAGTCTTCTACAGTATTAATAATTGTAAAGGCTTTCAAAACATCAGCATACTTAAGAAATTTTGTGCTTAAGAAGCATTTCCTAATGTCATTTATATATATATTAAATAGGAGTGGCCCCAAATTTGAGCCCTGTGGAACACCAGCAGTTATATGTACTGTATCAGACTGATAGCCACTCCACCTTCTGTGTTCTATTTTTAATATAGAATGAAAACCACCGAAGCAAGTTTCCTCGTATGTCATTAAATGCAATTTTGTTAAGTATAATTTCTTGATCGACCTTGTCAAAGGCTTTTTGAAATCTGTGTAAACAGCGTCAACTTGAAAACGTCTATCCATGTTTTCAAAAAGATAGTTGGTAAAAATGAATAAATTGGAAACTGTACATCGGAGTTTTCTATTTCGAGAGAGAGAGAGAGATAATACGTTCCTGCATTAGGGCGTCATGGTAACCCCCCTGTAGTAATATAGTTGTCCGGTATTGCAGTATCTCTCCGCGCGCTGTATCTGTCGGTGGTGTCGCGCGGCGGGTACGAGGCCGTGTGCCGGCACAAGCTGTGGCGCGCGCTGGCGCGGGACCAGCCCGCGCGCACGCGCCGCCACTACGAGAGGTATGTACAGCGGCTGTCGCGGAACTGTGCTGTGGACCATCAAACTGAACCGCTCTCTACATAACTATCAGTTGTCCCAAACAAAACTTCAATACATAGCATTCAATGGATAGCTGCTTATTTTTTCGCTTGAAAGAACTACGATAAATGTATGGGCTAGCTGATATTTTTGCGTACTTGATATTATAAATACGAAAGTTAGGAACTCGGATTCTTTGCTACCTTTCCACGACTAAACGGCTGGTCTGATCGTAAATGATATATTATATCCTGCGGAAGGTCATAGACTATCGTTTATTTTACTAACACACTCATCACAATTTCCACTATCACCATCTACCTGCCAGCGGCAGCTGCGCTGCTGCGCGCTGTCGAATACCAATATTTTACATGAACCGACTGCCTATCTAAGCTCCATAACCCAGTTAGTACTGGGTAATACGATACCCCTTGGTAAGACTGATTGTCAGACTTTCGACCAACAGACTACCTGTAACGACTGTCAAAGATCTACAAATGACATCCGCGGGCAACAGCTAGTTCTCAATAAACCAAACAAACAATGATCTCGTTCCAGATTCCTCCTGCCCTTCGAGAACCACGAGCGACGCAACGGCACCTCCCTCTCATTCAAACTGAACGGAAAACTGGAGGCGGAGCCGCGGACCATCGCCACCATCGACGTCACAGACTCCCCACGAAGGGATGACGATGACAAGATCCTACGCACCCCCTCCCCTACCCCCAAACTCGACAATTATGACAAACCGGATATTGATAGCGAAACAGGAGAAATAACGACCAAAGATGATATCATAATCAAAAATGCTGAAGAACTAAACAGGGAGTTTTTAGACTCGTTACCTAAAGAAGAGAAAATGGTTAAGATTTCGGTGAAGCCGGTTGAGAAGCTGATTGAGCCGGCTCGCGTTGACAGCGATGTGGGGAAGGTGGAGGGGCAGAAAGAGGAGAGGGATTTTAGTCAGAATTATTTAGGGGATTTGCAGAAATTTAGTATGGGTGAGTATCTTTATAACCGACTTCTAAAAAACCAGGTTATACAGAGTGGAAGGGACGCACAAACGGGTACCACGTATTCAGAACATCATTCTGAAGTTATCTTTAGCACATAAAACGGGATATTTACCTTGTGTGTGATAATGTTAGTGGCCATGTCAGTTTAAAAACCTAACCTAACATTTGAAGCCCCACAGAACATTTTCTTAGGTAATTTAAAAAAAATCTGATGGTGCATTGCAATGCTACAAATGTGCAATACCTACACGGTCAAAATGTACGGACGTAACCGTTTGTGCGTCGGTGTCTCTTCTAGTGATGCAACGGAAGTGCCTTAACGGAAGCAGAAACGGAAACAGATGTCAAAAGTAAATCTTAGCGGATGCGGATGCGGAAGCGGAAGCGGAAGTGTTAATACTATGAAGAAAAACCAAATTTTTATTTTTTTCAGATTTGTTTAATAGAATTTGTCATTTGTATTTTGTACTTTTAGTACTCGAAGTTAAACAGAGGTAAGTTATATTTAATAAAAAGTAATTTGGCCGCTTTTACACCTTTGAGTCTGTTTCGGCATTCTTCATATATATATTAAACCAGCTCCGCTGTAGTCGTGCGACCTTTTGCGAATACACTTTTTCACAGAGTTTGCATCGGGCACTTGAGTCATTAATCTCAACAAAATAGTTCCAAATGGGACTGGTTTTTGGTTTCATAATTGCACTAGACACAAAACTAATAGGTACCTAAGTAACAAGTAACAAAAATAAGAAAAAATCAACAGAAGATTTACGAGCTTACGTTAAACGTCACGAGGCGCGGTGATGCGCAGAATGAAACAGAAAATAGAATGATACACAAACTCGTTGCGACGCGTTTGTGTACCGCCCCCGCCAACCCCCCGCACGCGCCGATTCCGTCATGCATGTCCAGTCGTTCACGCGCCCCCACCCCCGCGCTCCTCGCTGTATCTTCCGTTTAGAGTTCTGTTTTAAAGTTGCGGAACCAGAAACGGAAACAGAAGTGAAAAAGCTTGCGGAACTTCTGCAGAAGCGGAAGCGGAAGCAGAGTTCTGTTGCAACACTAGTCTCTTCCACCCTTTATATTCGTCCGGCTCATTTTTTGTTTCGTGATGTGTAAAAAATTAACGACTTCCAAAAAAATAGGGGATGCGAGTTTGTATGAAATTACATCATCAGCATCAATGTATTTTTGTCTATGGAAATCCCACTTGTTAGGGGAGGGTGTGATGAGAGCGCTTAAATACCACGAAAAGCTCCAGACAGGGGCCCACTTAAAGTTTTCAAAAAGGGCCATATACGAACAACGGGCTGTTCAGCAACATTGATTTTCATCTCATTGTACCCTCGGATCTCGATTCTCCGCATTCGGTTGTTCAGATAGCTATATGAGTACAACATATTTCAGGAGCGGAGTCCCTCTCGTCTCGTGCGACGCCTCTCAACGGTCACGCCGCGCCTGCACCCACGGACCTTGTAAGTTATAACTAACTACTTGCATTGCTCTTAAACTTATGTAAGGCGTTTGATCGTGTTGATCATGCGCGGCTTCTAAAAAAACTTGATTGATACGGTATCAGAGGCCCAGGAAAAGAATGGTTTCAATCTTATCTAACTAACATAAAAACAAGTAACGAGGTTAACATTAAGCAACACGTTAGAAGATTTTGATTCTAAAGCACGGACTAATTGCTGTTGTGTACCACAAGGTACTATCTTGGGGCCATTATTCTTCCTTCTTTACATAATGATTCGCCTCAGTCAATAAAACATCAGTGTATATTGTTCGCCGATGACACCACTATTATTATTAAATGTAAAAATTTACAAAATGTTGATAATGAAATTAAGCAAACATTTAATAACATTATACAGTGGTTAGATATTAATAAATTAAAAACAAATATTTCCAAAACAATGTGCTTCATTCCAAATACGTGTCTCTGTAAATTTAATACATTAAAGCACAGATATACTCGTATTTAACTGTTAAGTAGATACATAATTTGACAAAATGTAGTTACCTAGTAATTCATATCTTAAGTGTACTATTGCATCATATACTTGCATCAAACTTGTACTATTGCATCATATACATACTTATATGGGCCAAACGTGTTACTAAATATTTTATATAAGAACTTCATATACGTACCATATTTGATGCTATAAATGAATTGAATTGAACTATTATACTTACGCTTGTTCTCATACATAAAGTTAAGCGACGCCTAAGTGAATGCTTTAATAATGAGTGTGAAAAGACCCTTAACGAAGCCGCAAGCAACTTGTTCTCCGCGTCATTGCGATATTTTTTTTGTTCTGGACCATACCTGGAACCTTCTAGTTACGGAGATATTGGAGGTCAAAGTTTCAAGTATTTCAAAAGTTTTCACACCAATAAGCTTCGTTTTAGTCTCGTCCCTTATTACATGGGGCTTAATATAAATAAATGTGGGTGTACTTTTAGGTACTCCTCTGCCCAGCTCTTGGTCCATTATAGGCGTAGTGTTATAATATAGTAAAACAGGTAACATATTGTGTCCACAGAAGACGTCCCGGCCCCTGGGGCGCAGCTCGCTCCGCGCCGTGCGCGTGAAGCCGGCGCGCGCGCAGCTCACGCCCGCCAGCACTCGTGAGTATACCCGCACTGTTCAATCATCATCATTCTCCTGCACTTATTCCAATTTATTTGTGGTCGGCGCAGCAAGTCTTCTCCCATACTTCTCTATTACTCGTCATCTCAGCAGTCACCTCCTTTCTAGCCATATCATCCTTCACACAGTCCACTTATCGTTTCTTTGATCTTCCTCTACTCTTATAGATATCTACATTTTTCATCCTCAACATTTTTCTCACTACGTTTTTCCTCATTCCTCGGCACAATTAAATATACTTGTTAAATATGTAGCATTCCTTTTGTATATTTACACAAAAAGGCTACGCTAGCGCCATCTATGACGAAAATATAGAACTAAAACCAGGAGTTTTGATATCATGATTATCTGCGAGTTCAAAGTACATACAAGAACCCCATCTGTCGAACCACCTGTCTGTCTGGTGTGTGAACAACACCTGTCGGGCAGTAGCCCACCGGACACAACACCCGTCTGGTCTGGTAAACATACAACATTATATTGGAGGGCTGATGTAAAGCCTTAAAGATTAGATTCCACTAGTATAGCGTGTGGTATAAGAATGTGGTTGTGATGTCGCAGCGCCCGGTCCCGCTCAGCCGGCGGCGACGTCTCCGCCGGTCACCAACTTCGGCATCCACCGGCCGCCGCCGCACCAAGCGCACATCGATGACGACATCATGGAGGTACCTACCATTTTGCTCTCAACTACTCTAGATTTTTCTTCTTTATCATGTAGTTAGTGCCTAACCTGGTGACAGAGTTTTCATGCCGCCCATGGACCTCTGACTTGGCTTTACATGCCGTCGAGAAATATCTCTCAGGCATGCTGGTTCCTCACGATGTTATCCTTCACCGAAGCAAGTGATAATTATACAATACGCACATGAATCCGAAAAATCAGAGGTGCGTGCCTTCTAATACTCTAGATAACTCATATACAAGGTGGTAGGGACACCGAAGCACAAGCGGTTACCACGTACTCAGTACATCATTCTGAACCCCCCACAAAGACATTTTTCAAAGGAAATTAAAAACTGCAATACCTACACGGTCAAAATGTATGGAACAGCTGTTTTTTTTATCCAACATGGAAATTTTACATCATTTAACAGACCAAACCACAAAACAGTTACCAGTAACTGTTTGTGCTTAAGGGTCCCTTCCACCTGTATAGTCTTTGTATATCCCGAATAACGTACTAACCTTTCTTATGAAAAATTTCAAATAGGTAACAATAAAATACCAATAAAAGTCTTTCTACCTCCACAGGTCCCATACAAGCCGAAAAGTCCAGAAATCATCGATCTAGACGAATACCCCGAGAGTCCCCAAGCAGTGAAGAAGAAGAAACTAGACATACTGAAGGAACGAGGACTGGAAGTGACTGCTCTACCGCCACCCTGGCAGGGAGTGGGCCCCATGATGGCCCCGCCGATGATCCTCAACCCCGCAGTACAGCATCAGATCATGACCCAAGCACAGCTGTTCCAGATGTACAACATCATACCACCCAACTATGCCAACGGCATCCAGCCTCCTAGGGTCATCCAGGCGTCTTCTATCTTCGGTAACACAGGGCCTGAGAAGACGGTCTACGGGAACCCTAAAGACCCCTTCATGCCACCCCCTCATGTCCTGCACGGGGTGCCAATGAAGCCATTAAAAACTGCCCCCCCTCCGCCTCTGCCCCAGGACATACTAGACCTCACCTGCAAGTCCTCCAGCCCTCCTCCTCAGAAACCTGCCGTGGAGATAGTAAGAGTACCGCCCTCCCAATCTCCAACTGCGCAGAACTTGACAAAGAATTACACTTTAGTCGATGGTAAAGCTGTCGTGGGCTCGAATTTAGAAATAACCTTAGTCAACAAAGCGCAGAGTCCTGGAAAAAATCGCCCTCCGCAAAAAAGGTCTAGCAACGGAAAGTTCATGTCGGCGAAAACTGGTACCCCGCCTAAGGAATCCTACCCCAAGTACACCTCGCCTAGCTCAGCTCAAAAGAAGCCTCCCATCAACATCCCGAGCTACCAGATCAGAGAAGACTCCTCCCCTACCCAGAATCAAGTACTACAAAACGCAATGAAGAATCAGAATATAGCTCAAATAATGGATTTGCAGAAGAACTCAGTTCCTATGACCTCTTTCATGGACCCTTACGTCGCTCTATACAGCAGTTTAGCCGGCCAGATGGACCAGAGGCAGCTGGCCATGTACCGGGACCTGATGAGCAATCAGTTCAGATACCCAGGCCTGTTGAACCTAGGCGTCGCCACACCGACAACGAAGAATTAGATTCTAGTCCACGCTTATTTGTGATATGCACTTTGATGGTGGCTTTGGGTTCTTAGACGTCATAAATCATTTTGAATGGGAAAAATATCGCCTGTTAGTCGATTTTTTGACTTGTGTAATAATTTTTTTGTATACGACTGTTGTGTTTTTAAAGTGTGACTTGCTCTAGGGGCTGTTTAAAGTACTCTATAAGGTTCTCAGAGACTGCCAAAGGACAAGTTTTGAGTTCAAGAGGACTTTTTAAGATTTCCAAAGATTATTAGAAGAAAGCATTAAATATAGGACTAAAATGGCTCTAGAAAACTCTATAGTGAATCTAGGAGAATCTTACCGGGACACAGAGGACCCTTATGTTCGTTATCACCAACACTAGTGGTTAATGAATGTCTAAATATTATTGCACTGTTGAAGTTCTAATACGCGGTGCCGAGTCATCATCTCTCCGCCTTTTCCCAACTATGTTGGGGTCGGCTTCCAGTCCAACCGGATGCAGCTCAATACCAGAATTTTACATGGAGCGACTGCCTATCTGACCTCCACAACCCAGTTAGTACTGGTTAATACGGTACTCCTTGGTAAGACATGTACAGCGTTGTTAATCTAATAGCGAGTATTTAATTAGGCATTCGTTTTGGTGTTGGTGAAAACAATCAGCTAGAATGATACAAGAGCACTCTCAAATGATGTAGGAGACTTTAACCACCCCTAGATTACAAAAGAACGACAAAAGCCACCAAAATGATCTCCGGGGTATGATTTATTATAATTATATATTGAAAAAAATTATGGGAACAATTAAAAATATTGTTTCTAAACTAAAATATGAAATTTTTGTAAATATTTGTTTGTAAGTAAACTTTAATAAATAAATGTCGATAGCTATTAATAATAAATTGCAATGTTTTAATTTGAGTGGGTAGTCATTTTATGTTGTTACTCTGTTTGCGTGTGGTTTATCTACGAAACTATGACATTTACTGAATTGATATAAAGCATTCGAAGTGTAATCAAAAAAGTTAATATTTTATGTTTTTAAAAAATTCCATCAAAACCTGTCTATCAGTTTCTGGGAAATAAAAATCCCTGCCATTTGACAGGAATACCAAGAGCTATACTTATATAGAAACTTAAAATAATAATACAAATATGTACATAGATAAAAGAAGAAAAGCATTAAAGGGCGTCAAAAAATTGTTTCTGAGATGAACACAAACAAACAAGTTAACATTACTACACAATTTTAACTGTAAAATAATTTTGTGTTATAACTATTAGCTGAATTTGTAGTTTAAATGCATTCTTCTTATAAAACGTCTGATTGACGTCAGGATTCAAGGTTTGGAAAAAGATGGGTGTGCAACTATCATGTGCTTTATGCTGGGAGCTTCGCCGCCAGAGGGCGCTGTGTGTTTATCATCTTGAATAAAAAGCGACCCATTGGCGACCAGAAAATATCCCCAGCAAGTAACTCCACGGTAGCTGAAGTAACTAATTTGACAGTTACCCATTTTACAAAGTATACAGGTCTTTAGTGGTTAAAAATAAGATTTAGTTCCTCAAATCGTGTACACAAGCGCTTGTCTTCATACTAAATAGCTCGTTTACTCTGTTCAAGTTACTAAACATGACTGAAGACGCGTAAACAGACAATGTGTAAGTCTAATACAATCCTGATGTCATTCAGATGTGTTTGGAACAACTTTTTTTATGAAAAAAACCACTTTATATTTGTGACTTTTTATAGTATTTATAGCAAAGCTGAGGTGAGCTCTAGTACACTCACATTCCGCCACTTATGCTCAAGTCCCTTGTAAGGCAAGCCTATTGTCATTAACCGGGTGCTGCCCAGGAGTCGAACCCAGAACTAATGAGGTGGTTTTAATGATTTAAAAGTTGTTTCCCAATAAATGGTTCCCGTATAGTATAATGAATGTCTTCGCAATTTGTAAATATAGAATAGTATTGCAATGTTTGTGCGAACGTCGTGCAAAATAAAATTATTAAAATTTTCTACTTGCGTATTATTTACTAACATAACATCAAGCCTGTAATCCCCGAAAGGTTAGGCAGAGGCGTACCTAATAGTATACCCACATTTCGCCTGTTATGTTTAAGTCCTATGTAATAGGAGGCGACCCTATTGCCATCTATCGGGCACAAATCCAGACTCCGTGGCTGCTAGTGATAAATTCCAGATGGCGCTAGACACCTTAAAAAAAAACTAAATGTTCCTACATCAAAGCGTCATGGTAACCCCATAGGAAGAGGGTGTAAAGTTCCTCGATACTCCATAGAAAAGAGATGATCCTCCACCAGGTAGGTGTTGTGTCTGGAGGGCTACAGCCCGACAGTTGTTGTCAGGTATTTCCGTATAGTCTTAAGTCGCGGATAACTTTAATAGCGTGATTCAGAATTTTGATGTTAGTTCAAACTCAAAGCATTAATTTCAATTAGACCATTACAGGCACTTTTGAATGTCAAAACACAAAAAAAAAAAAACTAAGCTACAGTCCCAGTCACAGGGCATAATAACTTGTGAAAGTACTGTAGTTGCCCATTCGAAAGCGTAGATCTCTATGGAGAAGAATGGGCAAGAAACTCCGTGGACACTCTTTTAAATCAATATGTTGTTACAAAGTCTAGGTTACATCATTCATGTCGAGATTATACATACACATCAACACCGTCTAGGGTTATTTTGTAAAAAGTTCTTAAACTCAAAAAATACTGGCCAGTTTTAAATTCTTTTGAAGGAAGCTTATTTTGTAAACCTTTTTGAACGATTCTAAATTTGAATTTGAAAAAATATATTAGAAACAAAAGATCTACGCGGCATAATGGTAGCGAAGTCCGAAGGTTTCATTTACCTACAGTAATTTTTGGCTATTTTTTTGTGTCAAATTTAAGTTTTATAACAAGTTATCGGTTAATTTCAAATTAATGTTATTGTATGCATCATGCAGCGGCGCTATTTAACGAGAGGAAATGTTAAGGGCAGTAGGCATGCTCCAAGCTGGGGCTACTCAACAGAGTATTGCTGAGGAGATTGGAACAAGACCGATTTTTGCAAGTTGCCGCGAGAAGACAACCAAATGTTACGGCCATGCAGTTGGTTCAGAGGCTCCAGTCAGAGCACCAGTTGCTTGTGAGTGACCAAACTGTGAGGAGAAGGCTGCATGAAGCTAACCTTCATGCTCGCAGACCGCTTCGTACTCCAGCACTACGCCTAGGAAATCGTGGACGACGGCTAGAGTGGGCTCGTGAACATTTGCTCTGGGAAGATAACCAGTGGTCAGTAGTGCTGTTTACCGATGAGTCCCTGTTCGGTTTCCATCCCGATACACGTAGAGTACGTGTTTGGCGAGTACCTGGTCGTGAGAGCCGTCTGCAACATCCTCAGGAAGTCCATAAATACCACGGCGCGACAATTATGGTTTGGGCGGGAATTCGTGTTGGTGCAAGAACAGACCTCGTTTGGATCAGAAAAACCATGACGGCTGAAAAATACCGTAACCAGGTGCTAGTACCAATAATCTACCCGTATAACGCCCGTCCGCACAAAGCGAGAGTGGTGACGAGCTGTTTGCACGAGCACGACGTATCGGTCTTAGGCTGGCCCGCTCAATCGCCTGACCTAAACCCCATAGAACACGCGTGGGCCATGCTCCAAAGAAGGGCTTTGAGGAATTTCCCTGCAAACATTGCGGAAGACGGAAGAGCAACTTTTTTTGCATTTTAGCCGCACCTGGGACAATATACCGCAACAAGACTTGGATAACTTAATCCAAAGCATGAAAAACCTACTTTTACTGACTACTGATTTTTCATATAACTGTTAAAAACAGATTAAATTTTTCCTTACTTTTCACTTTTTCTTGAGAAACACATTCATTGTTAGTTTTATCATTATTGCACGTCTTTTCTTTATTTGAATAAAAATTTGTTTACGCAAAAAAAAAAGTTTTCTTTTATTCTGGAGTGTAGTCTGATAAATGGGCTTTATAAAAATATAAACATGTTGTAAGTTATTTTTAATAAATTTTGAGTAAATCCAAAATATCCCTAGACAGTGTTGATGTGTGTATATGTGAGAACAATGTAGAAAGACGTGCGAGTAAGAGCGTCCAGGATAAAAAGATAAAATTAACAATATTCAAAAATACAATAATCCATGGCAGCTGCGAGATGACCAGTCCCTACTGACAGCGCCCGTTCACGAACATGACACATGGATCAGCCATCATTCAACTCAACCATTTTGAAGGGAACTTAACGACCCGACACACGCGCCACCATCAGCGAGACATTGGAGTGAGTTCTTCATTTGTGTCATAGATGGCGCTGTAGCATTTTATGTATTTTGTTGCTGTAGTACTTTTTGTGTGATGGATAAACAATTCAATATCTAAACTAATATAATAAAGAGGAAAAGTTTGTATGTAGGGGTTATCTTCTTTTTTCCTGTAAGTACATATTGACATGCAAGCAATGATAATGTGGTGTGGCCGTTGCGACTGCCATGTCACAGGTCTCGAACACAAAACGCACCTCTGATTTTTCGGATTCATGTGCGTATTCTATAATTATCACTTGCTTCGGTGAAGGAAACCAGCATGCCTAAGAGATATTTCTCGACGGCATGTAAAGCCAAGTCAGCGGCCTATGAGCGGCATAAAAACTCTGACACCAGGTTAGGCACTAACCACACGATAAAGAAGAAGACTTATTCACATAATAAAACGGCTGTAGTATTTCGGAAAAACTTTATTTCTTACTTAAATATATGCTACAGTTAGGCGAGGTCGGGCGCCCACAGCTTGAATGTTCTGTCGTACGAGCACGTCGCTATGAACTTGTTGTCGAACGAGATGTCTGCGCTCATCACCTGGAAATAACATAATATATACTTCAGTTTACTGCCTCGCGGGTCTGGCGGCCGCAAGCGTGACTGCTGAACATGAGGTGCTGGGATCGATTCCCGGGTTGGGCAAAGTGTTATTGGGTTTTCCATGAGGAATTTCTCAGTAGCAGCCACGGGGACTGTTCCGCCCCGCAAACAAGATCAGATCGTCACACCACCTTCGCCGCGGTCTACTTTGACAGCGATATCCTCCGACAGACGTCCAGTGAGTGACGATCCTTACCCATCTAAATACGAGCTAAAAAAAAAAGAAAGAATGCGCGAGGATTCCACGGAAGACGCGTGACCTTTTTTAGTGACGGTGTAAATTGAGCCTAACTGGGTTGTGGAGGTCAGATAAGCAGTCGCGCCACGTAAAATACTGGTGTTCATCCGGTTAGACGCGAAGCCTCGCGCAAGCTAGTTGGGAAGAGGCAGGTCCCTGCGCGCACCTTGTTGTCGTGCCCGGAGAGCGTGCGCAGCGGGTGCCAGGCGGGGCTGGACCAGAGCTTGGCGCTCGCGTCGTACGACGACGTCAGCAGGAAGTGCCCGTGGCTCTTCTGGTAGCGCACGTCTGGAATATTACACATCAAAACTCATTTATTCCGATTAGGCTGTATAGCGGCAAGATGTACAGGGTGTTAAATTCTTTATCCCCCATAAAACAGGGCAGGTCCTCCCACCAGACAGATGTTGTCGGGTTTTGCTATATAGTCTTACGTCCAGGATAACTTTAACCGCGCGATTTAGGATTTCGATGTCAGTTTTACATTTGTGACATAGATGGCGCTGTAGTACTTTTTATACTATGTTGCTATTGTACTTTTTGTAATGCCGCTACATCTGTATTAGTGTCAGTTTGTAACAGGATTTTCAGCCGAAACCGAAAGCGAACCTTCGGCTCTCGTCCCAGTCGCGGCCGATATCGAACTGTGGCCGAAACCAAACCTTCAGTCGGCCACATACCTCGACCACACCTGGGAACCTTCTAGTTATGGAGTTATAAGTTTTTTTTTTCAATAAAAGTTTTTAATGTTATAACTTTACTTTGAATACCTCCACCACCCCTGTACTATTCAATGCATCCATCAGCGCAATGTTTTAAGTGCGTTACACGGAGTCCTACCGTTAAACGTGATTTTTCACCCAATAGAAAGTCGTTTCCCAACAATAATATCTGCGTAGAGTTACTTAGTTGGATGTACAGAATGCTTGGTTGACGGCTTCGTGAAGGGTCCATTTACACCTTGTATATAGTAGCAGATATTTTTACTCACCACTTAAAAGATGTGTGTGTGACGGTATCGTGTACAACGCCGATCGTCTTCTTAGATCCCATATTTTAGTCTGAAAATAAACAAATAAAGACATTATATAAATAAACACAGGAAAACATAGTGAGAACACTTTTACCTTCTAATAGTTGGAAATAGTAAACTTGGAGTAAAACATAGGAAAATATCTTGAGGAACGAGGTATGAAAAATACGTATTTAAGGAGCTAAGGGGTCATCCTTTAATCACGTGAGGTTTTTAGGTTACTCTTATACCCCTCCCTCCCCCCTCGGTGATTCATCATGAGGTTTTAGGCTACCCCTCCCGCATGACGTGATTTTTTTTATAATTTAAAAGATCAAATAGTTTTAGAAAGACTTTTAACTAAAAAAGAATATCGGCTTTAGACACAAATTCGCTCGCTCTGATTTTTACATCGTCGTACAATTTAATTTATTATTGGTAAAAAAATTACACGTCGCACGTTACATTACATTGTTTCGTCGCACGAAAAATACACATGATTGTCACATTATCCCACCCCAACGTGATTATTCGTGGTTTTTTTCTGACCCCTAAGATACGAAAGGTGGGGGGGCTTTTTCGTTTCTCACGTGATGAAAGGTCGACTCCTAAGTTTAGACTGCTCAACAAAACTTGATATTTGAATTAAAACGGGACCACTACGCTGACTTCCTCTACCAAATAAAAAATAATCACCAGTAATCACGGAGTAATCGGTGTACATACCAGGCCACTCAGAAAGTATTGCGATAAATAGTTTTTATATATGGGAGACTAGCCAGTTAGAATCTTTTTCGAAAATATGATTACTTGTAAGTAAAAATATGTGTTCCATTTTCAAAATTTCCCTCCACATTTTTTGCGAGCCAATTCAAAGTATCGTGTCTTACTGAAAAATGGATTTGCGCCGGGAACATTTTAGAGCTATGATTTTTTACGATTTCAAGTGTCGCCTGAAACCGGATGAATCGTTCGATAGACTTCAAATGGCATTTATGGATGAAGGCCCCTCCAAGGCAACCGTGTATCGTTGGTATAACGAATTTAGGCGCGGTCGACCAACCTTGGGGGATGAAGAAAGAAGCGGTCGCCCTTTGACGGCTATTACGGAAGAAAACGTGCTAGCAGTGAAAAATTTAATCCAAGATAATAGGCGAATTACATATCAGGAGATTCAGCACATATTAAAGATTGGATCGGGAAGCGTTCACGAGATTCTACCAGGGACCATATCGGTTACCCATTGAAAGGGTTTTCGTTAGGGTTTTTCGAAGCGGTTAATCAAAAACCCATACGATATGGGTAACCCTTTTGAACGGCTTAATAGACCATTTTGGTTACCTATTGAAAGGGTTTTTGATAGGGTTTTTCTAGCAGTCAATCAAAAACCCATACGATATGGGTACCCCTTTTGAACGGCTTAATAGACCATTTTGGCTACCCATTGAAAGGGTTTTCGATAGGGTTTTTCTAGCAGTCAATCAAAAACCCTTACGATGTGGTGTGGGTCACCCTTTTGAACAGCTTAATTGATCGTTTTGGTTACCAGCTTAATTGACCGTTTTGGTATGGGTTTTTGATAGGGTTTTGTAAACAGTCACAAACCCATAATATTTGGATAACTCTTTTGAACGGCCTAAGCTAAGGGACCATTTTGGTTAACCAAATCGAATATGAATGACATCGCACCGTGCGTTCAAGGACAAGTATACAAAACAACAACAAAAAAATTCTCGAGTTGGCGGAACAGTTTCATTTGTGTGAGTGAGCTTTCACGCTGCAGTTTATGTGACATATAACATATTCAGTAAAACACCATCTTTTTCAAAGAGCTCTAAAGAAAATGATTAACAGATGGCTACTTCTATGGGATCGAATTGATCTAGAACTTCATTTATCTTTTTTTGTAGAAATTACGTGATTTATGAGTAGACAAGGAAGTTTAGATTTTTACTAATCTCTTACTTCAGTCAAAATCTGCCATTTAACGTATTTTAGTGATTGTTTGTTTCATAATCGTTACCTATGCTGCAATCTATGATTTTCTTTACATGACTAATTATAATTTGTTCGAGTTTAGACCCCATGGTAATATGATCTCTCGCTGAAGGGCATAGGTTTCAAAACGGAATAGCATGCGTTGACGCGGCGACGCCTTTGTGGCTACTTACCTAGCTGGTTGTAAACAGGGATCTATGAGCTTTATTGAATGTGACTTAGAGTTCATTTTAGCTTTGCTGGCCGGATACCGAAATTACTTAATATTATTATGTTTTTTTCATTTCTGTTCTTGTTTATTACTTTATTGCAAGTACCAAACAAATGCTGTCATTTTTGCTGTTTGATTTTTGAACCTGGACGTCTTTTGCGGAGTTTTACTATATTATTATTTAGTCGGTGTGAAAACTTAGGGGTCTGCGAAATGATCAATCGTGATTGTAAAAATTTTACGTGTTTGTTGCACATAGCTCGTTTACGTACCAAGCGATTGATAATATTACTATACTACAATATAAATTGATGGCGATTGATCATTTCGGGGTCGCATTACAATAGGTAGGTATGTAGATATAAAGTTACGTAATTTATCAATCTAAATTTTCAAAATAGCAATTGTATAGTTTATTGCAATGGGCAAGTAGGTAAATATGTAGGATTGTCCTACATACTTACCTACTTGCCAATTCACGCAACAATTTGCGCAACGATGTTATGTCCTAAAGGTCCGACGTACCACTTCATTGTTGATTGATTTGTGTCATGGATAGATTATTGGTCACTAAATGTACAAAATGGAGTACCTACTAGACTGCCCTGTTAGGCCGAAAAGCGCTAGGTAGGTATCTCAAAGTTTTGAAGAAAATCGCCGAAATCTCTTAGCAATTTCAAAGAGAGATGTTTGACAAGAACCAAACTTATTAGTTGTTTTATTTTTGTTTAAGTTAGATATCGCTATTTGGCTTATATCATTACATGCGAAATTGTAAAAGCTATTAAATGTTATTAAAAAACAAAAGCAGGCCTCCTTCACTCGTTCGAAGTCATGCACTAACGTACATACCTACGGGGCTACGGCTCGCATTCACCCAAACGAATTAGGTACATTTAACCTTATTTGTGTCATAGTCCTATACTTACAGTCGTCCAACGCAGACGTCTTTTAAAGGCGTTCTTATGCCTACGGAATAGAAGTCAAAATCGGTTGAACGGACTGTAAAAAGTTTTTATTAAATGTCTTATCTTATTTCAAACGACATTTATAATAAAATAAAGACAAAATTTCTACTTGCTCATTGCTCATTCAATTGATTACGATAACACGGGTATGTATTAGCGAGCGAGAAATTTTTTGCATTCCGCCTCGGATCGGTTGATTTCTTTATAGTTGTCCGAGATTTAGGGGTCGATTTAGATGTCAAAACCCCTCCCGGGTTTGAACTTCAAAACCAGACCTACGACCCGGCCCCTGAGATGAGTAAGAGTTTCAAGATGAAGAGAACGCAAGAGCGAGCGAAGCGAGCCGGACCTAAAGAGCCTAAGGGAGCTTTAAAATTCAAGCTATTGCATAAGCTATAACAGAAATAAATCAGGCGTAGAAACATCTGGATCGAATGTAGGTGACAAAGACATTCCTGCTGATGTTTTTGACAATTCGTCATGGATCTGATTGACGTGTTGAGATTCGTCATCAGAACTTTCTTCACTCTCTGATATACTTAGTAATATTTTCTACTACCAAATATAAAATGATAAGTATAATAAAATGATACAAGGCATCCGGCCCCAACATTCATTTTTATAATTTTGAAACCTAATACCTAAATAACAAACGACCAACAGAGAGTCTCTATGAAGTACTTACCTACCATCTTCTGCGCAACTTCGTGCGAGTTAGCAAAGAAATCTTAGCACTTGGATGGATTTTGAGCATAAACTACATATCTGCAAACATCACAAATAACGTCACGCCTGTATTCCCCAAAGAGGTGTACCTAATAGACTAATAGTACACCCACATTCGTCAGTTATGTTTTTAAATCTCATGTAACAGGGGGCGAGTGAGCCTATTTGTAGGCAATACTATTGCCTACAAACTATCTACAAAGAAAAACTCAAACTATCTACAAAGTACTTTAATATTCAAGAAAAAACTAACCTTATAAATTAATTAGCTTGAAACACGCAAACGCATCCCAATTGACAAAAAAAGTCTACACGCTTCTTTCGGCTCGGATAGATCAAAAGAATAATATAATATAAACTCAAAAACTCAAAATACGCAACTATAGTTATTGGAGCTCTCGCTCGTACCTACTCTCGCTATTTGTATAATACCGTCTAGTGAATTATAGGCAATGAGCGCCCGGCCGCCATTCCCGTACCACCGACCTAGCACAAGTTTATTGAATAACCCGAACAAAACCCTTATAATATATGGGTTTTTATAATGCCCTTCATTATAATAACCCATATATTATAAGGGTTTTGACCCTTTCACTGGGTTTCTAGTATAGAACCCATTCAATGGGTTTTCATGCAACCCTTTCACTGGGTTTCTAGTATAAAACCCATTCAATGGGTTATCATGAAACCCTTTCAAAGGGTTTCTAGTATAAAACCCATTCAATGGGTTATCATGGAACCCTTTCAAAGGGTTTCTAGTATAAAACCCATTCAATAGGTTATCATGTAACCCTTTCAAAGGGTTTCTGGTACAAAACCCATTCAAGGGGTTACCCAATGATAGAGGTAACCTCATAAACGGCTTACCCCTTCGAAAGGCTTAACTCTTAAGCGGGGTTGTACGGTCCCTGGATTCTACACGGGCATCTTCGCGTGAGGAGGATAGTATCGCGCTGGGTGCCGCACTACCTCACCGACGCTCAGAAGCAGGCCCGGGTGGAATGGTGCCGTGATATGCTGAACAAATTTGAAGCAGGCTCGTCTCGGCGTGTTTACGACATCGTAACAGGTGATGAGTCCTGGATTTATCAATACGATCCAGAAACCAAGCGCCAGTCGACAGTTTGGGTGTTTCAAAATGAACCAACGCCTACCAAAGTGAAGCGATCTCGAAGCGGGGGGAAGATTTTGATCGCCAGCTTTTTTAATTTGAGTGGCCACTTGGCCTCAATTCCCTTACGAGATCAAAGAAGCATCAACGCCGAATGGTATACTACCAAATGTTTACCAGAAGTTTTTTCTGTTGTGAGCAACAAGCGACCAAACACAGGGCTCCGCGGACTACTGCTCCACCACGACAATGCGCCTGCACACACCGCGCTCAAAACGAGGGACTTCCTGGACAGTACACCAGTCAAACTCCTGGGTCACCCTCCTTACAGCCCTGATCTAGCACCGTGTGACTTCTTTTTATTTCCAAAAATAAAAAATCTTCTCAAGGGGATACAATTTTCGTCGCCGGAAGATGCGCTGGCTGCGTTCGAGCAGGCTGTAAACGAGGTGTCTGCGGCGGACTGGAAAAAGTGTTTTGAAAACTGGTTCAGACGCATGAATCTTTGTATAGAGGCTGGTGGAGAGTACTTTGAAAAGATTTAATAAAAATATATGTAGGTACCTGTAGAACAATTTTTTTTAGTGTCGCAAAACTTTCTGAGTGTCCCACGTACATTAAAAAAAAAGATGACGGTCGAATACATAACCTCATCTTTTTCAACTGACGTCCAAAGGAAAGAGGTTTTATGTCAGTGTGAATGTTTTTTTTTTTAAATTTTGGTTACAAAGCAATCAGTACCAAAAAATTTCACAAGATGGCGCTAAAACACGCTGACGTAGAAAGTTGCCACCTCGCTCGATAGATGGCCTTGGCGTCGAATTAGATAGCGCTATGGTTTCGTTAAGTGTTTGTGTAACATGACAAGAAACATAAACTCTAACTTACCTAGCCCGTAGTACGGCCTGAACCTGAAGTATGGTCTTATATACATCTTCAAACGGAGACGTTTAATACGAGTAATTTTGTTAGTAAAAGCCCGGAATCTGGATTTGTGCCTGGTTGATGGCAATAGACTCGCCCCCTACTACATGGGGATTACGGGATTAATGTGTACCTGATGGTCAGCGGCGGCGGTGGCGAGGTGGTACCCGGCGGGGGCCCAGTCCACGCCCAGCACGGGCCCCAGGTGCCCCTTCAGAACATGCGCAGGGCCCACACTATGTATAGATGTGTACCTGATGGTCAGCGGCGGCGGTGGCGAGGTGGTACCCGGCGGGGGCCCAGACCACGCCCAGCACGGGCCCCAGGTGCCCCTTCAGAACATGCGCAGGGCCCACACTATGTATAGATGTGTACCTGATGGTCAGCGGCGGCGGTGGCGAGGTGGTACCCGGCGGGGGCCCAGACCACGCCCAGCACGGGCCCCAGGTGCCCCTTCAGAACATGCGCAGGGCCCACACTATGTATAGATGTGTACCTGATGGTCAGCGGCGGCGGTGGCGAGGTGGTACCCGGCGGGGGCCCAGACCACGCCCAGCACGGGCCCCAGGTGCCCCTTCAGAACATGCGCAGGGCCCACACTATGTATAGATGTGTACCTGATGGTCAGCGGCGGCGGTGGCGAGGTGGTACCCGGCGGGGGCCCAGTCCACGCCCAGCACGGGCCCCAGGTGCCCCTGCAGAACATGCGCAGGGCCCACACTATGTATAGATGTGTACCTGATGGTCAGCGGCGGCGGTGGCGAGGTGGTACCCGGCGGGGGCCCAGTCCACGCCCAGCACGGGCCCCAGGTGCCCCTGCAGAACATGCGCAGGGCCCACACTATGTATAGATGTGTACCTGATGGTCAGCGGCGGCGGTGGCGAGGTGGTACCCGGCGGGGGCCCAGTCCACGCCCAGCACGGGCCCCAGGTGCCCCTGCAGAACATGCGCAGGGCCCACACTATGTATAGATGTGTACCTGATGGTCAGCGGCGGCGGTGGCGAGGTGGTACCCGGCGGGGGCCCAGTCCACGCCCAGCACGGGCCCCAGGTGCCCCTTCAGAACATGCGCAGGGCCCACACTATGTATAGATGTGTACCTGATGGTCAGCGGCGGCGGTGGCGAGGTGGTACCCGGCGGGGGCCCAGTCCACGCCCAGCACGGGCCCCAGGTGCCCCTTCAGAACATGCGCAGGGCCCACACTATGTATAGATGTGTACCTGATGGTCAGCGGCGGCGGTGGCGAGGTGGTACCCGGCGGGGGCCCAGTCCACGCCCAGCACGGGCCCCAGGTGCCCCTCGAGGAACATGACGCAGCGCCCCGTGCGCAGGTCCCACACGCGCCCGAACGCGTCCATGCCGCTGGAAGGGGGACGCAATTGTGATGAGTGGTTTTACGGTATACCGCTAAGGATGACAGCTATAGAACGAATTTCTACACAAGCCAAAGTACGTTAACTCCTAAAAATAAATTGCCTAAAACAAAAACTTGTAAAAATATGCTTTGACGCAGTTTGACTGAACAATTTTATATAATTTTTTTATGGAATTAATTCTTGTTGGACTATTAGTTTTATACCTTAATCATTTATATTATTATTTCATTATTTCATTTAATACATTTCAAACCAAAATAATTTAAATATCTACACAAATAAAAAAATACATATTTTTCAAGTTACTTGATTATACGTGAAACTAATTTTGACTCAAAGTTGTAAAAACTCCAATACTTACGCCACAGGCAGGCCGTAGCCGGGAATTTGTTTCGGTGGGGGTGTACAAAAATGATTTACGGGGGGGACATATATAATTTGCGGGGGAGGGGGGGCTCAACCGATAGGTTAAACACGACAGGCAATTAGGATTTAGCAATAACTTTAGAAAAATATGTTATATAGTTAACCAACTTTTTTTTATTAATAGTAACTGCTCGGCAATGTGTGTGTGCATTTATAATAAAATACCAAGGCATTTCAAAGCTTTAAATACAAAATTATTTAAAATTAAATTTCATAAGTGGTTACTCGAGTGTAGTTTTTATAGTTTAAAAGAATTTATAGATAAAAAATGTTGATTATCGATGTTGTTGCTTAAGAGCGTTTACGCCGTCCATGCGCTGTTTGACTCCAAAACAGTACTTTTCAAACCCTTTAATACCATCAACCCTTTATTTTACAAAAATGATAATTACTAATAACTTTAGGAAATTTCGTTGTCTCAATAGTTGGAGAGAAAAATATTTCAATTAATAGAGTATTGGTAAATTGTATCAAGATAACTCAACAGAGGTTTTCTTAATTTCCCTTTTAGCGTCAGTTTCGACGCTCTAATTATAGGAAACCACTGGCAAACCTAATTAGATTTTTTTTTTTACTTATTGCTAAGATCCTAAGGAATATAGTTGGAGAATAAAATTTTTTGATTTAGGTTTCTTTATATAAGAAATTAAAGTTCAAACAATGTGAAATATTAAGGAATTAAAATGATTTTTTCACCGATATATCTTACTTGATTTAATATAATAATAGCATAATATAATAGAAGAACATATGCTTTAAAACATCCAATTTAAAATTTCAAATAATTTACAGTGATTATTTTTCTATAAATATTTGAAAACTACTATAAATCACTGCGCGCGAGCAATTTCAAATCAGACCGCCGCGAGGCTTTCTAGAGAGAGGACATGTCGCTCGGCGCTCTGCCTGACCCGAGTTGACCTTAGTCGTACTTGGAAGGATAGCGGACGTTTATAGTGTGATTAAAAAATCTTGGTACTTTGATGATTAAATTTTTTTATTATTATTTTTGATGACTGACAATATTTTTAGTGACAACCAATATCTACCCAATTTTTTTACATATGAATTTTATTTATTAAAACTTTTACTTATTTTTTTGAAAATAAGAACATAAATTGTTTTTAAAGTTAACGCCAACCTATTGTATTTCCCTCATAAGAGGTGTCACTAAGAGGAACATCGCGTCAGGTTAAAATATAATATAAAATAAACGTAAGTAAATCCGTATAAAGTGATTTATTTGAATAGAATAAGAAATATTTATTAATCAGTCACAAATCAATAATAATTAACGAAATTCGGTTTCTTTCTAAAGTTTAGATCAACAAATTCATGTTTGAATAACTAAAAAACGACTTTAATATTAATCATAATTATAGCTATACTTGCAATGTATTATTGAATACTTATTTTATGCACTCGTACTTTAGTAATCCGTGTACGTTCAAATTCAAATTCAAATTAAATTTTACTACAACAATTGCACTCGAACGGATCATAGTGGGTTAGTTTGACTATAGCGCGCGAGAGCGCGCCAGCGCTATACACACAGGCACGCGCGCTTCTGTGTGTGTAAAAAATGCATTGAATTACCTAAACTTGACTTCGCGCGATAGACGTAAACGCTCTTAACTTGTCTTTAAAATTTTGCATGCTACGTTATCCTAGCTAAACATGCTTGTGCCTCAATTTGTATTTAACACCCTTGTATACCATGTTTTACACAAATAAATATTCTATTCTATTCTAATAATATTTTTTGTTATTAAAAATAGAGAAATAGCGCTGAACATCAGTCTCTGGATTGACCTCAAAATCACACTCATGGAGCAGGAATATTTCCAGGAGGGTGCTTTTTCCGCTTCATGAAAAGAGCTTGTACCTAATCCACAACGGATGTCTTAGGTTTCCATTTGTTAATCTTATAATATCATGGTCTATTTAACACATACAAGGTGTAACATAATAAACGTAAGGCCTCCCGTGTGGTGTCTCAACAACTCTTGTACCACGTGGTCTATAAATTCGCAAAAAAAATGACTTTCTTTCGGAACTGGCGCAATCAGCTGATCGATATGTATGGTAAAATTAAAAAAAATATGAATTTCCAAAAGTCATAGTACAAAAGTTGTTCAGTTTCATGGTTTGAGTGACCACACGAGAGGTCTTCCGTTTATTATGGCTTATTTCCATTAGGTCGTTTGACCGATTCGGCTGCAGCCCGTATTTGGACACCGACTAGTCATACAATGAATCAATTCGGTTAAATCGATTGCGGTCGCCGCATTTGGTGAACGACTCGTAAACGCGCCATTATGTTACACCCTGTATAAATACATCGTAGCTGCTCACCCAGTGACAGCCAAGGAGCCGTCTCCCTGGAAGGCGACGCTGTACACCGGCTTCGCGTGCCCCTCCTGGTGGAGCACCTCCGTCGCTGCAACATTACATCCACAGTTTGTAACAACATCACGCATGTTACCCCCGAAGGGTTACGCAGAGGTGTACTTAATGGTGCACCCACATTTCGCACTTGTGTGAACTTGGCACCCGAGTTCAAGAAACTCTCAACTTCAACAACAAACAACTCTCAACTACTAACAAAAATTCGTCTATTACAAACCTCTACACACCTTCCTTAGTCATTTCCAACGTTTGTAGTAATCCAGTATACCTTCAAAAAGACATTATTCAATAAAAACTGCTCTTAAACAAGTTTGACTCAGCATAATCACTTCTTATCTTTTATGCACTACAATACAACAGATTGTCGAATTTCGAGGGTTGATTTATTTTTTTATTTTTTTCGACATTGCTACTTACGAAAATAGCTTCACTACTATCCACTACTAATCGAAATCTTCCGAAAAACCTAAAAAAAAACAATTTTTCCAAACTCGGGTGCCATGTTCACACAGGTACATTTCCCCAGATATGTTTAAGCCCCATGTAATAGAGGGCGAGCCTATTGCCATACACCAGGCACAAATCCATACTCCGTGACTGCTTCTGAGAAATTCCTGATGGAAAAACCCAATAACATTTTGCCCGACTTGGGAGTCGAACCCAGGACCTCATGTTCAGCAGTCGCACTTGCGGCCACTAGAACAACAAGCCAGTCAACGAACAACAAAACAAACACATAACAACAACAAACAACGATTGGAACATTACAAACACAGTTTACAACATAACTGAGCAGGCTTTGGGATGATTCCCCTATCAATTTCCTTTTCCTCCCTGTATTAAATTTGCCGCCACTTGCAATCGCACATCGTCGCGTGCGCCAAGGACAACGCATCGCTCCCGCCGCCTGGCGGCTTAAAGAAGCAACTTTTAGTTCGAACTGATCGAAAAGACCGGCCGGCAACGAACCACGCGCGGTGTTGAAAAAACACTAAAAATATCGTAAAATACGACTGCGAGTGATACGGCGTGGTGATGTCCTGGCTCTCAGCATCCTGTGAGTACCTGACCCCTTCAAATGTGTATCGTTTAGCCTGTTTCTTGGGAGGAAACTTCAAGAAGCGTCCTTGGTTGGACGCGGTACTTAATCAATAACACACCTAACCCTGTGGAGATTACAGGCTGAGGTGTACTTAATTGTGCACCCACATTTATTTAAGTCCGCATGTAAGAGGGCGTACATTATTTACGTGAGGCAATTTTGGCGATTTTTTAATCCCCCCCCAGCTCCCCTGGTGAGATGTCGTGAGATTTGACCTGACCCCCTCACCCCCCTTCTAATCTCATTTGAAATTTATCAAAATGCGTAGTTAAATGTAAATAAGTTAATCTGTGCTTGATTGAGTTGGATTTATTAAAAAAAAAAAACATATAATTTGCTTAACTATTTCCATTGAATATTTATTATTCCATAATATTGTGTCGGATTCAGCCATATTTAAGTGGAGAAATATCACTGTTTCCCGTGGGAAAAAGAAATTACGTGATATTTGCTGAGACCCCCCTCTCTCCCTCGTGAGATTGGGTGAGATTCCCCCTCACCCCCTCCTAAACGCTTCACGTAATTAATGGACGCCCCCTAATAGAGGGCGAGCCTGTTGCTCCCAACTGGCGCAAATCATGAGTCCATGGCTGCTAGTGACTCACCGGTGTGCAGGTCCCAGAGGCGCCAGGAGTGGTCGAACACCGTGGTGGCGAGGAAGCGGCCCGACGGGTGGAACTCCACGCGCGCCACGCGAGACGGCCCGTGCCCCTCCAGCGACGCCACGGGAGACTCGCTGATAATGGAACAAGGAACAGTTACACACAACGTCCGCGACGCTACTCAAAAACGCTAACAATACCTACACGGCCAAAATGTATGGAACAGCAGTTTTTTTTAAATAATAACTGATGAAAAATTTCTATTTGAAGGGGTTCAGAATGATGTACTGCATACGTGGTAACCGTTTTAGTGTCGGTGTCTTTTCGACTATGTTCGTACACGCTAATCTCACTCCGAGATCAGCCAACCGATTTCAATGATTTTTCTGGACCCGGTGGCGCTGTTGTCAGTAAATTGTACCCGACCAACAAACATTACTTTTCTACTTGAATGGATTTTTTTTAACAATAATTCTAATAAGGATCAGGGTTACGTGCAAAAACATTAAAACCCTTGAAATTGTCAACAATATCCGATTCAGGAATATATAGGAAAGAGAAGTACTATTTTTATAATAATTTCACAGTCAACAGCTAGAATGTCAACAAAATTAGTATCGCCTATAACCTTGTCTTAAAGACTTCGCACATACCTACCTGTTAAACTAGCATACCTGAAAATGTTATACTCGAGATATGCTTTTAAGAATAAACTGTATGAATGGTTAATTGATAACAACTTCTATAGTATAAAACAATTCTTAGAACGAAAATAGTGTTGGTGTAATACAATAATAATTTTGTTAAGAAAATTGTTATTACAAATATTTGCATGCTATGTTTAATCTTGGCAAAACATGTCTGCTCTATTTTTGTACTGTAAGACCTTTTTATACCATGTTTTACGCAAATAAATATATTATTATTATATTATTATTTAGTTTTTATACTTTTATGTATCTCGGCTTTATTGCCGGATTTAATGAATAGTACGAGCCAAAGCCAAATACTACCCCGTGAATGTGGTGACCTGATAAGGTGATGATATAATTGAATTTTGCGATGGTGAGTTTCTGGGTCTATTAAGCCGTGTGTGTGCGGTGACTCGAGGTTGTGTGTTGGTGGTGGTGAAGACAGATCCATTTTCATTTTGCAAAAATTTTCTGACAATCCTGCATGTATTCAGGATTGCGGCTTTCTGTAGACTTTTATATGTGTACGGTGGTAAGTCAAGTGTTTTTAAAGACTGGTGGAGTTGCTTAGGAATAACTCCTGTTGTTGATAACACAATAGGGACTATGGCGACATTGCTAAGACACCACATTCGGCTCATTTCTATTTTAAGATCTGCATATTTTGAAAGTTTTTCTGCTATTGTATTTTGTAGGTTGTGAGTGTTTGGTACGGCGATGTCTATTATTTGCGCGGTTTTGTTACGTTTATCGAATAATGTGATGTCTGGTCTATTGTAGTGTATTGTTTTATCTGTGAAGATTCCTCGTTCGAAGTACAATTTGTGAGTGGCGTTTTCAAGAACAACTTCAGGCTGGTATTTATAATAAGGCACAGGTGGGGTAGGGATTAAGTTATATTTTATTGCTAATTTTTGATGGATTATGTTGGCTATTTGATCATGCCTGTGCTTATAATCGGTCTGGACTATTGCTTTACACGCACCTGTGATGTGCTGAATGGTTTCCGAAGAACTATTGCATCGCCTGCATATGTCTACCGTTTGAGGAACTCTCATTATGTGTTTCTGGTAATTGCGGGTTTCTATGACCTGGTCCTGTATCGCTATCATGAATCCCTCCGTCTCAGGGAACAGTTCTCCACGCCTTAACCATTCGTTCGACGCTAATTTGTCGACGTTAGGTAGATTAAGGTCGTGTCGGTGTCTCCCATGCAGTGACTTTTGTGTCCATTCTGCGATTTTTGTCTGTCGGTCAGTCTGTTGTTCATTACTCTGTATTGTCCTGTCATACATGTTCAAAGGGGTAAGTTTTTTATCATTATAGGCTATTGCTTTGTGTAGGGTTGAAGTGGAGCTTTTATTTTCAAAGTATGTTCTTAATGATGTTATTTGTTTGTTATGTAGGTTTGTGATATCTATTATTCCTCTTCCACCATCGTTCCTTGGTAGTGTGAGTCTTTGAACACATGACCTAGGATGGTGTCTCCTATGTTTAGTGAGAGTGGTGTTTATAATCCTTTGTAAATTTTTCAGGTCGGTCTTGTTCCATTTTATGATGCCAAAGGAGTAGGTGAGGACGGGAATAGCATAGGTGTTAATAGCTTTAATCGTGTTTTTAGCGTTTATCTGAGTGTTAAATATTGTTTTTAATCTATGCTTAAATTGCTTCGTAAGTGTATTTTTGATTTCTTTATGCAGAATCTGTTTAGCCTGTATATACCCTAGGTATTTATATGTCCCGGTTTCGTCTAATGAATCTATTGTCGCGCCTGTTTGCATTTGGTATGAATGTGTATATGTTTTTCCTGCTCTTATTGAATTGATTTTACATTTATCAATCCCAAACTCCATAGCTATATCTTTTGAGAATTGTTCAGTTACACCAGCTAGTTCATACAAGTCATCAGGGGACGATGCATACAATTTGATGTCATCCATATAAAGGAGATGGTTTACTTTACAATTTTGATGGTCAGTCAGCATGTCAGTCATTGTATCACTATATTGGAGTTGGTAACCGGGTAATAATGCATTAAGTTTGTTTGAAAGAGGGTTTAATGCTAGACAGAACCATAGTGGGCTGAGTGAGTCTCCTTGGAATATTCCTCGCTGGATCTTAATAAGTTCTGTTTCAACTATTCCTGTAGATGTGTTCAGTTGTAATCGCGTCTTCCATTTTTCTACAATAGTACCTAAACAGTTGATGAGTTGTGGATGTATTTTATATATTTTTAAAACTTCGAGTAACCACGAGTGAGGTACTGAATCGTATGCTTTCCTATAATCTATATACATAGTGTGTAAATCATTCTTGGTGCGTTGAACATGTTTGTGTATTACTGCGTCTATTGTCAATTGTTCTTTACATCCCTGACTTAACTTCTTACACCCCTTCTGTTCTTCTGTTAATATTTTCTGGGTTTCAAGATGTTTATAAATTACGTGACTAATGCATGCTGTCATTATTTTATATATGGTTTGCAGACAAGTAATCGGCCTATATTTTGCTGGATTCGATGAGTCGCTAGGATCTTTTGGTAGCATATAGGTCTTACCTTCTGTGACATATGTAGGAATCGATGCGGGGTTTTTTATGAAATTGTTAATATGGTTGAATATGTATGGGTGTATATGTGTAATTTTTTTGTACCAGTAGTTGTGTATGTAATCTGAACCAGGCGCTTTCCAATTATGTGTTTTTGTAAGGACGTCATGAAATGTTGCTACATCAACATGATCGAAGCTCATCGCTTCTGTGTTAGTGTGAGCGGCCTGTTCTGCTTTAATCCATTCTGCTTCAGTGTTATGGCAGACAGAGTTTTCCCAAATTCCAGCCCAAAATTGCTGTAACTCTTCTGAAGTTGGAAATGCTGTATGTGTATTGTTACTGGGTGTTGTTTCATTTGTTGTTGATTTTTTTAGGGATCGGTAAAATTGTTTTTCGTTATTCCTAAACTGGTTATTTTGTGTTTTACGAAGTGTACATTTATTGTATCGATTTAGTCTACTTTTTACTACTGTTAGTTTCTGTTTTAGAGTATCTAGAAAATGCTCAAGTTGTGTGTTAGGTTGTTCGTATGATGTATGTATTCTGTAGTCTTTTAATATTATCTCAACTGCTTTGATTAGTTTTCTGCTTCTATGACCTTGAATATACTGAGTTAATCTTCCAATTTTGGCTCGGAGAGCTTCTATTTTGTGTTCTAACCTTTTTTGCCATTTAGGTTTGTAACCTTGTTGGAGTCTACTACTACTATCTAAAGGATGAGCGAGAGAAATTTTACTACCGTTGGCCTTTGCAGCTGTCCACGCAGCGCAGTATATGACTGTCTGGAGGTGATTGAAATTTGTATCACTAGTAACTTGTTCTGGCAAAATTATTTTGTTAATGTAACTAACTATATTCGAAAACTTTTTTGACGACTTTTGCTTGGGTATGTAACTCCTTTCTGTAGGCTGGGTGTCTTTGTAGTACTGTAGTGTTTGTGAGAATATTTCATCTATTTCAGGATTTCTAACTAGGATTGTGTGTTGTGTATTAATATGTATATGGTGTTCTGGCCCTAAGTTATTGATATTACCATCACCTGCTCCTACTTCTATATTCTCTGTTTGTGATCCTATATGCTCTATATTTTCTGTCCCTATATTTATTGCTTCTGTATTTGTGATTGTGTGTATATGTACATTTCCTACGTCTGTATTTGACATTCTATTGTCAACTTGCCTTTGGAAAGACTCTATTTCAAATAATTCATTTTCTACTATTGATTTCAATGTGTGTAGCCGTGCTTCTGAAATCATACTATTATTTACTATTACTCTTTTTTGGTCCGAAATGCGTTGTTCTGATAAATGTGATAAATGGGGGTAACATTCTATGAATCTTTCTTTCAAGTTTTTTCGCCATACTGTCATATCCGTCTCCATTTTAGTTGCCCTAAAATAACATTTCATGAGTGTTTCGTTGAGTTCGTTAGACCATTTCATCCTACGTTTTGGTTCTGATTGTAAGTGCGGTTGTGAGTCCGTTTGAGATGGAGGTAACTGTAATTCTAAGTAATTGTTGTGAGTTTTTAACTGATTGCTTACTTCAAGCCTAATTGTATCGAGTGTGGTGGAAGATAGTAACTTTTTGGAAACTATTGCTCTTCTTTGATCTCCAATTCTTTGCTTGGAGACTTTCATGTTTGGGAATTTTTCTGTGAATTGATGATGTAATGATGTTAGGTATGCTTTCGTGTCAGATTCTAAATTTGTGATGATAAGATAGTTACGCCAAATGAATTCATTCATTTCTTTACTCCATTTTTTTCGCGTAGTAGTAGAGACAGCAGTGGGTGAAGGATTATTGGCCAAATTAGCCTCCGACACATCATCTACTGCCATTGGTGATAATATTGATGATGATCTTGATGAGCGTGATAAATATGAAGGTGGTGATGATGTGATTGATGAAAAGATGGACTTTGGTGAGGACGATGAAGAAACCGATGATGTTTCATCATCTACGGCAGGCATATTTGCCTGAGTACTTTTTTTTGTTTTTGACCTTGTTAACATATTATTCCCACGAGTAGCTAGGGACTAACAAAGTCGGCCACAGCAGAGCCCTGCGTTCACTGTGGTAAGGGTAATTAAAACTGGAGGTCCCCTATTATCCAGAGTTGGCACACTAGCGACTAGCCTCTCCCCTAGCCATGCAGCCCTCGGCGTGTGCGACCTTGGCTTGGATTGTATCTCTCTTGGTCTGGCCCCTCACCCTAGACCTATATCAGCAAAGTAAACCCTACCGGCACAGACCTAGGGCTCATCAGAGCACGCAAGCCCCACCACGACGTCAACGTAGAGATACAGCGGTGGGGATATTATTATTATTATTTCAAGTTATTTTATGTTCTTCTCTCGTAAGAGAGTACAAAAACCCTACCCACGGGCCAGAGCCAAGTTTGTAGGGGGGAGTTTAAATGGTGAATGTGGATGATATTGTAGAAGAAGTAAGGAATTTCCGGGTGATGCGACAGGTGTTGAGAATTGTTGCTTTTTGGAGCAGCTGAAGTGTGTGGGGAGGCATGTGTAAAGTGTTAAGGCTTTGTATAAGAGATTTTGGTACGATACCAGTAGAAGAGAGCACTATAGGGACGATGTGGACGGTTTGTGCTTCCCACTGGGTTTTTATTTCTATAGCGAGGTCTTGATATTGTTACGAGCTGGGTATGGGATAAATTAATTACTACCAATCAGACAATTTAATAACTTTATTAAACACAAAACACTTAAATCTTAATCACAAGTACGCTACTGATCACTATTCGCTTAGATATCGCACTTCTAGTTCACTTCGATTCGCTCCGTTGTATCGCCTGAATCAGACTACCCATGTGTGTCGGCGCTTGTGCTTTTTATACTACCCCATTATTCACGAACATTCCGGCGATGTGTAGAATGGTTCGATAAAAACATCAACAAAAAAACATTACCAAGTAGTAGGCAAAAAAATAATAACCTACTTGTACCGAATAAAGAAGTAGGTACTTTATGCCCTCGGCGCACGGTCGAAATTACAATGACAATTCCCAATATTTTTTATAAGTAGTCACCTACTTAACCTTGAACCAATAACAATGGCACGCTTCTCGAAGCCTTTAGCGCAAACACACCGAATCACGTCCCTTCCCGAAAGATCTCGTACGTACGACGTAACACTGCCCCCTCCTTAGACATGCTCGTCCCGAGCATCATTAGCCCCGTAGTATCGGGCCAATCGGTCTACATGAACAATCTTAGGCGCACCTCGTAGACCCTTCTGTATTCGGTAGGTGACATCGTTGATCCTAGTCACGACTCGGTATGGTCCATCCCATTTTGCTTGCAATTTCGGAGACCTCCCCTTGCTCCGCACTGGGTTATGTAACCACACCAGTGAACCCTCGTCGAAAGCCCTACTGTTTGCCTTGCGGTCATAACGGGTCTTCATCTTCTCAGACATCTGTTGGCCGGATTGTCGGATATGCTCATAAACATCATTCAACTTGTTACGCAAATCATGTGCGTAATCTGTTACACTACGTGGAGCATCAGGGGGAGTTCCAGTGATTAAATCTGCAGGCAACCGTAATTCCCTTCCAAAGTTCGCGAATGCTGGCGTCACAGTCGTACTTTCGTGGACTGCGCTGCGGAAGGACAGTAGAAACGGCTGTATGTGCTTGTCCCAATCCCTTTGCCTGCTTTCCACGACTTTTGCCAGATATCTTTCCAACGTTTGGTTGAATCGTTCCACCATTCCATCAGATTGTGGGTGGTAAGAGGTGGTTCTGGTTTTGTAGGTACCCATCAATCGACAAGTTTCCTGAAATACTTGCGATTCAAAATTCCTTCCTTGATCGCTGTGTATTTCTAAGGGTACTCCAAAACGACAGAAAACTTCCTGAACTAATTTATCTGCGACAGTTGTAGCCTCTTGATTAGGAATGGCGAAGACTTCTGGCCACTTTGTGAAGTAATCCATGACCACCAGGAAGTACTTGTTTCCGCTCTCACTTTCTGGAAATGGTCCCGCAACGTCTAGTGCTATCCGTTCCCAAGGGGCTCCAACGTTGTACACTTTTAATGCACCTCGGCTGCGTGTGTGGGGTCCTTTCACGGCCGCACAACTGGTACATTTGCGACACCAGTCCTCCACATCATCTCGACAGTGGATCCAGTAAAAGCGTTCTCGAATTTTTAGTAGAGTCCTTTTTACCCCCATATGTCCTCCTGAACATCCATCATGGTAGAGCCGTAGAACATCTGGTACCTTAGCTTTAGGGACAACCATTTGTAGATGACAGCTGTCCCCTCGAGCGTTTTCCCATTTACGGCACAAGACTCCATCCTGGATCACCAAGCTGTTCCATTGCGCCCAATAACTCTTCGTGATGGAACTCATCGCAGCCACATCACTCCACTTAGGTTTAGGAGCACCAGCTTTGATCCACTCGAAGATCGGTTTGATGTCCGAGTCATTTTGCTGAGCCTGCTGTAGGGTTTCCTTCCATTCATCGCTGAGATCTGTTCTAAGCATCCTCACGGATACTACTTCCTTAGTCTCTTGCCTGGCACAGTGCTTACAGTCTTCAGGACAAGGTCTTCTTGACAAGGCGTCTGTCTTAACGTGAGTTCTCCACTGTTGCTGGGCAGTCATGCATGGCATTTCAGCCGCTTTTCCCTCATGGGGTTGACCTTCTCTCATTGTGCTTCGGTTTTTACAGTTTGACCGAAGATGACCCCTTTCTCCACAAGTGTAGCACCTAGGGCTGTACCGTTGCGGAAGCTGGCGTACAGGTGATGCCACAACTTGCTTTGGACTGCTAGACCAAAGATGATCCCTTTCTCTGCCAGTGTAGCACCTAAGACTGTACCCTTGCGGCCGGTCGCGTACAGGAGATGCTACAACCTCTCTGACGCGGTGCGTTCGGTGGTCCTGCCTCACTGCCTCTACTTCTAAGGCATGGGCCAAGGCGTCTTTCAGCGCCTCATGATGCCCAAGTCTCACAGCGGCTCTAACTTCTAGGTCGCGTATTCCATCAACGAACGCTTGTACCAGATTCCCATCGATAAGTGCAGGGGCAGACTGGTATGCTTTCCGAACCAGCTTTTCAACTTCGAGGGCCCACTGCTGTAGATTCTCGCCACTACGTTGAACACGATCTTTCAACTTAGCACGAAATACGTGCTCCAGGTGCGCGTCACCGTATCTGGACTCTAACGCCTCCAGCAGCTGCTCGTAGGTTACATTCTTGCCGAGCGCCTCAAGAATATTAAGGGCCTGGTCTCGGAGGGCCAAGGTGAGCGCGGTCATGGCTTGCGGTTTTGTCCATCCATTCGCCTTTATAACGGCCTCAAATTGAATTTTATAAGCCGACCACGAAGATGTGCCATCGAATGGAGGCACCTTAAAGCCCCGCGCTGAAGGTGCAGCAACTACTGAAGCTACAGTCAAGTCTCCAGTCTTCAGTTCCCCCAAAGTCTTCTTCACCCCAGCGATCTGAACTTCGGCTTCTGAGAGGCGATTCTCGTGCTGCTGTACCTGATCCTTCATCACCTTTAGGTCTTTGCCAAAAGTTGCATGAAGATCCTTTATGAGGAGCATCTGCTCATCTTGGCGGCGGACCTGCTCCTCTTGGCGGCGGACTTGCTCCTCTTTGTCTCGCTGCAACTGCTCTTCCAACCGGCGAGCCTGCTCTTCTTGACGGCGAGCCTGCTCTTCTTGACGGCGAGCCTGCTCCTGTAGCAGCGCCATTAAAGCTGACAAGTCTGGCGCCATTGATGCTGTAGAAACTGCGGATGGGCCAGCGACTGGCACTGACGTAGGCTGGACACCACCCGGTGTCTGTGTTGGGGAATCTCCAAACCGCCTTTGGTCCATGTCCTGCTGTCGCTGACTCCTGGTACGGATACCGTCCGTGTCGTCCTTCGGTAGAATTGGCATAATTTATCCCTCACTTCTGACACCAAATTGTTACGAGCTGGGTATGGGATAAATTAATTACTACCAATCAGACAATTTAATAACTTTATTAAACACAAAACACTTAAATCTTAATCACAAGTACGCTACTGATCACTATTCGCTTAGATATCGCACTTCTAGTTCACTTCGATTCGCTCCGTTGTATCGCCTGAATCAGACTACCCATGTGTGTCGGCGCTTGTGCTTTTTATACTACCCCATTATTCACGAACATTCCGGCGATGTGTAGAATGGTTCGATAAAAACATCAACAAAAAAACATTACCAAGTAGTAGGCAAAAAAATAATAACCTACTTGTACCGAATAAAGAAGTAGGTACTTTATGCCCTCGGCGCACGGTCGAAATTACAATGACAATTCCCAATATTTTTTATAAGTAGTCACCTACTTAACCTTGAACCAATAACAATGGCACGCTTCTCGAAGCCTTTAGCGCAAACACACCGAATCACGTCCCTTCCCGAAAGATCTCGTACGTACGACGTAACAATATTTACTAAGCTTTTCAGATATTGTAGTTTGAATGTTGTGTGAGTTCGGGATAGCTATATCTATTAAGTAAACTGTTTTATTGGCTTTGTCGTGAACGGTTATATCTGGTCTATTGAAATGTATAGTTTTGTCTGTTATTATCGTCCGATCCCAATAGATTTTCTGATGGTTATTGTCTAGTATTAATTCCGGTTTATATTTATAATATGGTTTCATCTCATTTATGAATTTATATTTAAATGCTAATTGTTGGTGTATAATAGCGGCAACTTGGTCATGTCGATGCTTATAGTCAGTCTGTGCAAGTGATTTACAAGCTCCTGTAATATGTTGTATGGTCTCAGAGGCGGTGTTGCAATGTCTGCATAAGTCAGTCGGCTGATGAGGGTCTTTAATTATGTATTTCCTGTAATTACGAGTAGCTATTATTTGGTCTTGGATCGCCATCATAAATCCTTCCGTCTCGGGAAACAGTTCGCCTCGTTTGAGCCATTCGTTCGACTTAGCTTTTTCGACGTGTGGCTGGCTCAGATAGGCTCGGTGTCTCCCGTGAAGGGCTTTGGCTGACCACGCGGCAATTTTTTCTTGCGTATTTATGAGTTGTTCATTAATTTGAGTATTCTTATTGTGTAGGTTAAGAGGCGTAAGTTTCGTATCGTGTTCCGTTATATGTTTGTGTAGTGAAGAATTTTCGGATTTGTTATGAAAGTAAGCTCTGAGTGAAAGTATCTGTTTGTTGTGTAAGTTGTGTATTATAGCATACACCATACCTGTTAAAGTTCCACAGATGCACAGAGCCATCGTAGGCGCAGGTCGCCATGGTGACCGCTTGCGAGGCGCCCGCGCCCGCTGCCTCTCCCGTGTCCATGGGCGCGGGGGCCTCGTCAGGGGACGGCTCTTCTGTCTCTTCTGACACCTGAAAACGGACGGCGAACATTTCGATGATTGTTCTTATTTTTTTTAATCTCATTTCTATGCCAGGAAGTAGATATACTTCCTTTCCTCGTCTTTTTTTGAAGACGATAAAAAATGTTTAACCTTTTGGACGCTTTCACTGTTATACGATTTTAATTTTGATTATTAATATAAAAAATAAAAAAAGTTCAAATAAAATATGTTTAAAAAAATTCTTCTTTAGTCGCGTTTATAATATAAATTAGGTATCCGTATAAATTTAATATGTTTCTAAAAATAAGCAAGGTTAAAATTGCAACTGTAAATTTGAATTTTAAATTCGTAAAGCTAAATTAGTCGAATAAATTTACACATTTAAACGAAATTCGTATTGTAAAATTTAGGTAAGTTGTAAAAAAACTAAATAACGAATTAAGGTAACATAAATAACGAATTAAGGTAACATAAATAAAAAATTAACGCAGGCAAATTTGCCAATGCTCTCCCTGACCAGACTCGCTGCGTGTGCTGGCCGACGAAGAACATTGGCATGTTTTTATTTTTGCTACAATATGTGGATTTCAGAATAATGTACTGAACACGTGGTGACCGTTTGTTTGTCGGTGTCCCTTGCGACCTGTATACAGGCTTTTAAAAAGTCAGGGAGTCGATCAGATAGTCAGAAAGTTGAAGCCAACAAAAAAAATAAAAAAGGTTGAAAATTTACACGGAGAAGCGTCACCGTTATATGGTTGAAGTTCCGCGGACCCGAACCAAGCGCTATGCTTCTACATTTATTGTGAGAACCGCCAGTCTGTGGAATTCACTGTCGGCTTCTCTGTTCCCTGATCATTATAATCTGGATCTATTCAAGGTTCGAGTGAATCGGTTTCCTCTAGGCGCCGTGCTCCACGCTAGGCCGCGGCATCGCGCTACATCACAAGAGTTGCGGACAAACGCAAGCCTATCTATATATAATTATATATAAGGTTTTGCTTTGCATCCTTGTCACATTCAAGGAGGTAACTATGCTAATGAATCAATAATAAAATGGGTAGGTAATTTTTTATATTTTTTTCTTAATACCGGAAATCGATAAGTGAACACAAACCATATTAAAACGCGGCCCGTCTAATACTAGCCCTATAACCGCGCTTTCACACACACAAACAAACGCAGACGTTTATTCGATAAACGGGTGATTCTCCTCTTTTGAAAAGGGATTCATTCTGAAATAGTGTCAAATTAAAGCTACTGAAAAAAGCAGCGTTTATTATTATTGACCAGGTACCGTAATTTATATTGATTATTTACGTCTTCTATGACAAATGCCTGAATTTTGACGAGGATGCAAAACTACAACTTGTATATATAAAGTAAGAAACTGACTGACTCACTGACTGATCGATCATCGCACAGCTGAGACCGCTGGGTCTAGAAACATGAAATTTTGCACAAACGTTCCTTTAATTATGTAAGTGTGCACTAAGAACAGATTTTCCGAAAATACATCCCCTAAGAGGTTAAAATAGGGGTTGAAAGTTTGTATGAAACTTCGTCCACGCGAACGAAGTTGCTGGCAACAGCTAGTTTAATGTAAAAAAGCCATTTGCCCGTTCCAAAAAGTAGATCTCTATAGCAAAGAACAGACGATAAACTCCATGGACACAACATATCTATGTTCCTCATGCTTCGCTCACTCACTCACTCACCTTCTTGAGGAAGTGGTCCGGCATGGCGGCCTGAGGGTGGAAGGCGGCGCCGCTCACGTTACACTTGTGGCCTTTGAGGACCTGGAGTAGCTTGCATTCAGGCACCGACCACACCTTGGACAGGCCGGACCTGGAATTGTCGGAGAGAAACTTTAACATACGAATAAACCAGAAAAGAAAATATTAAATAAGAAATAGAAAAGTACGTATGAGAAAGTCTGAAAGTGGCGCCGATGACTGAAAAGTTCTGACAAACTCCGACAACAGGTTAGGCACTAACTGCACGATAAGAACAAGAGTAGAGGAAGACCAAAGAAACGATGGATGGACTGTGTGAAGGATGATATGGCAAGAAAGGAGGTGACTGCTGAGATGACGAGTAATAGAGAAGTATGGAAGAAGTTGACATGCTGCGCCGACCACGAATAAATTGGGATAAGGACAGGACAATGATGATGAGTTAAACCAGAAAAGCTACGCGCTTCGGTAATCTTCCTGTTTCCGAATTAGTACGTCGCGTCCCAAAGTGACCCCCGCAGAGGCGAAGCTTCAAAGATCTTTATAGTAGTGCATTTTAAAGTCAAAATCAAACCATTTTTTTTTTAATCAATAAGTTCTTTAAAATGCACTTTTGAACGTCCAACTTTACAAGAAAATAGAATAGATTCTAGTTAACATAACATCACATAACGCCTGTAATCTCCGAAGAGTGAGGCAGCAGTATACCTAATAGTGCACCCACATTTCACCGGTTATGTTCAAGTCCCATGTAATAGGGGGCGAGTCTATCGACTATTGCCATCAACCGGGCACAAATCCAGATTCCGCGGCTGCTACTGAGAAATCCCTGATGAAAAAAACCAAAAAACACGTTTCCCGACCCGGGAATCGAAACCCGGACCTCATGCTAAACAGTCACGCTTGGGATCGCTGGACCAACGAGCCAGGTAGATTCCCACTCTGGCTAATATTATAAAGCTGAAGAGTTAGTTTGTTTGTTTGTTTGGTTGAAGGCGCTAATCTCAGGAACTACTGGTTTGAATTGAGAAATTCTTTTAGTGTTGGATAGCCCATTTATCGAGAAAGGCTATAGGCTATAAAACATCGCGCTGCGACCAATAGGAGCGGAGCATTAATCAAAAATGTTACGCAGACGAAGTTGCGCGGGTCAGCCAGGATACATTTATTTTTTAATTAAATGCGCCTACTCTTGACCTCAATCTTGTCTTGAGGACAGAGATGAGGTCGACAATGGACCGAGCTAACCCAACAGAAGACTATTGATCCTATATTAGATATCATCGTCACACGTTCACATTACCAAGGATAGACAACATTTGCCGATGCGCATAGATTTTCTAATAGATCTGTATATTCGAATTTGCTGCCCGGCAGTGTCGATCAATGTCTGATCAAGTGAATACTACGGCTATAACTAAAAAGATGTTGAGGAATGAGGTTATACGAGAACATCATCTCCCCTGCCCTTGTCCCGTTCTACTCGGGGTCGGCGTAACACGTTTTCTCCTTCCACTCTCCCCTGTCAGACGTCACGGCGTCATTTACTCCTTTCTCTTTCATATCACTCCTCACACAATCCATCCATCTTTTCTTTGACCTTCCTCTCCCTCTCCATCCAGCCACATTCATATCCACCACTCTTTTAGTAACATCCGTTTCATCCGTCCTCATCACACGTCCACACCAAGACAGACGACTTCCTTTCAACTTTTCTGTAACAGGCGCCACTTTCGAGGTACCAAGGTTATACGAGGACGTTACGGTTTAAAAGAAGATGTAGTGACAAAAATTTAAAAGAGCTAGCTGAGATGGTTTGGTCGTGTGGAGAGGATGAGTGAAAGGCGACTAACAAAAAAGTTTTTGCAAAAAAATAACGGACTTCCAAAAAAAACACTAAAAAAAGTGGAAAATAACTTTACCTTCGGAAGTCGGTGACTATTGTTTGTTTCATTGACTTTTTTGGCACCGACTTCCGAAAGTAAAGTTATTTTCCACTTTTGTTTTTGTGTTTTTTTTGGAAGTCCGTTATTTTTTTGCAAAAACTTTTTTATTTTATCCTTTTTAGTTATCGCATCACACACAAATCCTTGTCATGTATCAATTTCGCAATTTCTTTTACTTGGATGACATATTTTTTCCAGCTATTTTGATTTAAAAACCAAACTGCTGAACCGATTTTGATGAAATTTCTATGGGACCAATCGGGAAGTAGATCCATTCAGATAAAAGAAGAATTTTTCAAATCGGTTCATAAATGACGAAGATATGAGGTAACAAACACACAAAAAAATCAAAAAACAAATACAACCGAATTGAGAACCTCCTTCTTTTTTTGAAGTCGGTTAAAAGGTATCTACAAGGCAGATGTGAGTGGCAACGCCGACAGGGACACCCTAGAAGGACATACACTGACCTTACTGGTGAGGGTCTTCAGAAAGGTCAGGGGCGTAGTACGGTCGATCAAGCTAATTGGTATGCAGTTAAAAAATTTCATCTTTCTATTACGCTGCCCACGTTAATCAATTTGACTATATGCGCAATAACTTTTTAAGCATGTGCTAGAACCAAGCAACAATATGCTATTGCCAAAACCAGTGTCCAAGTTGATATAAGAAAGTCCTCACACATACATAGCTGGCGTATTTAGTTGTTAAATGTGGTTCCCACTTCCCTTCTGCAACACCAATGTTCTATCTCTCAGGTGGTAGAAAAAGGCGTGAGATTATGTATGTATGTTAGATAAATTACAGGTGTGCCAATGACAGAAGACTTTGTATTTTTAAAAAGTTATTGCGCAAATAATAAAAATGATTGATGTTGGCGGTGTTAAAGAAAGACGAAAATTTTTAACTGCATACCAATTATCTTGTTCGACTGTACTCGCAAACGGCGTGCGTGTATGACCAGGTGTATGTAAGGATCGTAGCAGGTGGCGTTCTTTGGTTTCTGCCTACCCCCATGGAAAAGAGCGTGATTTTATGTATGTATGTAGGTCATTGAACTCACCAGCTCGCTGTGATCAACATCTTACTGTCGCTACTGAATCTGCAGAAGCTTATAGGACGCGTGTCGCCGATCTGTAAGTTAAAAACGTAGCTTTTATACGGGGGTCACTATTAAATTAGTTAGCGAAACTTCAAAGATCCTACCTGCTTAAACTAGGCATCTGGTCTGGTCCCAGTAGTCAACGTAAGGGTCGTTTACAACTGGGATCAGCGCAGTACAGGATGGAATCCCGACACTGACGCTAAAACGGTTTCCACGTATGCAGTACATCATTTGAAACACCCCCTCCCACATGGAATTTTTTCGTGGGTTATTAAAAAAAAAACCAGCTGTTCCATACATTTTGACCATACATTGCACTTTTGTAGGAAACAGCTGATTTTTAACTGACTTAAAAAAAAGAAGGAGGTTCTCAATTCGGGTGTTTTTTTTTTTTGGTGTTTGTTACCTCATAATTTCGTCATTTATGAACCGATTTGAAAAGTTCTTCTTTTATCTGAATGGATCTACTTCCCGATTGGTCCCATAGAAATTTCATCAAAATCGGTTCAGCAGTTTGGTTTTTAAATCAAAATAGCTGGAAAAAATATGTGATCCAAGTAAAAGAAATTGCGAAATTGATACATGACAAGGATTTGTGTGTGATGCGATAGCTAAAAAGGGTAAAATAAAAACGTTTTTGTAAAAAAAATAACCAAAAAAGGTGCCAAAAAAGTCAATGAAACAAACCATAGTCACTGACTTCCGAAAGTAATGTTATTTTCCATTTTTTTTGTGTTTTTTTTTGAAGTCGGTTATTTTTTTTGCAAAAATGTTTTTTTTTGTTAATAACCGACGAAACATTTCTAAGTGGGGGGGTTTCGAATGATGTATTGAATACGTGGAAACCGTTTTCGCGTCGGTGTCCCTCCCACCTTGTGTTTAGCCATACATTTAGTCGATACTTAGTGTTAGAAGAAAGGCATAGTATGTTTAGCACATCATTGATGTACTAAACACGTGGTTACCGTTTTAACGTCTTGTATACTAATATTGTAAAGAGGTACAATTTGTTTGTAATTTTGTAAGGTCGGATGTAAGGGGTAATCTTCGGAACTACTGATCCGATTCCAAAAATTCTTTCACTAATGAGAAGCTATATTGTCCCCGAATGTCACAGGTTATAAAGGACGCTACCATGGATAATTTCCGACCATGAAGCGAGAAAATACGTACACAAGGTGCTTTGCATCCTCGTCAAATTCAAGGAGGTAAATATGCTAATAATTCTCGACCCGAATCAATAATAAAATGGGTAGGTAATTTTCTATATTTTTTCTTAAGAGCGTTTACGCCGTCCATGCGCTGTTTGACTCCAAAACAGTACTTTTCAAACCCTTTAATACCATCAACCCTTTATTTTACAAAAATGAAAATTACTAATAACTTTAGGAAATTTCGTTGTCTCAATAGTTGGAGAGAAAAATATTTCAATTAATAGAGTATTGGTAAATTCTATCAAGATAACTCAACAGAGGTTTTCTTAATTTCCCTTTTAGCGTCAGTTTCGACGCTCTAATTATAGGAAACCACTGGCAAACCTAATTAGATTTTTTTTTTTTACCTATTGCTAAGATCCTAAGGAATATAGTTGGAGAAGAAAATTTTTTGATTTAGGTTTCTTTATATAAGAAATTAAAGTTCAAACAATGTGAAATATTAAGGAATTAAAATGATTTTTTCACCGATATATCTTACTTGATTTAATATAATAATAGCATAATATAATAGAAGAACATATGCTTTAAAACATCCAATTTAAAATTTCAAATAATTTACAGTGATTATTTTTCTATAAATATTTGAAAACTACTATAAATCACTGCGCGCGAGCAATTTCAAATCAGTCCGCCGCGAGGCTTTCTAGAGAGAGGACATGTCGCTCGGCGCTCTGCCTGACCCGAGTTGACCTTAGTCGTACTTGGAAGGATAGCGGACGTTTATAGTGTGATTAAAAAATCTTGGTACTTTGATGATTAAATTTTTTTATTATTATTTTTGATGACTGACAATATTTTTAGTGACAACCAATATCTACCCTATTTTTTTACCTACGAATTTTATTTATTAAAACTTTTACTTATTTTTTTGTAAATAAGAACATAAATTGTTTTTAAAGTTAACGCCAACCTATTGTATTTCCCTCATAAGAGGTGTCACTAAGAGGAACATCGCGTCAGGTTAAAATATAATATAAAATAAACGTAAGTAAATCCGTATAAAGTGATTTATTTGAATAGAATAAGAAATATTTATTAATCAGTCACAAATCAATAATAATTAACGAAGTTCGGTTTCTTTCTAAAGTTTAGATCAAAAAAATCATGTTTGAATAACTAAAAAACGACTTTAATATTAATCATAATTATAGCTATACTTGCAATATATTATTGAATACTTATTTTATGCACTCGTACTTTAGTAATCCGTGTACGTTCAAATTCAAATTAAATTTTACTACAACAATTGCACTCGAACGGATCATAGTGGGTTAGTTTGACTATTGCGCAAGAGAACGCGCCAGCGCTATGCACACAGGCACGCGCGCTTTTGTGTGCGTAAAAAATGCATTGAATTACCTAAACTTGACTTCGCGCGATAGACGTAAACGCTCTTAATATCGGAAATCGATAAGTGTACACCACCCGTATTAAAACGCGGCCCGTCTAATACTAGCCCTATAACCGCGCTTTCACACACACAAACAAACGCAGACGTTTATTCGATAAACGGGTGATTCTCCTTTTTTGAGAAGGGCTTTATTCTGAAATAGTGTCAAATTAAAACAACTAAAAAAAACAGCTTTTATTATTATTTATTGACCAGGTACCGTAATTTATATTGATTATTTACGTCTTCTATGACAACCTTCTGAATTTTGACGAGGATGCAAAACTACACCTTGTAGATAAACTACGTTAAGGAATGCTGTGGAGGGTGTCTCACCTGACTGCAGTATATGGACATGGCGGAAGCCTTCCTCTGCGACTCTTGCTTGGCGGCCGCTCGCACGCTGCCCGCGAGCTTCAACTCCTCGCGCGCCTTGCTCAACCTACCACAAAGGATATACATGATATTTATTCTGTACATTGGTGTTTACTTACAAGGATGATATGGCTAGGAAGGAGGTGACTGCTGAGATGACGAGTAATAGAGAAGTATGGAAGAAGAAGACATGCTGCGCCGACCACGAATAAACTGGGATAAGGGCAGGAGAATGATGCTGGTTTTTACTAACAATTTGACTGCTTCGTTGATAGAGTGGTCGTAAGCGGGGCTGCTGAACATGAGGGTCCTGGGTACGATTCCCGGGTTAGGCAAAGTTTTTACATCAGGAATTTCTCAGTAGCAGTCACGGAATCTGGATTTGTGCCCGGTTGATGGTATTAGGCTCACCTCCTATTACATGGGGCTTTAGTATGACTGGCGAAAAGTGGAAGTACTATTAGGTATTTACTACACCTTTGCGTAACCCTTCTAGGATTATAAGCGTGATGTTACGTTATGTCGACTGCTCGTGTTCCCTGACACTTATCGCTATTAAAATAAATGCACCGCAAAAAGTCGTTTCCCAGCAATTTTTTTTTTGCGTAGAGTCACCTAGTTCGATCTTCTTTCTTTATCGTGTGGTTAGTGCCTAACCTGGTGTCAGATTTTATGCCACCCATGTGCCTCTGACTTGGCTTTACATGCCGTCGAGAATGCTGGCAAGGGCATGCTGGTTCCCTCACGATGTTTTCCTTCACCGAAGCAAGTGATAATTATACAATACGCACATGATTCCGAAAAATCAGAGGTGCGTGTTTTGGGTTCGAACTCGAGACCTATGACTTGGTAGTGCAACGGTCACACCACTAGGCTATCACTGCTTTGGTTGACGGCTTCGTGAAGGGTCCGTTTACACCTTGTATGTATGTATGATTTATCTCACCTGAGCTTTGCCTTAGGGAGTGAGTACCGAGCGATCCATAGCCTCGCTTCCCTCAGGTCAGGAGGTCCCTCGTGGTACCACGTGCCCTCCCGTCCTCTGTCCCTCTCTATCCTAGCTTCCTCTTCCTCTAACTTCTTGTGTATCGCATCTTCTCCTAGGCTGGAAGGTGGTAAAGGTATTTACTGATCGCAGTTTTTGACCATGTGAAAGATGATATCAATGTATTGCCTGGACGTCACGGTTGGTGCAGTGTCTGAGCGATTGGCTACAGCGCTACGTGTCGCAGGTTCGATCCCCGCACGGAACAAATATTTGTATGGCCTATAGATAGTTGTTCCGGGTCTTTGCTGTATGTGTATATGAGTTACGATTCAGGAGAAATTCTGAGTGTGGCAATGTTGAAAAAAAAAGTATGGAAAAAATTGTTCGTTTGCGAGCTAGAGGTGATTATTTTACGCAATGCAAAGCGCTGCAGTACAAGGCCTAGAAGCTTTGCATCAGTGCCCGGACGCTCCCGTCGCTTGCTCTACTTCAGATACACGAACTTTACCGAAGCGCTCCCTCGAGCGAGGCGCCTTGTGTCGAGCGAAACGCGCGCTCATCATTACCTTCACGTGAGCACTGTCTTTGTACAAGTATCGCTGTGATTCGGAATAAGGTCTAACTAAACGACTTCTTGCTTTTGTATTTAACCGACTTATAAAAAAGGAGGTCGTAATGTATTCCATCAGCGTCATTTTTTTTTCATGTAATACTTATGTTCGCAGATGTTTTTGAGTATACATGTTGATGGATGGAGGGGGAGAGGAAGGCCAAAGAAAATATGGATGTATTGTGTGAGGAGTGATATGAAAGAGAAAGAAGTAAATGACGCCGTGACGTCTGACAGGGGAGAATGGTAGAAGAAAACGTGTTGCGCCGACCGGCGACCCCGAGTAGAATGGGACAAGAACAGGGAGATGATGATGACTAGTCACAGATTTCTCCGTGATAACTGGTGCGATTTAGTGATTCTTTTGTCATTTGGTACAAGGAGCTCGCGCGGTGCTCCCATATAAATATTATTAACTTTGCTTCGGTACTTTATGAATTATCCTCAATAATATGCATTTTTCTTCTTCGTTTACGTGGATGATGTGCTAATATTTTCTAGTTACAATGTAAAATTGATACTTGACAAGGGTTTATGTACCACAGCTAAAAATAATAAAATTAAAAACTCATTTCAGTAGCTGTCACATCCCGCTTGCCGCTTGAGAGTGGAGCAAATCTAATAATCGGGTACGCGAAGTTTACCGAAGCGCATTCCTGTTCTAGTATAACTGTACTTACTAGCTGAGCAAATCTCGGAGCCGCACCCTCCTCTCAGCCGGCCCCTCGCCGAACAGACAGACCGGCTCCCCCAGCTGTCGTAGACTCCTGCGCACCTGTGTATGTTACATATCGATGTATCTTCAATAAAAAAAATATGATGGGCCAAAGTCGTCACGCAGTGGGTGCCAGAAGACGGGCGTCGTCGCTGAGGGAGGCCTAGAAAACGCTGGCAAGACGACTTGGAGGCGTTTGCGAGAGATTGGCCGGAGAAAACCGAACGGAGAGAAAAGTGGAAGGCTATGGGGGAGGCCTTTGCCCAGCAGTGGGACAAAATTGGCTAAGAAAATATTTTATTTTTTGTTGTAATTTTAAAAACAAAAAACTCAGGATGGAGTAATAGTCCTCCTGACCATTTTTCGGTCCTGGTGGCTTATCTCAGCGGAGATTAAGTATAGGCACACTCTATTCCCTCACCAAACCAAAGCCCTCACACATGCTTTTGTGGCATGGGGTATCATACAGAAATAATAATAATAATAATAATTAGGACCTCGAGGCCCACCGGCCTCTGATAGGGTCCCAGCTCCCGGCGGAAGTGTGCAGCGCATGCGATGGACGCAGACCATCAATGAAAACGTCATGCGCTCATACTATGGGGCTACAGAGGGAGGAAACAACCTGACCGCGTACCGTGTTCGGATGCTCTCTCTGTTTCAGGTGCTTGAGCCAGCTGTCAACGTTTCGGCGCAACGACTGTCGGATCAGGTGCGAGTCATCCAGCGTAATCGTATGTTGGATGACACCGTACTTGATCGCCTGCGGACTGAAATGCAGAGTAGCCATGTCATTACTCCGTCGGTGCAGGCTGTGGTACCACCACAGTCTACCACAATACCGGATCGCGCTGACGACTTGAGTGATGACATGACTATTAATGTAAGTACCCAGTGCAGTGAGGAAATGAGGTGTGCTTTGGAGGGTGCGATTCGAGAATATCGGTTCATGTCGCCCGACCTTAGACCGCGCATACCGCGTTTGCCCATGCATAACAAAAATAGGGCGCTGGTGGCTGTTCTGGATTCGCAGTTGTCAAACTATTTTGATAACTGCGAAGACCTCACTGATGCTCACTCAATCCTGTATTGTGCGGCTGTAGCGGCATGTCGTGTAGCTCATGTCAAATTTTTTGATGACAGAGCTACACGACCTAAGCCAGCCGTACCAGCATGGCAGTACAGGATTGAGCGACGTATTGATGGGGCCAGAGCACTCATCGGCAAACTAATCTCCTTCAGGGAGGGCAATACGCGCCCTAGAGTGATGCGCTTTGTGAGGCGGGCGTTCTCGGGGACTGATATTAGTCCTCGAGACTACATCTCCCGTGTCACAGAGCGCATCGACTTCCTGAAGCAGAAAGTGTATGCATGGGCGAACCGTATTCGTAGGTATAAGCGACGGGTGGAACGATACACTCAGAATCGCACATTCCAAAGAGATGAAAGGTGGGTTTATAGGACTTGGGAGCGACCGGACCAAGGTGTGGCTGACACGCGCCTGCCGGATGATGACGTCATGACTTCGTTCTGGCGCAGCATCTGGTCGGTGCCTGTCAGCCATACCGAGGGTGAATGGACTCGGGAAGTTGAGCATGCGTGTGATCCAGTACCAGAAATGGGGGCAATCTCTATCAGCCCCCAAGACGTAGCTCGTGCAGTCCGTCCGTTACCAAACTGGAAATCCCCAGGGCCGGACGGGCTGCACAACTTTTGGATCAAATGGTTCCAAAGATCGCACGCTCGCCTGGCTTCCCTGTTCCAGTCAGCCTTAGAGTCAGGGTCGCTGCCCGAGTTCCTGACAACAGGTATAACCCACCTGCTCCATAAATCGGGTAATACTGCGGAACCCAAAAATTATAGACCGATTACCTGTCTTCCAACAGTCTATAAAGTTCTTACATCCATCTTGAGAGCTAAAATTAGCGAACACGTTAATGAAAATACGATCATGTCCGCTTCTCAAAATGGATGTAGGAACGGGTCCCGTGGTACTAAGGAGCTACTCCTCATTGATATGGCCATTAGCCAACAGGTTCGCCGTTCCCGAAAGGATCTGTCAACATGTTGGATAGACTATAAGAAGGCCTATGACTCGGTACCACATACATGGCTCATGAGGGTGCTAGAGTTGTATAAAGTTGATGCAACTCTGCGCACCTTCCTGATGTCGTGTATGGGGCAATGGAGGACAGTCCTTCACTATCCAGGATGTCGGCAAATCCAGAGGAATAGCGAGCCGATAAGGATTGAGCGAGGTATATTTCAGGGCGATAGTTTGAGTCCACTTTGGTTCTGCTTAGCCTTGAATCCTCTTAGCACGCTGCTGGTGGATTCAGGTCTAGGTTATCGGTTGAGGAGAGGTGGTCAGGTTATATCTCACCTCCTTTACATGGACGACCTGAAACTCTTTGCCCCCAACGATTTGCAACTGATGGAACTACTGAAGGTAACTGAAACTTTCAGTAGCGCCATCAGGATGGAATTTGGTGTGGACAAATGTGCGGTCATGCATGTAAAGCGAGGGGAGATTGTGGAATCTGTGGGAACCCAACTCTCGGATTCCATAAATCTTAGATCCCTTTCAGCAACCGAAACCTACAAGTATTTGGGTATGTCGGAAGCGCTGGGCATCAATGTAGCTGACATGAAGCAATCGTTGAGGGAGCGCTTCTTTGGCCGCCTGAGAAAAGTATTTAATAGTCTTTTATCAGGCGGGAACAAGGTGCGTGCCTTCAACGGTTGGGTCATGCCGGTTTTAATGTACTCTTTCGGCATACTCAAATGGACACAAACAGAACTAGACGCCCTGGATAGGAAGGTTCGTACATTGTTGACGGCATATCGAATGCATCACCCACGATCTTCGGTTATGAGACTGTATATCCCGCGGAGGTGCGGAGGTCGAGGCTTTTTAAACGCTAAGACTCTCCACAATCGCGAGATATGCAGTCTCAGGGAATTTTTCCTAGAAACCGACGTGGGGATGCATCGGGATGTGGTCGCGGTGGACAAGGGCCTCACCCCGCTCTCCTTGGCTAAAGAGAACTGGTGCAAACCTGTAGTACTTGACACTAACGACCGCAGGGAGGTATGGCAGAGTAAGGAGCTCCACGGACGCTTTTTCCGGGCCCTTCATGGGCCCGATGTAGACCTATCAGCGTCCGTAGCCTGGCTACGTTCCGGCGACCTCTTCGGAGAAACCGAAGGTTTTGTCTGTGCAATTATGGATGAAGTTATGATGACGAATAACTACCGCAGATTTATTGTGAAGGACGGCACGGTTGACATATGTCGGGCATGCCACCGTCCGGGCGAATCAATTCGTCACATTATCTCCGGGTGTTCTCGTCTAGCTAACGGTGAGTACTTGCATAGACACAACCTTGTAGCCAGGATTATCCACCAGCAACTTGCTCTAAAATAAAACCTTGTGGAATCGGAGGTGCCGTACTATAGGTATGTGCCCGACCCAGTTCTCGAAAATGGCAATATCACACTGTACTGGGATCAATCCATCATCACTGACAGGACTATTGTGGCCAACAAGCCTGATATAGTGGTGGTGGATCGATCAGAGCGGCGCGCAATGATTGTTGACATAACGGTCCCGCATGACGGGAACCTCGTGAAAGCCGAGAAAGATAAACAAATCAAGTATCTTGACTTGGCTCGCGAGGTTGTCGACATGTGGGAAGTGGACACGGCGATCATTGTGCCGATAGTCGTTTCAGCCCATGGCTTAATTACCAAGAGCCTCGACCAATACCTGAGGAGGCTCTCGTTAGGCGGCTGGATCAAGGGCTTGATTCAGAAAGCGGTACTCCTGGACACGGCTCGTATTGTTAGGAGGTTCCTCTCTCTGGAGCCCTGACCGCCGGTAGCTTGGACCCTGTTCCCGATACCGGTGGGCTACTATTTTTTATATTTTTAAATGTTTTTTTTTTTATAGGAATATTTAAAAATGTAAATAAGTAAGTAAGAAAAATAAATAAAGGAAAATAATAATAAAAAATCTTTATTTCCAGTTTACAATTCCAATGTCCATAATTATTTGCTACAGCAATATATTATTTAAGTCACGTTGAGAATTGTACTTAACTCAGACTTATACACCTCTGACACCCAAGCTAAGATTGAACTTGTGTTATGAGTGTCAGGGCTCTCTAAATTCACTAGGAGAGTAAATACATAACATTCGGTGTTTGGTACGCGTCAAACAGAAAACAAAGACATAATAAAAAAATAAAAAATAAATTATACAGCTAAAGCATTATTACTTAAAAAGCAAGCAAAAAAAACTAAAAAGAATTATACTTAAAAATAATTTAATTTAATTATATAGTAAAAATAATTACAATTACTTAAAAACTTAAAAGGCAACCATTTGTGTATTGTGATTATGTTTTGTGTAGGAATGTGTGTGTGTGTGTTTGTGTGTGCGTGTGTTTTTGAGGATATGTGGGATGGAGGCAAGTTTGGGGGAAAGGGGGAGGATAATAAGGTCATGTCTTGAGAATTCTTTCGACCTCTTCATAACAAAGAGTGCTGATCCATTTAATGACTAGAGCCTTGTTGTCAAAGGGGTATGCAAACTATTGGCATGTTTTACTTTTTTTCTTTGGCCAGAAATGAAACCTAGGTTATATGATAAAGGACAATACGAGAAATCAATAGCAAAAAGAACCAGGTCCATAAACCCTAACCGAACGAAGATACGTATTGAAGTATTGCTAGTATATTTTTGTCAGGCGTTGATCTATTTTTCCAAGAAAATAGAATCATACGTGATATTTTGATATTTCCATTGATAAAATAGATTCAAGTTGGTTGTTACTGCCATATTTTTTTCTCATTGGCAGTTTGAAATCACTAAAACGAAAAAAAAAATGATAATTCAATCGAATAGATACGCGTTAGTGGGTACGCGTGTATTGTAACACTATTTATTCGCTATTGAAACACTATTTAACGCGTTTCCACTATAATAAAGGTCTGGGTTACTTTTGTAAATTGTACTATGGAATATTCTTACAAAAAAGAAATGAAACAACCATAAAAACCGAAACTGTTTATTAAAATAATTATTACTTCTGGTTTTACAAAAACCTTTGTTTATCTTATCAATCATCACAGAACAATAATAATATCACTTTCTTTCACTGCCCACAAAGCAGACACAATAATTATAGTGCCGAGTAGTATTTAACAATGGGAAACTTAAAATATTACACACGGTCACACGGAGTATTTTTAATTAAGAAAAGTAACGCCTGATAAAAAAACAATAGCAATCTACTAAACACTCTCTAACTTGGTACGAAGCGGGGGACGCGGAATGATTCATTAGAGTTGCCGAGTAGTATTTAACAATGGGAAACTTAAAATATTACACACGGAGTATTTTTAATTATGAAAAGTAACGCCTGATGAAAAAACAATAGCAATCTACTAAACACTCTCTAACTTGGTACGGTTGTGGTTGGTAGACCTAGTTCTTTTTGCTATTGATTTCTCATACAATCCTCTAACATATGGCCTAGGTTTCACTTTTGGCTAAAATAAAAAAAAAAACATGGCAGCAATGTATGGGAAAAGTTGCATTGCCCTTTATTTAATTTATAAATGTTGCAATGTTTGTTGACAAAGTTGTATATACGACCACCAAGTACACGTTGTGCAAGCGTGGTTCTATGTCTTACGGGGGGACAAACGTCAGCAGTCCTTCGCATTGCCGGACGATCAGGGTCCAACCGCAGGCCGGTATGTTTACGCAACGTACAGTTCAGCACAAAGAGCTGTCTCACGGTCAGGACGTTACATTCCTTGTACAGTTGTGCGGTACTATGCCGATAGTGTTTAAAAGTCATGACCTTGAGGACAGCCCTCTGAGCCCTTTCTAGTTGTATCATGGTTGTTTTCGGAGCACCACCCCAGACTGTAATGCCAAAAGTCAATATTGACTGGCAAAGAGAGAAGTAAACCATACGTAAAGTATCTGCATCAGCACTGTACCACAGGCTTTTAAACACGGTAATTAGTTTTCTAACTCTGCCAGACAACACCCTAACCTGGGCATTCCACGAAACGAGATTGTCTATAAGTATACCCAAGTATCTTATACTGGTGGCTCTTGTCAGGGGAAGACAAGCACATAGGTTCGGGTTTGCATCGCAAATGTGAGCCTTAACTGTAAATGAATTGTCGGGTTGCGAGGGAGATTTCAAAGAAAAAGTGATGAAATTAGTTTTTTCTACATTTAGGGTCAGACTATTCGCTGTTAGCCAAGACATAACAATGCTAAGGACAGCTTCAGCTCTCTTCCTGGCCTCGTCCCAATTTTGACTTTGCCTGACCCAGGAATCGTACCCAGGAATCCACGTTTAGCAATCAAGCTTGGGACAGAGCTCAACCAGGCATTTGGTTTGAAAGGAGGATAGAAAAGCCAGTGAGACATACCTCGTCATCATCAGTAGATACATTCAGCTGTCGAGCCTTCCGTCTCCTCTCAAACTCCTCGAGAAGCGCTTTCTTGTCCCGTGACATTTCTTCTTCAAGCTCCATGTATTCTGCACATAGAGGGGAATGACTGATTAATGAGAAAATAAATAGAATAGGGCATGAATGAGGCATTTGGTACTGGGTTCGATTCCTTGGTCAGGCAAATTGATATTGGGTATTTCCATCAGGAATTTCTCAGTAGCAGCCGCGGATTGTGGATCTGTATCCGATTGATGGCAATAGGCTCGCCTCCTATTACATAGGACTTAAAAACATAACTGACACTATGTGAGTGTACTATTAGGTACACCACTGCCTAACCCTTCAGTGATTACAGGAGTGATCCTATGTATGTTGTTTAAATAGGATAGGCAGAACAGCGGAGTTGCGGTCACCAGCCCGTACAAAGGGTGTCTTGTATTGTAAAACGGACTGGTATCTGCAACTCCGCGTCCAAATCACGAATTTTTTAGTTCGATGGGATGGGACAGTTGTCTATTCGATCAACACCAGCTCACCGAGAAGGGCAAGCAACAATTTGTGAAAACCGGTAAATATAACACTGAGGTGTCTGTTTGTAATTAAAAATAAACAGTTTTTTAATGAATGCAAATGAAAGTATATACTATACTTAATTACTTATAACAGAAAATCATCTGTCTGTCTGTTTGTTCTGGCTTATCTCTGAAATGCCTTGACCGATTTTGACAGGAATTTTACTGGCAGATTGTTTGTTTCATTGACTTTGTTGCGACCGACTTCCGAAAGTAAAGTTATTTTCCAGCTGATGTTATAAGGAGTAACCTATACCTACTTTTATGTTAAAACAGAATAAAGTTTCTGTGCAAAAAAAAATCAACCCTTGAAATTGTTAACAAAATCCGATTCAAATTGAGAAATAGTATTTTATTATAGTTTCATGCGGACAACGGTCACGGGCAACCGGCAACACCTAGTCTTATCATAAAGAGGTAATGTTTCTAAGTTTGGTTGTAAACACACACAAAGACACATCTTTAAAACAACTCATCCAATTAATTCAGATGTTCTTTCAGTAATAGAAAGCTACGCTATTATAAGATGCAGTAAGACCCATGAAGGCGATGCTGGATTCATGACATGATGCCCAAACTTTCCGCCTGACACAGGTACTTCCTGGCAGGTGCTTAGGAAACTACCTGTTTATATGTTTCTTCAATGCGATCGAAGTTGTAAAGAAGGCAAACCGCCCCGGCTTCGCGTGGGTAGTAGAGCTTGCCTTTTTCCTACACTTCCAACAATTATCGTCATATTTCAAACAGTTTACACAAAACCTTGACAGAATATGTAGGTATTTGAACCTTGCTCATGAATCAGTTTATCTATTGGGTGAAAACCGCATAAAAATCATTTGAACATTTTTGAGTTTATCGCGAATAGACAGACCGACAGACTTCGTTTTATAATATTTAGTAATAGTGATGATAAGAGAAGAACTTACCACTGGAGATTTGAATATCCCCCAGCTCTTTCCCACCAAGATCCTCGGTGCCTTCCTTGGCAGCAACGGCCAGAGCCGCCAGCCGGGCCTTCTCCTGCTCCTCCAAAGACCCATAGTGGACCTGCTTGGGCTTCTTCACCAGGATAACATCATCATCGTCAGACATTTTGAGGTTATGTTTATTTTCTTGATTGTTACCACTTTTATGTAGAATCAATTGGTTTTTGGGAGAATTTAATTCAACTCTGTAGTAATATAACTTCAACTGTTTATGAGAGGCTTTTGTGAAATTAATGTAAACTGGAAACCGATTCAAACCAAAACACTAACCAACAACAACAACGTGACGTTGTCAAACTTGTCAATGTCAATTTCAAAGCCAAAATCTCTTTGGTCACGGCCCTATAGGATATATAGGTATTTAGATTTATACTCTGTGCTCTCTGTAGTTGTCTATAGCCGTTGTTTACGTCAGTGCTGAATGAACAACAGAATAAAACTACAAAATATTGCAATAAATTCTAACTAAAATGTAAAAATACATGACGAATACTGTTAAAATACTAATAGTTTACGTTAGCCTTAAGTATTCATGTTAAAACCTATAATTGTGTAGACAACAGTGACATAACCTATAAGTGCGTATTATTTGCGTGAATTTCTTCAAAAAACATGGCTCTGCAGTTATCAAGGCGGGAAGTTGACGACCTGAGGTCTTCCCTCGACCGCGCGATATACAGAACTATAGGAAAATCGGATAGTTCCTTACTATCCACAGTTTCTGCATGTCTTTCCAGTGGGTAAGAGATATGGCATTCAAATTATGTTTATCAATGTTTTACTATGATTAAAACACTGATGGGAGCAACAGTAACATTCGGCACTATTGTAAATGATGTATCAATCTATTTTTATAAAACACAAAAATTGTTTCTACCTATGTCCACTATAGACTTTGAAACCATCCAACCAATTTGCCAATTGTTTGTGCAATTTTATTAATTATAGCACAGATATATATATAATTGTTAAGTACAAAATGTAGTTACCTAAAAAGTAATTAATATCTCAAACTTGTACTATTACATGCTATGTAGTGGCCAAATGTGTGTTACTAAATATTTTATTTAAGAACTTCATGTACCTACCATATTTGATGCAATAAATGAATTGAATTGTCCCAAACCGATTTCATTAGAAAGGCAATAATACGAAGATGATTTTAGAAAACTAAAACAATGCATTAGGCACTATATCGTAGTAGGAAATATCACATTAATTGGTTAAAATCTATAAACATTCGGGTATTATACCATTGTGTTTCGATTGTCCCGCAATAACCCGTAGAATCATAGTCCCATCTATGATAATATACCCCAATACTCTCATATGATTACTGATCAGCGTATAACGTCCCCACAGCTGGGACACAGGCCTCTCTATGAGTGGGAGTGGGCTGTAATCTAACGTGCGGTCCCAGTGGAGGGTCATCGTGTCTCAACTGACAACTACGAACTACTTTCATTACCTTTTTAACATTGACCCATTCCCAACTACGTTACCAAACTTTTTACTTTTACAAAATACGTTTGGGTCGTCTTCCAGTCTAACCGGATGCAGCTGAATATTACTATTTTACATGGAGGGACTGCCTATCCCGCTACAACCCGGTTAGGACTGTTTTATATGATACCCCTTGGTAAGACTGGTTGTCAGAAACAATTGTCTAAGAATTATATTCTATGAATGGGCTGTCATTCATAGACTGACTGACTTTGGGCTGTCTTTAATAGACCAACAGCTTAAAGTGCTTTCTGATGTATCGAGGAAACTCTGTAAGTAATTAATGGTGCACGGGCCAACCTAGGCAAGCTGCTTAACCCTGAAGATAGACCCGTGCGGGGGTTATTATTTAGCCACAAGTTCTCCTATTTAATATTCACCCAAACTAAGATTAATAATTATAAACTTTCCAGCTACGAACGCAGAAAAATCATAGACAAGATATCGGCTCACATAGACTCCAAGAAAGCCAGTAAGCTTGCTGACAAAGCGATAGCCTTAGCTCAGGAGTTGATCTCCAGCTCCAAGACACAGAAACGGAAGCATGAGTCCAGTGACCGCGATAAGGATGGGAAGCGTTCCAGACATGATGAGGTATTAATTGAACTAGTATACCAAAATCGAAAATTTGTGAGGAATGTACGTATGGACATTAAAAAAAAAACAACTTAATTTATGCATGCAAATCTGCAAGCAAAAGATTATAATTATTTCTACAAACTGCATTTAAATAAGGTTACTCAACTACATTGAGGTTGACATGCAGTCTAATTGGAATGGAAATTTTTAAATTTTAATAAGTCTGAGAATCGGCAGTTTTTGAATGTCAAAATCACATAAGACAGTCTTCTTAGGGCTCATGTACGGAGACGCAGCGTATTGTGCGGCGCGGTCTGCGATATTCCATCACAAGCGTACATAGTCTGTATTTATTTCAGGTTAAAGATGAAAAAGAGGTTAAAGATGAGAAAAACGAGGAGAAGAAGAACGGAGTAGAGTTGCCAACCGTCTTGCCGGAAGGAGAGACTGTTGGGTCCAAAATGGCTGTGCTGAGTGCAGACAGGATTAAGGTATAAAGGGTGTAAATAGACCCGTTACAAAGCTGAAATGCACTTTTTCTCTCTGTCATTAAGATATTTTTTTTGTGTTCTGGACCATACCATAAATGGAAGGTTGCCATTCTATTTACTGAGATATTGGAGGTCATAGTTCCAACTGTTACATTTTTTTTTAAATACTGTTTTTAAGGTCGTAACTACTACTTTAAATATCTCCATGACTCGTTTACTATTCAATGCATCCATCAGCACAATGTTTTGAGTGCGTTACATTGAGTTTTACCGTAAAACGTGACTTTTCACCCCAAAAAAATGTTGTTACCCTACGCAGAAATGATTGCTGGTAGCAATAATTTTTGCGTAGGGTTACTTAGTTTGATGTACAGAATGCTTGGTTGACGGCTTCGTGAAGGGTCCATTTACACCTTGTATTATTTAAGAACACCCCAGTCTCCAAGTGCTAAACATACTAACTAACTACTAAATATTATCGCACTGTTGCTGTGCAGAATGTTCAAAATTAAACGGTCGGTAGTGGCATTACAAAAACTACATCGTATAAAAAGTACGATAGCGCCATCTATGTCACAAATGACGCGCCGTCTATGTCGATATTTAAATTATCCACGACTTAAAACCCGAAACACGTGTCTAGTATTTTTATGTACAAAATTTCAAAACTGTATCGCGAAAAATCACAAAGTTATGAGTTTGTTATATTACTTGGCTGTCCGTACAAAAACATGCTCACCACACGGCCCCGCGGGCGTTCGATTGGGTTGGGATGGGTTCGATTCCCAGATCGAGCAAAGTGTTATTGGGTTTTTCCAGCAGAAATTTCTAAGTAGTGGTTGATGTCAATAGGCTCGCCCCCTATTACGTGGGACGTAAACATGACTGACGAAACGTGGGTGTACTATCATGTACACTTATGCCTAACCCTTCAGGGATTGTTTTGGCATGTTTATTTAAACAGACTTTAAACGTTTTAGCTGATGATGGCTAACGCCCAGAAGGAGATAGAGGAACGTAAGCGCGCCCTCCTCGCCATGAAGGGCGACTCCAAGAGTGGGGTCAGCGCAGCCGCCGCCGCTGCCCAGCAGCTGAAAATGCAGGTCCAGCAGACCAGCTCCATCGCGCCGCCCAGCGTCATCAAACCTGTACTGTATTCGAAACCTGGTAAGTCTTCTTCGCCGTGTCGGTGACTCCCTACATCAGAGTCAAATAAGCTTCAACCAGGAGTCACAAAATGGCCGCTTTTGCAGAATTCGTAAAATTGTCACAAAGTAATAATTCATAATATTAATTGCGTTTGTGACCATTTTAAGAATTTTTACGTGATTCATATTATTATCTTATTATGATTCTGCAAAAGCGGCCATTTTAGGCCCCCAGAACACAGCCACGTCGACGGCGTTGCTGGTGGCTTCGGACAGGTCCCTCTATTTGCAGGTGGAATTACACAAAAAGCAGCACAGGACGTGGTAAGTTATCTATCTCATCCTTTGTTTTATTTTTTTTCACGATGTTGAAATCCTCAATGGATGTCCTCCGCTCTGGGGAGAGCGGAGGGGTCTGTCAGACTCGTACTGACTAAAACCACACCGGTGTTCCCTCGCACACTTGCGTCGGGGGCAGCGGGAACTAATGCGACTTCCGCTGCCCCGGACTAGTGCCGGCCCGATTGACCTGCGGGCCTCGTCCAAGGGGGGAGTGAGGTGTACAAAACTCCCCCGTTACGCCTTAGAGAGGCGCGCGTGGAACAGTATGCGCCACCGTCTCGGGTCAAGTGTGATGGGGGGCGGCAGTTGTCCCAGAATCCGTCGCCCCTGGACCAGTTTAGGGGGGCCGGAAGAGGGCGTTATTGGCTTTCTGCCGACGCCCGGTGCGTCTGCTGCGGGATGGGCGGGAGCTCGTCATCTCCCTCTCCCTTTCCGCAGCTTCCTTCTGCGACATGAGAGATCTATCTCATCCTAGCCTAGCCTTTTCCCAACTATGTTGGGGTCGACTTCCAGTCTAACTGGATGCAGCTGTATTCTGGTATTTCACACGGAGCGACTGCCTATCTGACCTCCACAACCCAGTAAGTAAAATGATTTAAGAATGAAAATTTTTGGACTCACTTTTGCAAAGGTCAGGCGTGGCACTATATAAATATAATAACATAGAAATATCTATCTGTGTGTCCACAGTTGGTAATGCGATGTCCCAGGAGGAGCTGGAGAAGCAGCGCAAGATAGCTGAACTGCAAGCCAGGATCCAGAGGAAACTAGCTGGTGAGTTACGTGTGGATCGGTACAATATAAATCTTAATATCCCTTACAGACAAGTTTATTTGACCAGGTTCTAGCTCACTTCGCTCGCTGTTACAGCTAAAATCTCTTACTTATTCCAAAACTGTTTAACACTCTCCCTGCCATGGGAACGGCCGGCGAACCCCAAAAAATTTTGTTCAGCAGGCCAGAGCACATTTCTAGAGAAGTATCACATTTGCCAGTAGTTGTAAAAATTATTTGAATTCAGGTCAGGGCGGATCCCACGGCGTCTTGGAAGATTTTTTATTTGGGCCCGCCGGGCGGCTCCCACGGCCTCTTGTAATAATTTTAACTTTTGACTCACGGCGTTCACAATCAGCAAATTTGGGACCCGCCGGCGACCTCCAATGGCCTCCTGAACTTAAAAAGCTTTATATATTGTCGGCAGGGGGAGTGCTAAGAATGAATGGTGAAAAACGAAATCTGTTAAACCTATCCGAGGCGAGTGCTGTTGTGTTGCATCCTATGTACTCTCAATTCTAAAGCTTTTATGCATAAGTCGGCAGTTGTTGTATTTAATGAATGGTTAAAAGAAAATGTAATCTATACGAGGTGCAAATTTTTTTTACCTCGCGTTAGTTTCCGGGACGCCAAACCGATAAGTCTATCAGTAATACATTGGCAGTCGAACAAGACATAAATGCAAACTGACATTGAAAATTACATAAAAGATTTTGCACTGAAAAAAAAACATTTACTATTAAATTAAGAATTTATAAAAATGCATGAGTTTTAGCTAACTTTCTTGACTTATACTGCAAATAGAGGGGGTGGCGAAAATCCTATCGGTCCCGGGGGGCAAAAACCCACGCTATGCCACTGGATTTTATGTTTTAATTTCAAATGGGTCCATCTTCAAGGTATACCCTCTCCAACAAAAAAGAATCGTAGTAATCGGACAACTGTTAAAATGCGTGATTACATCGTGCATAAAAGAATATACGCATCGATTTGAAAAATAGACGAGCAGAGATACGGCGAAGCGTCACCGTTATATGGTTGAAGTTCCGCGGACCCGAACAAAGCGCTATGCTTCCACATTTATTACGCGAGCCGCCAGTCTGTGGAATTCACTGGCGGCTTCTCTGTTCCCTGGTCATTATAATCTGGATCTATTCAAGGTTCGAGTGTATCGGATTCCTCTAGGCGCCGTGCTCCACCCTAGGCCGCGGCATCGCACTACATCACAAGAGTTGCGAACACACGCAAGCCTATTTATTTAGTATAAAAAAAACCTAATTTTTTGTTTAAGTGTGATTTCAAAGCTAAGAAGATTTCTGCTTGCGTTAAGCACTACTTCACTAAGCGAGCTTTGGCTTGCAGGTGGCGCCCTAACCAGTACAGCGGGCAGTGGGCCTGCGCCCCTCATTCTGGACCGCGAAGGTCGCACTGTAGACACAAGCGGGAAGAGAGTGCAGCTGACCCATGTGGCTCCTACCCTTAAGGTAAGAACGTAACATCACGCCTGTAACCACGAATGGGGGAGGCACAAGACTTGTCATCATCAACAGATAACTGCAGGATATAATTCTGCAGTTGCTACTCGTAAAAGGGGATTTGATTCGTCGATAACAGTGAATAAAACTCTTTTTAGTCGCCGAGTGAATAAAAACATTTTGAATTTTGAACAAACAGGTTCGTACGAACTATGTACAAAAATAAATATAACGTGCTGGTAGGAATATTACACAGAATTTCATAAACTGTTCTAAATTCACTATATCTTAATTTAATATTTTGACATTGTAAATTTTAATTTAGTTGAAATTTTGACATTGTATTGTTTTTTTTTTATGTTATTTTTATTTAAATGATACTTTAATAATGGAATTTGGTCTTTCAAATGTAAGCAAATATTTCATAATAATGTTAATGTTTGTATGCCGAATGGTAAAATATGGCTGAGCTTTGATATTTATTTAACAACTGTTGTGTATTACCCATATTTGCAAAATAAAAATCTATTCTATTCTATAAAGGAGATCACCCAGATTGGGGTATTTTCTAAAGTGCCGACAAAAATAAACTAAACTTATTATTTTGATAGAGCATAACATGATAAGCATTTTATACTCTTACACCTAAGTCGTAAATCAATCCACCGAAAAGTTATTCAACCATAAAATATCTGAGATCACCCCACATTGGGCATTTTTTTTTTGTCGGCCAACAAGTATAGACGCATCAACTAAATAAAGCTTAGGGATATAAACATTTTTTACTATGTCATCTAAGTTGTAAGCAGTGATAGCCTAGTGGTGTGACCGTTGGACTGCCAAGTCACAGGTCTCGAGTTCGAACCCAAGACATGCACCTCTGATTTTTCGGAATCATGTGCGTATTGTATAATTATCACTTGCTTCGGTGAAGGAAAACATCATGCCTGAGAGATATTTCTCGACGGTATGTAAAACCAAGTCAGAGGCCCATGGGTGGCATAAAACTCTGACACCAGGTTAGGCACTAACCACACGATAAAGAAAAACCTGAGTTGTATATCTAAGTTTTAAGTAAATAATTAGGATTGGACCTCATATTTTAGTCAGTTCTAGTTCTTGAGTTGCAATCCTAAGCGATAGAAAGGAAAGATGCAAGAAAATGCTGATCTGTGCGTGTAAATGTGTTTCCACTCTAATCATCAGAGATCGAAATAAGTAGAGTATATTTGCCTAAACTTCAAGGAAGTAAGTGACATGTGGATAATACCGCACTTTAATTTAACAGCTTTATTTCGAAACTCCAAAATTATTCCATGCGTAGTTATTACCCTCATATTACTTACTTCCTTGAAGTTTAGGCAAATATGCTCTACCTATTCCGGTCTCTGCTAATGATGTGTCGATTGCAGTATGATGAGGTAGTTGAGTGGTTGTCCAGGCCAACATCCGCGCGAAGCGGCGCGAGGAGTTCCGGCGCGAGCTGTCGGGCACGCGCTCGGCGGAGCCGGCGGCGGCGGCGGCGTGGCACGACGCGCGCGTGCCGGCGCGCCCCGCCCTGCGCGCGCGCCGCCCGCTGCGCTTCCACGAGCCCGGCAAGTTCATGGAGATCGGGAACAGGCTGCGGATGAAGGTAACTCTATCATAAAACTACCTGTTGCCCGCGACTTCCTTCGCGTGGACGAAATTTCATACAAACTTGCAACCCCTATTTTAACCCCTTAGGGGATGAATTTCCAAAAATCCCTGCCTAGTGCACACTTACGTCATTTAAGGAACGTTTCTTCAAAATTTCATGCTTCTAGACCCATCGGTTTAGCTGTGCGATGATCGATCAGTCAATGAATCAGTCAGCCAGTGAATTCCTAATTTTATGTATACATATATAGATGGTGTAAACCCACGGACATAGAAATACCTAGATAACGCAAGTTTCACGATCCGTATGAAAACCAAGCGTGCCATTTTTTGATTACCTACTATGACGTCATAAGCACTATTTAGTTACCATACAAAATTGACTACGTTTTTGTTCTCTAAATGTCTAGAACTAAATTCTTCAGTTGTAACGTTATAAAATTGTTGTTATAAACAAATTAACTTGCTGCGACAGTAGCCACGTTAAACATAAAAGCCGGGCACGCGAAGTAGGTACTCCTGCGTTATCTGTCTGTGGGTAGGACCCTATCCTGAAACAAGCTATATGTCCTAGAACCAAAAATTCGAACACAAGTGCCATCTATCAACGTGCTCTGGGCTCGCGTAGTGGTTTTAGACCCACTACTTATCAGAGAGAGTGCCTGTGTGGGTAGCAGGACTGGGCAAAATACGCGCTGTGCTTTAATTGAAATACAAATGACTAAATACTATCTTGCAAGTATTTAAAATACGAAATACAAAATATCTTTAAGTAATGTATTTGAAATATAAAATACGCAATACAGTATTTTAGCAATTTTTATTTGAAATACAAATTACAAAATACTATCTCGCAAGTATTTAAAATACGAAATACAGTATTTTAGATATTTCTATTTGAAATACAAATTACAAAATACAATTAAGAATAAAAAGTAATCCTGCCCAGCATGGGCTAAAAAGCAGAGTAAAAGAAGATTAATCAGTAAAACCAGAGTTGCCTTTCATGAACACTAGATTTTTAAATGTACTGTCAGACAAACCTCTTGTTGGAGAATGAATAAAACCTGCTAAAGAAAACAATCTTTCTACAGGTCCTGATGAGCACAAACTTGTGTTAAATTGTATGAACACATTTTTTTATATTTGGATATTTGACTTTTATTAAATTGTTTGGTTAAATGTTAAAATGTATTTTGAAGCAGAAGTATTTGAAATACTAACTACAAAATCCCTCGGCGTCAGGTATTTGAAATACGAATTACAAATTACATTTTAACCAAGTAATTGAAATACAAATACCAAATACGTTTATGCATTTCAATTACGTATTTTAATTAAAAGTAATTCAAATACTGCCCAACCCTGGTGGGTAGTGTGTGTAGTTAGTTAACACTTTCGGTGCTCAGCACCCAGCAAATGGGTCGAACAATAATTCGTTCGTGTGCGCACAACCCGCCTCCCGAGTCGTCGCTATACGTAGCTAATTATAGTGAGCTTTATCATGTTGACAATAAGGTCGCTGTCAGTGTGTAGATGACGCGCACACTAGTAATAATAGATTATTTGAACTTAGCAGCGGAAGTGTTAAGGTACTATCCCTGTCTTCTTCCCCGTAATCATTACAATCTCTTGCTAAAAATTTAGCCGCAGATGGCACTCAATGTTTGGTCAAGTCGCTGATTTTTATAACTTTGTAGCAAAATTAAAATAAAATAAAAAGTTCAAACTTCATACATACAATACGCGGTGGAAGGGCCACCGTCGCGAAAACGGGAACCACATACTCAGTACATCATTCTTAACCCCCCCACATAGAAATTTTTCGTCGGTTATTAAAAAAAAAAAATCTGCTGTTTTCTATAGTGCTATACCTACACGGTCAAAATGTAAGGAGTAGCTGTTTTTTTATTCTTGATGTCCATAAAAGCTTTAAAAAACCATGTCTTACAACCCTCCGTGTATCTTTCCAGGCACAACTCGAGAAGTTACAGAACGAAATATCTCAGATAGCGCGGAAGACTGGCATCTCGTCTGCCACCAAACTGGCGCTACTAGCCGCAGACACTCCCGACTCCGACAGGGTGCCTGATATTGAGTGGTGAGTCCAGAGTTACCTAAACTTCAGGCATTTTCCCAAGAGCGTCGGCAGGAACCACAGAATGCCCTGCAACGATCCTTTTGTAATCGTTTCGCTTCGTCCACGTTTATACATCTAGTCATACACGCACGCCAAACTGGCACTGTAATGTTCCCTATTATTTTCTTCTCATACAATTAAATGATCTTAACACGAAATACAGTCGTAGTGCATGAAAAAAAAAATTTGGTCACTTTTATTCATTTTTTATGGACAAATCACTCTTGACCAAAAATAAAGTACGAAATTATTTTTTTTAATATTAGGGTTCGGATTTCCCCTTGTTAAAACTTAAAAGAAACACTCTGTATAGGATAAAATTAACTAGCCAAGTCCGCAGATGTGCTTCTCCGGGTCTCGTCGAGCTTCATTGTCTCGGCGCTTTAAAAAAAAAAACAATAAAATGCATAATTTTACTACAGACCTAATTTTAAAGTACTACCCTCAACTTCCAGGTGGGACAGCGTCATCCTGATGACGGCCGAAGAGCGGCAGGCCATGCGGCGCGACGCGGGACACGCGGCGGGACACGCGGCGGGGGACGCGGGGGCGGCGGGCGCGGGCGACGCGCGCTCGCACGCGCAGCGCGTGGACGCGTGCCACGTGGGCGCCGACGACATCGTGGACAACCTCAACGAAGCCGCTATCACCAACCTAGTCGAGCATCCGCAGCAGCTGAGGCCGCCAAGTAAGTGCCATCTATACAAGGTGTTGCTTTGCATCCTCGTCAAATTCAATACTAATGATTTTCGACCCGAATCAATAATAAAATGGGTAGGTAATTTTTTATATTTTTTTCTTAATATCGGAAATCGATTAGTATACACCACCCGTATTAAAACGCGGTCCGTCTAATACTAGCCCTATAACCGCGCTTTCACACACAAACAAACGCAGATATTTATTCGATAAACGGGTGATTCTTCTCTTTTGAAAAGGGCTTCATTCTGAAATATGTAGTGTCAAATTAAAACAACTAAAAATAGCAGCGTTTATTATTATTGACCAGGTACCGTAATTTATATTGATTATTTACGTCTTCTATGACAACCTCCTGAATTTTGACGAGGTTGCAAAACTACACCTTGTATACATAATATATAATAAAATTGTAATAGGCCGATGTTTGCTCATTGAAGATATTGAAACAAAAAATCTTTATTAGAGGGGGGCCTTTATTAGAGCAACAGAAGCCAAAACAACAGTTTTTTGAATTTTTATCTGTGTTTGTGTCTGTTTGTGTGCGCATCACGCAAAAACTACTGCATGGATTTAAAGCAGTTTTCACCGCGCTACTGCTAAATGCCTAACTTAAAATACGGGGTGGAAGGGACACCATCGCGGAAACGGAAACCACATACTCAGTACATCATTCTGAACCTTCCCACATAGAAATATTTCATCGGTAATTTCCACACCGTATAGGCTACATTTTACCACTGTTTTTTTTTTTATTCTACGTACTACACGTACGAAGTTGCGGGCAAAGGCTAGTTAAATAATGTAAAACTAGTTTTTATTTCCCTTATTTTAGTGCCAGGTTAGCTCGCGAGATTCAAATTTTCTTACGTTTTTTTGCAATTTCCTGGTTAGTGTCAGGGTGTATGTCGATTAAAACATGTTTCGCGCACGTAACAAATATGAGTATAGTGAGTTATAGCCTAGCAGCAAGCAGAGATAGCCTAGTGGTGTGACCGTTGGACTGCCAAGTCATAGGTCTCGAGTTCGAACCCAGGACACGCACCTCTGATTTTTCGAAATCATGTGCGTATTGAATAATTATCACTTGCTTCGGTGAAGGAAAACATCGTGAGGAAACCAGCATACCTGAGAGATATTTCTCGACGGTATGTAAAGCCAAGTCAGAGGCCCATGGGCGGCATGAAACTCTGACACCAGGTTAGGCACTAACCACACGATAAAGAAGAAGAAGTGAGTTATAATCATTAAAATCATCAATACATCACTCTAAGTTCATTTAATCCCATTTAGTCATTCAATGGGATTAAATGAACTTAGATTTTTTCTTCACAAGGACTTTTCCACAATTTAGAAATCTATACTAATATTATAAAGCTGAAGAGTTTGTTTGTTTGAACGCGCTAATCTCAGGAACTACTGGTTCGAATTGAAAAATTCTTTTAGTGTTGGATGGCCCATTTATTGAGGAAGGCTATAGGGTATAAAACATCACGCTGCGACCAATAGGAGCGGAGCATTAATCAAAAATGTTACGCAGACGAAATTGCGCCGGTCACCTAGTAAGATATAAAGTTGGTAAGAAATGCAGCTGTGACTGTAAATCCATATTGACTTTTATAGCGCATTAAAGAGGGTTGTATTTATGATTTGAATGGTTACAATTCTGTAGCTACATACAATATGTTTAAGGTGGCAAAACATATTTTGTTTGACCTGCAAATTGAAGAAACCAAAGAAAATTTGAATATCGCGGGCTACCCTGGCGCTTCACCCCTTTCGAAAATGGACCAGGGTAGTGCGCCTGTTATTATGAAGCCTCGAGCTCCTCAATTCACCTGTAAAAAAAAAAATACAGGACGGTCGCAACATAGGACAATACCCAACCATAACGCGAGGGCAACCGCGGGCTTTAACTAGTATGTATGTTATTAAATACAGGCAATAAGCACCTTCGTGCCCGGAAACCTTTTCAAAAATATGGATTAGTGATCGCAGTATGATCTTTGTTATCAACTGTTGTATTTCGCAGCGCGCCTACTTACGTAAACGCGTGTAACGAAACCATAGCGCGATCTAATTCGACGTCAACGCCATCTATCGAGCGTGGTGGCAACTCTGAACATTTTTTGAAGTTTATGTTTAATGGTTTTTTTTGTTGAATTTTTATGTGATTTTGTTTGTTGTTTATGATTGTGTTGTTGGATATTTTTTTTTTTCTCTTTAAATTATGTTTTTTTGAAGGTTTTTCGTCCTGAAATAATTTAATTCATCATCTGCCTAGCCTTATTCCCAACTTTAATGGGGTCGGCTTCCAGTCTTACCGGATGCAGCTGAATACCAGTATTTTACATGGAGCGACTGCCTACCTGACCTCCACAACCCAGTTAGTACTGGTTAATATGGTACCCGTTGATAAGACTGGTTGTTAGTTTCGAGCCACTGACTACCTGTAACGACTGTAGATCTACAATTGACAGCCGGGACCAACGGCTTTACGTGCTTTCCGAGGCACGGAAGAAACTCGTTATGTAATAGGTGGTCACCCATCCACCGACCGACCTTGGCAAGCGCGGCTTAACCTTGAAGAGCGGCCCTAGTGGCTGTTATTATTTAGCCACAAGCTCCTAAAATAATTTAATTCGTTTGTAGGTAATTTTCCATTCTGATATAATGACCGAAGGGTCTTTTACAGGTAAAATATAAAATAAATAAAATAAAATAAAAAATACTACAAATTATTAATGTATTTATTAACAATTAAACGCAATAGCTTAATTAATATCTTACATATATCCTTAACTTACATAAAACTAATAAAATTATAATTAAAACATATTTGTGAGACAAACAGGATAACTTTTCAGTCTACAGTGTCATGCATGATGTTATTGTTTTAAACGAAACATCACGCCTGTACTCGACAAGGGGTTAGGCAGAGGTGGACAGTGAACATACTCATTTCGCCAGTTATTAAAATTATTAACACATTTTGTGTATGTGTGTGTTTGTGTGTGTGTGTGAGTGTGTGTGTGTGAACATACTTCTTAACTACGATGGATTATCATGCATACATTAATATTTTATACTTGAACATTTACTTAATAACGACTCATCACCCCTGTAGTCCCAGAAGGGTTAGATAGAGGTGTACGTAATAGTACACCCACATTTCGCCGGTTATGTTTTAAGTTTTGTAATATGGGACGAGCCTATTGCCATCAACCGGGCATAAACCCAGACTCCGTGGCTGCTACTGAGTAATTCCTCATAGAAAAACTCAATAACACTTAGCGCTATTCGAAAAAGTTTTTAATGTTATAACTTTGCTTTAAAAACCTCTGCGACCCCCGTATTGTTCAATGCATCCATCGGCACAATGTTTTGAGTGCGTTACATCGAGCGTTACCGTAAATCAATATTTTTTGCGTAGAGTTACTTAGTTTGATGTACAGAATGCTTGGTTGACGGTGAAGGGTCCGTTTACACCTTGTATAATATATATTATTGGCTAGTAATTATGACATTGCGGGGAAGAAACAGGTTTACAGTACCAAATAAGTGACCTGACCACAGATATACCTACATAAAACAAGAGCACCAACTCCGTGTGCGCGGTATTTTATACTTAAAGCACAATAACTAAGTGCTTATGACGTCACAGTGGGTAGTCAAAAACAGGAGGTGTCCTCTCTAAGCACGAAACCCGTAGTTTCGGCCGAAGATACGGGCGTTTCCTACTCCGTATCACTTACGGACATACGATTAGTGAGGGACCCGAACTAAAAACGAATGACAACACGATTGGACGGTTGTCCCTACTCCCGATGTATTTTCAAAACTCATGAATCCGAAGATAACAGGGTGTAGGGTTCGTTTGGAAGTGTCGATCTACTTTCGTACGGGCGCGTATCTTCGTTGACGGACTTAGAGTGTAGACCCCCGGGCACGCTTGATTTTCATACGAATTGCGATACGTACGTTATCTAGGTATATCGATATCTGTGATATTAACATAATTATACAAGATGGAAGGGACACCGTGCCCAAAATGGAGACCACATACTCAGTACATCATTCGGAAAGCCCCCACATGGAAATTTTTCGTCGATTATTAAAAACAAAACAGCTTTTCCTTACATTTTGACCGTGTAGGTATTGCACTTATGTAGGTAACCGACGAAAAATTTCTATGTCCCCCCACATATAAATTTTTCGTCGGTTAAGGATCATGTACTGAGTATGTGGTTTCTGTTTTCGGTACGGTGTCCCTTCCACCCCGTATGCATCTTGGATCATTGACCGTAAATCAATCTGCGTACTCCGATCCTTGCTCCACCCGAATTGTATGTTACAAATATCTCGATGGCATCATCACCACTTATCAATAATCATCATCACCATTCTCCGGCATACAGTACATGCCGAATCGTCTCATGAACTGTGGGCAAGGAATATTGCATATGACGCAACCAGATAACGTTCTCGGAGTCGTTGTTACAGTGGAATTTATGTTACTGGGAGTAACAATTGTGTTGTTGGTAGGAAAAACGTTGTTGTTGTTGGTAGGAAAAACGTTTGTGTTGTTGCTGGGATTGTAGTCGTCGATAATAGGAAAGATGTAGTCGTTTGTCGGAGTTACAGTAGTGTTGTTAACAACATAAGGCATATTTGTGTTGTTAGTAGCAATTGTTCCGTTGTTGAAGTTTATTGTATACTGTGGTATGTTGTCTTTGTTGAAAGGTACCGGTATGTTGTTAAAATTGTTGTTGTTGTTGATGGGATTCTGGGTGTAGCTAGGTGGGTACGGTGCTAAGGTGCTTTTCCAAAGATTTCTGTTGGTATTAGGGGAACTCCTAAGCTCATATTGCACGGGTGCATTGTAATAGTCGGGTGTAACGTTCTCATATCCGGGTGTAACGTTCTCATATCCGGGTTTACTAGCAGTATATCCGACATACCCGGCGAAATTCGGTCCGTTAGGGTTTTGGTAGTTGTAATAGACTGGCGTGTTGTCGTTTTGACTTCTATATCCGGGTGCAGTGGTCACTACGTTATATCTGGTTGCTCTATTGGGTCTTGGTTCATACCCGGGTGGATATGCGTACGGATATGATCTCACTAACGGTCTACTATTAATAGTATGACCGTTATTTACTCCGGTATTATTATTTTGATTATTTTTCGTTGTATTAAATAGGTAATTGTACTTTGGATCGAAAATATCGTATCGTTTTTTTAGAGTTTGGTTTTGGCTAGTGTTATTATTTGAGCTATATTTGAATAAATCGTTTGTTCTCTTGTAATTAGCGTGTCTTTTTTCCCTTTTTAAAACATCAGCTTTTAAAACAGTCTCTAAATTATCACGTATATTGTAAACTTCTGGTTTCACAGTATCTTCTATGCTTCTTCGTACTCTTATATCAAAATTTTGATCGTCAATTTTAATTCCATAGTTGTGGTGTTGTGTAAATATGTTGAGTAAACCAACTAATAAATACACGAGTACCATTTTTCTCTGAAGTAACTTTGTTCACTAGTAAATTGGCCTTAAAAAACCCGATGAATTTGAGAACCTCCCTGTTTTGAGGTCGGTTTTAAAGGTCGCTGGATCAGTAAGTTTTTCTTGTTGGCCGTTGTTGCAGTATATTCTTTTTCTTTTGGTGCCTCTCCAAATACTGAAGATTGGCGATCAACTCCGAATATTTCTCCTTGTCCTTGGTAAGGAGCGACTGCCTATCTGACCTCCACAACCCAGTTAGTACTGGGAAATACGATACCACTTGGTCACACTGGCTGTCAGACTTTTATCCATTGACTACCTGTAACGACTGTCGAAGATCTACAAATGACAGCCGGGATCTGCACGATCTGTCAAGATGTTAACACTTTCACTTTTTAATAAACCTAAAGATGTATTTAAATACTTCTTTTAACATTTTTGGCACTGTTCACACCAAAAAAACAACAATTTGTTTACTTCGACTATAAAAATTTCTTTAAAATTTCATCTTAATGTGTCCTCAAAAGTCACTATATCTTACGCAAACACTATTTTTAATTTAAAACTTCATCCACACGCTAAATATTTCTATAAAATGTTGTGTTCCTCACACAAACCTCTTATGTACTACTAGTAAATATATAAGCACGGTATATATTTATATGACAACAATGGCTCTCGGTTCATCGAGATGAGTACGAATATCTATATTTAGTAGACGAAGTACGCACTTATCAATTAAATTAATATGACGTAGATGTTTTAATGAATTCTCAGTAAATGTTTCGATATGAATTGTTTGTTCGCAATTCGTGTGAGCTTTATCTATTTATTCATTAATTAATAATATTTATTTAGCTTCTGCTGACCAAGAGGGTCTGTGTTCGATTCCCGGGTCGGGCAAAGTGTTATTGGGTTTTTTCATGGGGAATTTCTTAGTAGCAGCCACGGAGTCTGGATTTGTGCCCGGTTGATGGCAATAGGCTCGCCCCTATTACATGGGAACTAAACATAATATAAAATAAAAATGTGGGAGTACTATTAGTTACACCTCTGCCTAACCCTGCGGGGATTACAGGCGTAATGTTGTGTGTGTTAATTGTTTAGATATGAATTGTTTGTTTGCCATTCTTTTTCGTGTTAGCTATTTATCTATATGTACATACATATAATTAAATTGTAACATGCCGATGTTTGTACATTGGAGATTTAAAAAACAAATTACACACATCAAAAGTGTCTAGGGATCAAGCATTTTTATGCGGATTTCTTGAGATTGAGATGTGGCTTTGTAATAAATTTATGATTTTATAAATTTATATGGATCCTTTTTGGTGCATTTCATAATTTGAATCAGGAACTCTCAATCAAATTCGAGTAAAAGATGAAAATAAGCTGTCAATATTTTCCCTATAAAAACATACAACGCATTGAAGACATTATTAGTGCTACTGTTTCCCTACTACTGATTAAAACCAACGTTATTATGGAGCGGCGACGTCATTTAAGCAGGGAAGAAATGCTCAGAGCCGTGGGAATGATAGAAGCTGGTTCCCGGCAACGTACTGTGGCTTTAGCTCTGAATACAAGTCAGAGTGTTATCAGTCGACTTTGGACACGTTACCGAAGCACTGGTACCGTGGCTGAGCGCCATGGAGGACGGTATCGCTGCACCACACGGAGACAAGACCGATACATTCAAATCTTAACTCGAAGAGCTCCAACAATAACCGCCATGATGTTAGCCGTGAGGCTTCATCACTCTTCAGGGAACTTAATTAGCGACCAAACAGTCAGAAACCGCTTGCACGAAGTGAACCTTCATTCCCGAAGACCGCTACGGGTACCACCTATAGCAATGCACAATCGTAGGATTCGATATCAATGGGCTCTTGAACACAGAAATTGGGCAGAAGAACAATGGCGTTTCGTGTGCTTTTCTGATGAGTCTCGTTTTGGTATGAGACCGGATACAAGACGTATACGACACTGGAGAACCCCTGGACGCCAACAGCGATTAAAATCCTGCCAGGAAGTCCATCCTTATAGTGGTGGAACCATCATGGTATGGGCGGGTATTTGGATCGGCGGAAGAACTGAGTTGATTTGGATCAGAGGCAACCTCAACGCTCAAATTTATGCTGAGACGATTGTATCAGACGTCATCGTTCCTCTACAAGTGCAAATCGGTCCCTTATTTCAGTTAATGCATGATAATGCACGACCGCACACCGCAAGAGTTGTAAGACAGACTCTCGCCGCAGCTAACATCAATGTCCTGCCCTGGCCTGCTCAGTCGCCAGACTTGAACCCGATTGAGCATGCATGGGATATGCTACAGAGAAGAGCTCTGCCGAATATGGAGGGTATCCAGTCGCAAGAAGACCTTTTTTTGTTGTTGCAACGAACATGGGCGGCCATTCCACAGCGTGATTTGGATGAACTCATTTTGAGTATGCCAAACCGATGTTCTTGTGTTGTTAGTGTTCGCGGTAGAAACACGGATTATTAATTGTTTAAGTTACCCAATAAAATTTTAAAGAAAACTGTTATTTCAGTCTTTTTTTCGAACTTTAATGTTAGTGGTTCAAATGTCAAAAATCCCTTTATTAGGAAAATGGCAAATTTCTTTATTAATGCAAAGGTGACTTGGTTTATCGTTACTGTGACAAACGAAAACACTTTATTTGATGAATCCTTAAAGAAAATTTTAATTAATATCAATCAGGAGAAAAGTTATTGCAAAAATATATGTTGATCCCTAGATACTTTTGATGTGTGTATATGGGGAGTCTTTATTAGAGCAACAGAAGCCAAAACAACAGTTTTTAGAATTTTGTCTGTCTGTCTGTATGTTTGTACGCGCATCACGCAAAAACTACTGCATGGATTTGAACGCAGTTTTCACTCTACCGCTAGATGCTTTACTTAAAATATAGGCTACATTTTACCACAGAAATGATCTTTTTTTTTTAATTCTAAGTACCACACGTACGAAGCCGCGGGCAAAGGCTAGTTTACTAATAAAATTTTATTTATCGACCAGTGGGCCGCATTGGCCCTGGATCGGAACAACTGGAAGTCGTGGGCCCTTTTCCCAGCAGTGGGATGACCCAGGCTAACAGTACCAGTATTAAGCTGCCGTGTTGATCTAGTGGTTGCAAGCGCGACTGCTGAGCAAGAGGTGCTGGGTTCGATACCCGGGTCGGGCAAAGTGTTATTGGGCTTTTTCATCACTCGACCATCGAGACAGTCAGTAAGTAATGGGTTTCACGGAAAAATCCATATTTACCCGTTATGAGTAATATTCTGGGTAACGGAAGTTTAAAGTCCTCTTCTTTGGCTAAAAATAATACAGTGCAACCTTAATATAACGTACCTCAATATAACGACTTCCTCGATGTAACAAATTCTTCGTAATCCCCTTGAATTGTCCATAAGAGTCAATGTAATATACCTTTACATTGCGAACATTTTTTGCGAACAACATCTTTATAAAGAATTTTCAACTATCAAGAAAAAGTGTAAATACCTCTAATTAACGACGTTTGTCAACCCAAAACCTTTATACAACATTAGTTTTAATATGCGAAATCCGAAACACGTGTCTAGTATTTTTATGCAAAGAATCTATTTTCAAAATTTCAAAACTGTATCATGAAAAATCACAAGTTATAAGCTTGTTATGTTACCTGGTTGTCCGTACAAAACCACGCTCACCACGCGGCGCCCCGCTGTGCGCTCGCACCTACAACACCGCAATGCCTGTGTTGTGCGCGTATGATTGCGGATAGGTACTAAGTGTCGCTCGGTGTCCAACTCGTAACCTTTTTTAAATATTTTTGGGACAAAATATACCATGGTATACTTATTCTGAACAAACTATATTCTGGTTTCGCATATACTAAAAACTTTTTTGCAAAAAAAAACCGACTTCCAAAAAAAAACACTAAAAAAGTGGAAACTTTACTTTCGGAAGTCGGTGACTATTGTTTTTGTTTCATTGACTTTTTGCCACCGACTTCCGAAAGTAAAGTTATTTTCCACTTTTTTAGTGTTTTTTTTTGGAAGTCGGTTTTTTTGCAAAAAAGTTTTTATTTTACCCTTTTTAGTTATCGCATCACACACAAATCCTTCTCAAGTATCAATTTCGCAATTTCTTTTACTTGGATGACATATTTTTTCCAGCTAAGTATTATGATTTCAAAACCAAACTGCTGAACCGATTTCGATGAAATTTCTATGGGACCAATCGGGAAGTAGATCCATTCAGATAAAAGAAGAATTTTTCAAATCGGTTCATAAATGACGAAGATATGAGGTAACAAACACAAAAAAAAAACATACAACCGAATTGAGAACCTCCTCCTTTTTATGAAGTCGGTTAAAAATAATGTTGTATACCGATCCCACCAATGTATGGCCCTTAAGCCCATAGTATGTGATTCATGTCGCGACAGGTTTCGACACGTTTTTTTTTCGTAAAACAATCATTGTTGTTTGATGGAAAGTAATGTAATCACTGCTGCTCGTCACTATTGTTAAAGATTCAAGTTGCAATAGCTCAGAAACTTAAAAATTTTTTTTTTATGGCATCTCGCAGTTCAACTAGGAGGTTGTCGTCTGCTCAACCGGTCTATCCTGTGGATGCCTTGAATTTAAGGCCTCCAGCCAGGGCAAAAAACTTACAAACTAAGCGACTACACGCTAAGGGCACCCCCTGTGGGGCTCGGACCTCGGCTTAGGGCGTCGCTGGGGGAGGGCAGCAAGGGGACAGGCTGGATCTGAATGGTATTATTTATGGGCTGGTTTAAAACTACTGGCACAGCATCGCGGGCTGGCTCGAGCAAGGGTCGGGGAGGGCAGTTACCGGGACGTCGCGACAGACCTCGACGGCGAGGGCGGAAAGACGGCGGTTTGAACCGGGGTTTACGCTTGAGGAGCGTACTCGTTTCTCTACGGCTCTCCTGGAGGAGAGTGATAGCGTCGTCGGGAGTTACAAGTGTGTGCCTTGGACGGCGAACCTGACTGATACGCGAGGGGTCGTATCGGGCGGCCGATGCGATCAGGGGATTACGATGTTTTATTGCACGATCGAAGAAACGCTTGGTGAGGCGTTTCATGAACTGCAATAATGTGGGCATCCTAAGGTCTACGTGGAGACGTTCGTTACGTACGTAAAACGGGGCACCCGTGACCCTACGTAAGTATCGGTTTTGGAGCGTCTGCATCCTGTGGATATAGCGAGGCTTGGTATGTGCGAACACAACACAAGCGTACGACATGATGGGACGGATCACTGCGGTATAGAGACGCAACTTGCACTTGAGTGACAACTTGCTCTTAGCCGCTATCATGAAATGAAGCCTACTCATAGCGAAGGCAGCTCGGTCGCGAGCTGCTTTGATATGTGCCCCGAAGGACAGGTGTTGGTCAAGTATGACTCCTAAGTATTTGGCTTGCTTCTCCCAAGGGATAGGCTTGCCGTACATAGTGATCGGACGGGGGCTGGGGGGATTGATACGCGGTTTAGAGAAAAGAACCGCCTGACTCTTATCGGGGTTAACCTCGATCCTCCACTTCCTGAACCAAGCGCCGAGGACGTTGGCTGAGGTTTGGAGCGTTTTGGCGATAACGTTCTGACAACGACCAGTATAATAAATGGCCGTGTCATCCGCGAACAGGGCTAACTGAGCCTTTTTACTCTTAGGGATATCGCTGGTGAACAACGTAAAAATGAGAGGGGAGATGACCGAGCCCTGAGGGACTCCGGCACGAATCGGGTGAGGGGAGGAGAGAGCTCCTCCGACGCGATAGCGGAATGTGCGGTTGGACAAAAAGTCTCGCAAGATGAGCACGAGACGGTCCGGCACTCCCAGTTGGTACAGCTTGTATATTAAGCCGTTGTGCCAGACTTTGTCGAACGCTTTCGCTATGTCGAAAAACAACACGCCTGTTATCGAACCACGCTGGAAACCAGCGCTCACGTGCTCGACGATACGGTGGACCTGTTGTACGCACGAGTGTTCGGTCCTAAACCCGAATTGTTCGTTCGGAATGAGGCTCTAGGCCTCGGCATAATCTTTGAGACGCTTATAAATAAGCCTCTCGTAGATTTTACCGAGGGCACTCAGGAGACTGATGGGTCGGTAGCTCGAAGGCTCCGCCTTGGGTTTGCCAGGTTTGGCAATACCGATGACTGTGGCCTCCTTCCAAACCTGAGGGAAGATGTTGTTCGAAAGGGCGCCATTGAAGATGGCTGCCATTAACGCGATTAGCTGAGCGGGTAAGACTTTAAACACCCTATTGGTGAATCCGTCGGAGCCAGGTGCTTTCCGTGGCTGAAGCCCTTTGATGATGTCGTGCACTTCTTCAGGTGTGATAGAAGGCAGAGGAGCATCAGGGTCTTCAACGGGAGGTAGGGCGGCTCTACGTTCGACCTCGGCGTCCACCTCATCGAGGTGTCGTTGGTCTACTGGTTGTAAACTGGGAGAGCACTGAGATTCCAGGCTGTCGGCTAGGCATTCTGCCTTTTCAGAGTCATCGAAAGCGACGCTCTTGTCAGGACGAACGAGAGGAGGCATCGAAGCCTCTTCGGTTTTGCGCATCTTTCTCTGCAGTTGCCAGAAAGCTTGGTGAGTGGGCTCGAGTTCGCTCAGCGTCTTGTCCCATTGACTGGAACGGTGCTCACTGACGCGGTTCTTTACAGCGAGCTGTAAATTACGCATGTGAGCCTTGTTCGCGTCGCAAGGAAAGTTGCTGTAGGCACGGATGGCCGCGTTCTTCTCGGTTATCAGTTCACGTACGTCAGCGGGTAGTCTCCAGCGATGATCGCTCATTGCTGGGACTTCCCGTGAACAATCCTTCAGTACGGATTGAACGTGTTCTGTAAACGAGTTGATGGCGGCCGTCGTGTCTGCGACCGAGATAATGTGTTCAGGGATGGAATCCAGGTGAGGTGACGTGGTGGATTTCAGCTTTTCGCTGACTTTCCTCCAGTCGGTAATCACTTGGGAAGGCGGGGGCTTGCTGGGGTCTGAAGGACCTGAGCGGGGAACTAAGTGCACGAGCACTGGACGGTGGTCGGAATTAAGCTCGTGTAGCGTCTCGATGAGATGCAGCTTTAAGCTGACATTCTTGAGCAGCGCTATATCGAGCACGTCAGAACGATGATCGGGATCATGCGGGTAGTGAGTGTGCTCCATAGGAGCGATGGGGTCAAAGTTAAGGGAGGCCCCTAGGTCGAACACGAGGCGTCCTCTGGCAGAGGTCGTCGTGCTGTTCCAGGCGGGGTGTTTGGCGTTGAGGTCGCCCGCTATAATAACGGAGTCGCTCAAGCCGAAGAGGACTGTGAGGTCCTTGGTGAGTGAAATATTCTCAGCGGTCGAACCGCCGGGAGGGATGTAAGCAGAGATTATGCTGATCGGTTGATGACCGGTCATGCCGAGCCGACAGATGGATACCTCGAGGAGAGACCCTAACGGAGGGGGATCTATCGGGATGCAGTGCAGCTCCTTTTTATAATAAATGAGTGTACCGCCCTTGTGACAGCGAGACCGGTCGTTGCGAACTATGCGATAGTTTGCAATTCTCGGATCACGGTGGCTAGGCTTTAGAAAGGTCTCCTGAATGAGGAGGATATCCAGTTGATGGTCGCGGAGGAATGTGGCGATCTCATCACGCTGGCCGTTAATGCCGTTGGCATTAAAGTAGCCTAGTTTTAGGGATCGGGGCTTGGTACACGCTATTAATTTGTTCCTATCCATAATAATAAATTTATTGTGGTTAAGGGCGCGGATGGCTTTTTCGATAGTGGGGTAACGCTTGAAAATCTTGCCATATTCGATGGCAGACTTCTTGGCAGCCCTGATCTCATTTGCCATTCGGTCCGCTTCCGGGGTACAGAATACCTGGAAGGCACCGAGGATGACATCAAAGTTAGTTTCCTCCTCAGCGGCCACGGGGCCAGGAGGCGCGGGTGCGGTAACCGGGGCGACCATAGGGGAGGGCGCGGGCGCAGGGGTTGAAGGGAGCCCGGGAGTGGGGTTGGCTTGAGCCTTGGAGAGAGCTGGGAAAGCTCTTTGGTGATTCTCGGAGGTCCAGGGAGTGGGCCTCTGAGGACTAAGACGCTCGGGCATCTGAGAAGAGGGAATCTTAACAGAGGGGCTCTCTCTCTGTTGTCGGGCGAGGGCACGCTTGGCCAGCTTCGAAGATGAAGCTTTGGGAGCTTTGGGGCAGCCACGGTAGTTGGCCGGGTGCCCGGACTGTCCGCAGAGAACACAGCTGGGAGGCTCTGTGCACTTGGAGATGTCCTTTGGACGGGGACAGTCGGCCGTGCTGTGGCCACCTAGGCACTTAACGCACCTATGTGGCGCAAAGCAGTTGGCCTGACTGTGCCCGTACAACTGGCATCTGTGACACTGGCCTACAATGTTAGAACGGTATGGCTTCTCGATGGAGATGCCTGAGAGGGAGCAGACCGATTTCACCTTGAAAATCGGGTGATGCCCATCGACAGGTTCGCAGACGACCAGTACCATGTCGTACTGGTCGCCGCCTCTAGCCTTATGAAGGCGGTGGACTGTGATGACAGGGATACCCTGTCCTTTGAGGTCCTCGAGGATGTCTTCGGTGGGGATTTCCTTTGGGATCCGCCTGATCACCACACGGGTGGGCTTCTCCTCAGGAAGGGAGTATGTGTGGAATGAGACATTCCGAGCACGAAGGTGACGGGAGAGTTCCCTGTAGTCGTTGGTCGTAGGGACCGTGACTTTGATGCCCTGCTGGGTGCTACGGGCGGACGTGTATTGGATCTTGCGATCCATGCACATCTTGTAGACTTCAGTCCACTTGGACTTGTCTTGGATGGAGAGCGGAGGAGGGGGCTTGAGCTTCTTGGATGAAGCTGAGGCGGATTGAATAGCCCTAGGGCTAGAAGGCCTACTGGTCTGGGCATCGGCGGGGGAGGGGGCGCGGGAGGACGCGGCGACCGGTTTTTTGGCCGAACTGGCCTGGGAGTTCTTCCCCTTCTTCCTCTTGCCCTTTCCGACGACTTGGTAGTCGTCTTCGGAGGACGAGGAGGCGGAGGAGGAATCCGACAAGGATTCCGAGTCAGAGTGGGGCACTGACGTGTCCATCTTCTCGGAATCGGGTTGGGACGCGGATTGAGCCATTGTTCCGGAAACAACGGCAGCTAAGGACTCCGGCATTTTCGGAATGCCTTTGTCAGCGGGCTGGGACGACAGCGGGCTGTCGAGGACATCGCTGAAATCCGCGATGGGGTTTCGCTGGAACGCAGCGAGCTTGGCACCGTACTTCTTCTTGAAGTACTCGTCCTCTAGTAGAACATGCCGGACGAACTCCAAAAGGAGTTGGTCAGACATGTTTGGGTCCTAACGTTTGTCAGCTAAAAGGAAACTGACATTGAGAGTGAAGCTCTCAATCCTACGCCTAACAACCTAACAACCTAGCTCCCCGGGTGGATGGGCCCGGGGGTGTGTACCCTCTCTGCCGGGGGTAGGCAGAGAGGTGAGTACCTAAGGTGTGCCCTAAGCTGTGTGATCCCGCTGTCAGTCTTATTGTACATCGGGTCCCTATGGGTCTTGCGACCAAACCGGGCCGAAGGGGTAGACACTCCCAACCGTCCCGGGTGCAAGCTGAAAGAGAACGGGGTTAAGCGTCTGGTCGCGACTAGGAGATCCCCCAAGGCCGCGGCTCCAGAGCCCTTCCGATTGATGCCTAGCCCTGAAGGGGTTCGGCGGGTGAGTCGGGTCAACACCCTCTTGGCTTCGTTGGCACCGTGAGGTTTCCACCAAGATCCACGAAACTGTGGCTTTTCCCTGAAGGGGCAAAGACGTTTTTGACGATAATTCCGAACAGGAATTGAACAAGAGTTGTCTTGAAAAAGACACCAAATGTTCGGGGGTGTAGTCGGCGACTACGATGACGTCACGAGGGCGCGACGAACCGATGACAGCAGGCAGCGGGTGGGGGTGCGAGCAGGGAGAGCGGGCACGTCCGTACGCAGCGGCGGTCAGGCGGCGAATGAGAAACTTAAAAGTATTTTTTAACCTCTTTATACCAAATTTTAGACCGACCTAACCTAAACATAATAAACTTAAGTTCAACGAATTACTTGATACAACGAATATTTACTTGTTCCCTTCCGATTTGTTATGTCGACGTTGGACTGTATTATCGTTGGACTTCAAAGAATCGATGTATCATTGATGGTTTCAAAGTAAAAAAAAACAATTTAGTTATTCGATACCGTGTGGGTGTATATGTCGCAGCCAAGTAGCTTAATTAGCCATTCAATCAACAGCCTAGCCTCTTTACTGAACAGCGCCGTTTAACTAGCGGCCTGAATGATATTCAGCCGTAGCGTTTGTTACAACATTTAATAAACTGGCTGGCTAATGCTTAGGCCATTCAAGGGGTATCGTATTACCCAGTACTAAGTGGGTTGTGGTGATCAGATAGGCGGTCGCGCCATGTAAAATACTGGTTTTCAGCTGCATCCGGTTAAGACTGGAAGCCGACCCCGACATAGTTGGGTAAAGGCTGGGCAGATGTTGATGTCAGTTATCAGGCCAACTGAAGTCGTAAAATAACACATTACACGAACATGAGGTTATCACAAAGGTGTCTCATACAATAATTACTAGAATTCCACATAATAATATTGTTATAGATTGCTTGAAATGCAATATCTATTTATAGCTAGCGACCCGCCCCGGCTTCGCACGGGTGCAATGCTGATACTAAATAAACCTTCCTCTTGAATCACTCTATCTACATATTTAAAAAATCAAAATCCGTTGCGTAGTTTTAAAGATCTAAGCATACATAGGGACAGACAGACAGCGGGAAGCGACTTTGTTTTATACTATGTAGTGATTTGTTCAAATAACACATGACTCTTGTATTGCCCGAAGTCGTAGGCAGAAGTGTGTTGTGTGACTCACAGAGCGATGAGACGTCTCTGTGGATACAATCTTTGTATTATCTAACTTCTTACTACTTATTATACATGCGAAAGTTTGTGGGAATGGATGCATGAAACTACTGAACCAATTTGGATGAAATTTGGCACGGTGTAACCGGACCCTTCACGAAGCCGTTAACCAAGCATTCTGTACATCAAACTAAGTAACTCTACGCAAAAATTATTGCTGGGAAACGACTTTTTTTTTTGGGGTGAAAAATCACGTTTTACGGTAGGACTCAATGTAACGCACTCAAAACATTGTGCTGATGGATGCATTAAATAGTACGGGGGTTGTGGAGGTATTCAAAGTAAAGTTATAATATTAAAAACTTGCTTAAAAAAATCTTGTGAAAAGTTGAAACTTTGACCCCCAGTATCTCCGTAACTAGAAGGTTCCCAGGTATGGTCCAGAACAAAAGAATTATCGCAATGACAGAAAGATGTACCTTTCCGCTTCGTTAAGGGTCTATGTACACCACCCCCTTCTGCGAAGCAGTAATGCTCGCGAAGGAGGAGGCGGAACGCGTGAGGGAGAGGCAATCTCTGCGCCCTCACGCCCCTAGCCGCCGCAGGAGACGCCCCGGGCGTCGGGAATCCCAAGCAGATTCCCGGCCACCGTAGGCGCGGGCTTGCGGACGGCGAGCAATGGGTAACTCGCCGTCCGGTAAGAACCAGGCCCGGGTCGATGGTGCGTTGTGTTCCACGCGCGCCTCAAAGAGATGTCAGCAGAAACTGACGGGGTCCATTAGGACCGATGCCTGCCAGGGTTGCGGATTTGTTCGAAAGAGTTACCGTGGCCCGTGGCACCTTGGCACAGGCAAGTGAAGGGACACGGGTGGGTTTTAGTCAGTAAGAGTCTGACACGCCCTCCCGCTCCACCCAGAGCAGGAGAGGTCATTTGATGATTTCCCACCCAAAAAAAAAGGGTCTATTTACAGCCTTTATAGACATCCACAGGTGCCATTCTTGTCACCAAATCGTGGGCCGATTGAATTTAGCGACACGCTAAGAAGATGTACCCTAACTCTAAGTCAGTTATCAAGCCAAGCGAAGTCGTAAAATAATACTATATCACATTATCTTGACCTGAGGTTATCACGAAGGTGACAAATACGAAAATAACTAAAATTATGAATAAATTGTTGGTGTACTAACATTGTGGTTTTGAGAGGTACAAAAAAATAATAATAACAGAAACTCAATTATTTTACTGTAAAATCATACTCAAATATACAAACAATATACAGTGTGGAAGAGACACCGACGGACGTATTCAGCACATTATTATGAACCACCTTCATTATTCATCGAGAATGAAAAAAAAAAATGCTTTCACCTACAAAAGTGCAATATCTCCTTCAAATTTAGGGAACAGCTGTTTTTTTAATTACCGATGAAAAACGGGTGTCCCTTCCACCTCCTTCAAAATTAACAGTTGGGAAATTTCGTCGCCCTCACAGAGGTGGCCTGTTACCCAGCCCTTGGAACATTATACGATGATTATACTTATCCATATGATAGTGAACATTTAATAATCGTAATCCTCATCTTTAACACATATCCCAAAAGACGACATCTTCATGCCAGATGGACAGTTATTGCAAGCAATCATACAAGCATCCATTGTTCTTTCTTGTTTATTAATGGTTGAATTTGCTCTTGGTAAACTACATTTGCAATTCGCCAAACTTGCGGTGTTATTAAAACCGGTATTCGGGGCTGTATATCCGTTGTTCGGTGTTGGGTAACCGTTTGGTACAGGATAAAAGGTGTTCGGTATTGGGTAACCGGTATTCGGTATTGGGTAACCGGTATTCGGTATTGGGTAACCGGTATTCGGTTTTGGGTAACCGGTATTCGGCATTGGGTAACCGGTATTCGGTATTGGGTAACCGGTATTCGGTATTGGGTAACCGGTATTCGGTATTGGGTAACCGGTATTTGGTATTGGGTAACTGGTATTTTGTCCTGGATATCCGTTGTTAGGTCTTGGGTAACTGGTGTTTGGTGCAGGAAAACCGGTATTCGATGTTGGGTAACCGGTGTTAGGTCTTGGGTAACTGGTGTTTGGTGCTGGAAAAACGTTGTTTGGTGCAGGAAAACCGGTATTAGATGCTGGGTAACCGGTGTTAGGCGTAGGGTAAACGTTAGGTGCAGAATAACCTGTGTTCGGTCCTTGATAACCGGTATTTGGTGCCGGGTAAACAGTGTTCGGTGCTGGATAGCCGGGGTATCCTGTGTTATAACCCGGATAAGGCATATACCCGGGTGTGACAGGATTTAACGTATTATTGTTGTTATTAACAGGCATTACGTTAATATTACTATAATTAGGAAATCCTGGTCTCGTCAAATTGATATTGTAATTCGTTCCAGGATAAACAACATTTTGTGTCGACGCATTTGTCATACCGCCGTAAGGCTGCAGAGTGACACGGGTGAATCCACTTGTATTATTCGAAGGAACCACATAACCTGGTTGGCCCGGATATATCACTCCAAAGTTGATATTTGAAGGTCGAGTTGCGTTTGGCATGGATCTCGTTATGTTTGCGACGATTTCTCTGGTAATGTTCGAACTCCCCCATGTTTGTTGATGTGAGGTTTGGTTTTGGGGGACGAAGTACCCTGTCGCCAATCTCTTTACCCTCTGATGGTTCAGAATATCTATATTTTGAACAGTTTTCTCGGAGTTTTGTGCACGGAATGAGACGCCAAAGTCACTGTGTGCGGCTGCTACGGCGAGTCCAAGTAGAAAATATGTTATTAACATTTTGAATTTGTTTATCACTGTGATTGTTTTTTCTACCAGTCTTTAGCTTTGGTTCGTTTTATTAAACAATTTTCACTGTTATTTTTAATTGTAAAACAAATGTTAGTAGTAGTACTCGTTTGAAGACGATTAGCCAATAACTGTATGATATATAAAGTCATCTTATCGCTGAATGTTTACTTAAGTTTTGTATGATACGTATTCTTAGTATTCGATATTATAAATGTGAATCGGTTTGTCTGTCTGTTGTTTGATAAACATACATGCGTATATTCTCGCCTTTTCCCCATAGAGATTAGCAGGAACTAGGTGGGAGCTCGTTGCTAAATAATTACAGCGGTACAGGTCGATCTTCAAGGTGAAGCAGTGTTTGCTGAGGTCGGTCCATGGATGAGTGACCATTGAAAGCGTCATTAACATCCAACACACGTTGGACCGTTGGTCCCGGCTGTCATTAGTAGATCTTTGACTGTCGTTACGAGTAGTCTGAAGCCCGAAAATCTGACAACCAGTCTTACCGAGGGGTATCGTATTACCCAGTACTAACTGGGTAGCACGATACCCCTTAATAAGAGTGGTTCTTGTAAATGTTGTATTAGTTATGCATAAAAATCACGTATCAGTATCGTACACGCTAATCTCCGAAACCACACAGCCGATTTCAATGAAATTTTGTGAATGCATATAGTTGATTCTAGCTTGAAAGGTACGATAGTTTTAGACCCGATAGGTACTATCGCCGCGCGAAGAAGGGGCGGGGCGCTAGTAGATTATTTGAAACTAGCACTTCGCTCGCGACTTCGTCCGCAAGAGTTGTGATAGCTCGGCTAATAATCATGATATAAATATAATTTATAGCCTATAGCACCCACGAATAATGCATCTTTCTAGCAATGAAAATTTTTTTAGAATCGGATCAGTTGTTCCGAAGATTACACCCTACATACAAACTTACAAACAAATTTTACCTCTCTATAATATTATTATTAAGTATAGATTCATATTAAGAGCAAGGAGAAGTCGATTGAAACCCTAGGCGGATGCTGGTGGAATTTGTAATATAAAGGTTATCAATATCTGTAGAACTGCTATCATTCTAAAGCATAATAATCGGTCAATTAGTATATTTATTTATACTTATACTAAAATTATAAAGTTGAAGAGTTTGTTTGTTTGTTTGAACGCGCTAATGTCAGAAACTACTGTTTCGAATTGAACAATTCTTTTAGTGTTGGATAGCCCATTTATCGAGGAACGCTTTAGGCTATATATTAGGTTGGGGAAAAAGTCTTTTCGCATTATAGTATGTATGAACTTGTAGCAAAATCTCTTTGGCTATACTATTTGTGTCTAATCTGTCTAAATAATTATCTTCGAAAATCAACACTTGTCATTAGTTTAGTATCGCTATTCGATAACAGATGGCGTTGTGCCGTGACGTCACTTTTGTGAATCGCGGTGTTAAGATTTTCTTGCAAGGTATGACCTTCCCGGTACGTTTTATATTAAAGTTTTGTCTTACTCTGGACACCCTTGTTTTATTTCTCTGTGAGATATTTTTGGGACGTTGTACAAAGTGGTCCTTCGAAACCGGATTAAGGACTGGTGTGCATTGTCACTGTTGTGGTGGAGTCAGGTTGAATGGTCAACCTGCTGCGAGTGTGTCGTCACCGCGGTGAGCAGCATCGGCGGATCGTACAAGGTTGGCGCTTAAGCGTATATGTACGAGTGGTACACAACGGTCAGCGCTGGTGCTGATGAACAGTTCGTGTTGGCGTAAGCAGCAGCTGCGGTGCGGGGGGAAAGTACCCCGCATATCATCGCGACGAGCAACGCTAAAGTGAGTGACAGTGAAGTGATTGTGATACCAGGATAATCTGTGAGTACTTTATTAATACATTGAGATTTAATCATTACAAGCAAATATAGACCTTATTAACTTAGAAAATTTCAATTAACAATTTGGACTTAGAAACTTTAACGTGTGCATGGACTTAGAATAATTTCAATAAAAAGTGAACTACGGGGAACCTATGCCCGATTTTGCAGCGAAGAGTATTAAGTTCAAAGACTTGTGATTTTTACGCGAACTTAGCATAGCGTTCCAGAACAGTTTATTTAAAAGACTTTATAAATTCAACATGGAAGCTTTGAGTAATTTACAGTTCAATCTACATTCTACTATCAGTAAAGCAAGGTCCAACTTTAAGAAATCTCCAAAGGAGCGAGTAACTAGTTCATACATAGAAACTAGATTAGAAAATTTAGAAGCAACCTGGTCAACATTTTCTGAAACCCATATAAAAATTGTATCATCAGTTAAGTCTATTGAATTCGAAAAATCGGATTATTATATAAAAAATACATATGAGACCACGGAAGAATTATTTACTGATTATAAAGCAGAGTTGAGGGAAGCATTGAAGAAAATTGCATGTTCGGATAGTAAAGTGGCTGAATCTTCTGCGAAAGGTTCTAAAGAAATATGTCCTGTAAAATTGCCAAACATTGAGTTGCCCATGTTTACCGGAAGTTATTCTGAGTGGATTAGTTTTAGAGATTTATTTATATCCTTAATACATAATAATACACAACTAGACGATGTTCAGAAACTGCATTATTTGAAATCACATTTGTCTGGAGAGGCTGAAGGTCTTTTACGGCATATTCCTATTACTAGTAGTAACTATGCAACCTGTTGGACTAAATTAGAGAATCGGTATAATAATAAAAAATATTTAGCGAATTGTATAATGAAACGTTTTATGAGTCAAAAAAATATTGTAACCGAATCCTCCAGTGCAGTTAAGGAATTATTAGATACTTCTAACGAGTGTTTACATGCCTTGAGAAATTTAGGCCTAATGGTTGAGCATTGGGATATTATGGTTCTTTATGTATTGAGTTTAAAACTAGACACTGAGTCTCGTAAACAATGGGAAATGAAAATTAGTGATTGTTCAGATGACTGGCCTACAATGAATCAGTTCCAATCTTTCCTTGAGCAAAGATTTCGGTCTTTGGAATTTTTAGATAACAAAGGTCAACGTCATCAGACCAATCGTAATGTGCCAGTCAAATCGCTCCATGTGTCAACTACATCATGTGTTTGTTGTCAGGATAACCATAAGCTTGCTAATTGTAAAAAGTTCGCCGGTCTCGATATGGATAAGCGTCGTAATTTTGTCCAAACAAATAGGTTATGCTATAACTGTCTAGGAGCAAATCACTCCGTATATGCATGCCGCCAGTCCACCAGATGTCATTTATGTAAAAAGAAGCATCATAGTCTTCTTCATCTCAAGAATGTCTCCAAATCAGTTGATGATAGTAACAAAACTGATCAAGTTGCAGAAAGTAGTGTTTCTACTGATACAACTTCAACCCAGAGTAATTCCACTAATATTGTAAGTTGTTTTGCTAATAGTCATAGCCAAATATTATTGGCCACTGCGCTAATTGCAGCGGAATCAAAGAGCGGTACTGCTATAGTGTTAAGATCCCTGTTAGACCAGGGGTCTCAGGCTTCCTTTGTGACGGAGTCCGCAGTCCAGCTCTTAGGTCTCAAAAGAATATCAACTAAAGGTTCAATTTCCGGTATAGGTTGTGATCAAGGCCAATCAATGATTTCATTAAATTCGATGGTCCTCATTAAAGTTAAATCACGCGTCGACCCTAGTTTCATTATCACTGTCAAAGCTTATGTCTTAAAGAAACTAACGAGTATTTTACCGGAAAGGAAGGTCGTGGCAAACGTTTTGACGACAATCTCGTCTTTGGCTTTAGCAGATCCTTCGTTTGATACTCCGAACAAGGTTCATTTGCTTTTAGGTGCCGAAGTTTATGGTCAGATTTTGTTAGAAGGTTTAATCAGAGGACCACCTGGTCGTCTCATCGCACAAAATACTAGACTAGGATGGATCTTGTCTGGTCAAGTAGGTGAAATCAACCAAAGCGAGACATGCCACAATACCGTAGTTACATTGCATTCCACTCATATAGATGAGAACACACTCCTTAAAAAATTTTGGGAACTAGAATCTGAGCCCAAGGGCGATCACGATAAGGTTTACTTGACCCCAGAAGAACAGAAGTGCGAAGACATATTTAAGGCCACGACTAAACGAGACGAATCTGGTCGCTATATTGTGCACATGCCTTTCAGGTCAAGCGATCCTGCTTGTAAACATGGGGGATCGAAAGACATCGCTCTTAAACGCTTTTTAACCTTAGAAAAGCGATTTGTAAGGAATCCCGAGTTCAAGGCTCAGTATTCAGCAGTTATAAATGAGTATATAGCTCTTAATCATATGGATATAGTACAAGATAGGGACAAAGAAGGTTCCGTGTACTTACCTCATCATGCCGTCATCCGCAACGATAAAAGTACAACGAAGTTGCGCATCGTATTCGATGCATCGTGTGTAGGTAGCAACGGGGTATCTCTTAATCACGATTTAATGGTGGGCCCTCCTCTACAACCTGAGCTTCGTCATATCATCATGCGTTGGCGATGTGAACCTATCTGTCTGGTGGCGGACATCGTCAAGATGTATAGACAGATTAAGGTATGCGATGAGCACACGGATTTTCAGAAAATATTATGGCGTGAGAATCCAGATGAAGAAGTTCAAGTGTTACGCCATTTAAGAGTAACGTTCGGAACATCATCGGCGCCTTACCTAGCAGTAAGATCATTACAGCAGTTAGCTCAGGACGAAGGCACTGAATTTCCTTTAGCGAAGAACCGTGTTGTATCCGACTTCTATATGGATGACCTAATGACGGGTTGTCAAACCGTAGAGGAAGGAGTAGAAGTGTATAAGCAGACATCGGAGTTACTTAAACGTGGAGGTTTTCAACTCCAAAAGTGGGCCAGTAACGACAGAGAATTACTAAAATTGATTGAAGACGGTGAACAAACATCACAAACACAAGGAAACATGGAACTAAAAACAGATGCAATTTCAAAAATATTAGGTTTAACGTGGGACAAAGACAATGACGAGTTCGTTTATACTATTCAGCTTAATGATATAGATTTACCAGTGACAAAACGTAAGGTTATTTCAGACATAGCGCGACTATTCGATCCCCTTGGGTGGTTAGCACCGACAATCATCACTGCAAAGGTGTTTATTCAACGAATATGGATGACTGGGATCGAATGGGACGCAGAACTACCTGCACCATTGCTGACAGAGTGGCTTGACTTCCGGAAGAGCCTTTGTAACCTCATTAAGTTTCGTCTGCCTCGTTGGATCAACTCTAGCAAGGATAACAGGGTTCTAGAATTGCATGGTTTTTCAGATGCGTCCAATGTAGCATACGCCGCGGTGGTATACGTCCGCATCATTGATAGAGATGGACATATTCACACAGCCTTGGTGACTTCAAAAACCAAGGTTGCTCCTGTTAAACAGGTATCAATCCCGCGCCTAGAGCTTTGTGGAGCTGTCTTACTAGCAAAGCTTCTTCAGGAAGTCGCTTCAACTCTTGAAGTTCCCAAACAGCACTTATATGCGTGGACAGACTCATCCGTCGTTTTGGCGTGGTTAAGCAGCCACCCTAGCCGATGGAAAACGTTTATCGCGAATCGTGTTTCCGAAATACTTAGCATCATGGATAGAAGTCAGTGGTCACATGTGTCGTCGTCGGAAAATCCAGCGGATTGCGCATCTCGGGGAGCAAGCCCTTCTGAGTGTGGCGATATGCAGCTCTGGAAAAGAGGCCCAGTATGGTTACAGAACGAAAAAATAGACTATAATAGAGGAAATATACAAATAACTACACTAGAAGAAAGAAAAATTAAAACAAAATGTCATGCAACTGCGTTAGAAGATAATGATAGTCTATTTACTAGATTTTCTAAGTTCGGTAGGTTAATAAGAGTGATAGCTTACTGTAGAAGATTTTTACGAATGAAGGATACAGAACGTAATAAAAATAAAATTACTACTTGGCTAACCACTAAGGAATTAAATGAAGCTGTACTTACCTGTATCAAACTCTGCCAACTCCAGTCCTTTAGTGAAGAAATAGAATCTGTAAAAAAAGCCCGTAAATTAACTAAGGCTAGTAAACTTACCTCGTTGAGTCCTTTTCTTGACGATGACGGAATCTTAAGGGTTGGTGGTCGCTTGCACCGGGCATCTATTGATGAGAATATGAAGCACCCCATCCTAATTCCTCATAAATCACACTTCACCAATCTTTTGATTGCGGAGGCTCACGAGAGAACTTTGCATGGCGGGCCGCAATTAATGCTAAACTACTTAAGATCCAAATACTGGATACTCAATGCTAGGACTCTCGTTAGGCAATATGTTCATAAGTGCGTAATTTGTGTTCGACATTCAAAACAAACACACCAACAAATGATGGGTCAATTACCGAAGGCCAGGGTGTCTGCTCAGAAGCCTTTCCAATGCAGTGGCGTAGATTACGCAGGACCAATCAGCATCCGAACCTCCAAAGGTCGTGGTCATCACTCCACTAAGGGTTATATATGCTTGTTTGTTTGCATGTCCACTCGGGCTATTCACCTCGAGGTGGTCAGTGACATGACTTCTCAGAGTTTTCTAGCGTCTTTTAAGCGTTTTGTAGCCAGGCGTGGCCGGGTATTGGACTTGTGGAGTGACAATGGGACCACATTTATTGGTAGTGCAAGGGAATTGCGACAGCTATTCAACGCTGAAAGGTCTATGGTAGCTTCGGAAATAGCTGATTTCCTATCTATGAATGGTACGACTTGGCATTTCATACCTCCCCATGCTCCAAACTTTGGAGGATTGTGGGAGGCTGGTGTCAAGTCCACGAAGCACCATTTGAAAAGAATTATAGGCACCAGCACATTGACATTTGAAGAAATGACAACTGTGCTGGCTCAAATCGAGGCCTGCCTTAACTCGAGGCCGATCTCTCAACTTTCTAACAATCCAGAAGACTCTTGTCCTTTGACGCCTGGGCATTTTCTCGTGGGTGAACCTTTGGTAACTGTACCTGATGCCAATTATGAAAATTCATCCATTAGCAATCTGAAGCGGTGGCATCTCACACAAAAAATGCTTCAAAATTTCTGGCGTAGGTGGTCATCAGAGTATTTAACTCAATTGCAGCATCGATATAAATGGACAGATGTTAAGCCTGAACCTGAGATTGGAGACATGGTTCTGGTGAAGGAGGACGGTCTTCCACCCGCGAGATGGCTATACGGGGTTATTACAAGTAAGCATCCAGGTTTGGACAACATTACTCGCGTTGTGACCATACGGTGTAAAAATAATGAGATCAAAAGGCCTGTGTCTAAATTAATTTTTTTACCTGTGAACACTTAGTTATTGTTTACCATTTTATTGATGAATTTTATTATATTTAGTTTTAATTACGCCATATATGTACATAGTTTGTTTTTTTTTTATTAACTTGAATGAACTTGTATTTTTTTTACTGTGTTTTACTGTTTACCTTTAACTTTATTTAATAAGGCATGAACTTTATCGTAGACATTAAGGCACTAGGTTTAGGTTATAGTGTATAGCAACCAACCAATCATAACTTTAAGTTTTTATTGTCATGTTAAGTTTTATGGACAGAGTCGTCCATGGTGGGCGGAATGTCTAATCTGTCTAAATAATTATCTTCGAAAATCAACACTTGTCATTAGTTTAGTATCGCTATTCGATAACAGATGGCGTTGTGCCGTGACGTCACTTTTGTGAATCGCGGTGTTAAGATTTTCTTGCAAGGTATGACCTTCCCGGTACGTTTTATATTAAAGTTTTGTCTTACTCTGGACACCCTTGTTTTATTTCTCTGTGAGATATTTTTGGGACGTTGTACAATTTGTATCTGGCTGGTTTTGGTATCATTGAAAGTTTAAATTTTAAAGAACATAATTCCAAATTCAAATTAGGAAAATTTGTGATTTTCATTTGTTTTTCGTACCGTCAAGATGAGTGAATCTAATGAAGAAATTCGATACATTTTAAAATGTTACTACAAAAAGGTTAAAATGCAACGCAAGCCGCGAAAAAAATTTGCGATGTTTATGGACCTAATGCAGTGTAAAGCATAATAATCCGTTAATTAGTATATTTATCTATACTTATACTAATATTATAAAGCTGAAGAGTTTGTTTGTTCGTTTGGTTGAACGCGCTAATGTCAGAAACTACTGTTTCCAATTGAACAATTCTTTAAAAAAAAAAACGTAGAGCAAGATAAAAAATTAACAATCATCTTGGAATCTACTACATACAGTATAATAACGCGTTTAGAATGCTGGTGGGGCTGCTCCCACTTCTGTAGTGCGTCGGGGATGTTCGCGGATGCGCATGTAGATTGTATCTACACAACCATGCGCAAAATGTGCGCTTCCATGGTGCGCAGGGTATGGAGCAGCTCCAACAGCATCCTAAGCATGGTTACAAGTCGGCTTGACTGTGTTTTCGTGGGTCGCTGTTGCGCCATCTCACATGGGTTGCCGCAACGGTGATCCACTACTATTTGTTTGTTTTTGTGAAGTGTCAGTTCTCACTAATATAGTTGTAAGTTTTACTAATCATTTTTAACCGACTTTAAAAAAAGGAGGAGGTTCTCAATTCGGTTGTATTTTTTTTATGTTTGTTACCTCAGAACTTGGTCATTTATGAACCGATTTTATAAATATAAATTCTTCTTTTATCTGAAAGGATATACTTCCCGATTGGTCCCGATTTTTATCTAATTCGGTTTAGTAGTTTGGTTTTTAGATGAAAATATGTATCTGGAAAAAAAATGTTATCCAAGCAAAAGAAATTGCGAAATTGATAGTACATGGCGTGTGATGCGATATCTAAAAAGGGTAAAATAAAAACGTTTTTGCATAAAAAAATGAATTCCAAAAAAATAAACAAAAAAAAAGTAGAAAGTAACTTTACTTTCGGAAGTCCGTGGCGAAAAAGTCAATGAAACAAACAATAGTCACCGACAAAAAAGAGCTTTTGACTCATATGATACTTGAATAAAGATATTTATCTATTCTATTTGTCCTCAGCCGAGCCCCTAAAACCGACGTACATGCCAGTGTTCCTCACGAAGAAGGAGAGGAAGAAGCTGCGCCGCCAGAGCCGCCGGGAAGCGTGGAAAGAAGAACAGGAGAAGGTCAGACTCGGCCTGGAGGCGCCGCCCGAACCTAAGCTCAGGTAACCTTCGCGCTTTAGCTCCTCGCGTAGGTAGAACCGTCTATTATAAAACACTAGCTGTTTCCCGCGACTTCGTTCGTGAGGACTAAATTGCATCCATACTTTCAAGTCCTATTTATATCCCTTAGGGGATGAATTACCAAAAATCCCTTCTTAGTGCACACTAACGTAATCTAAGGTGTTTCTAAACCCAGCGGTTTCAGCTGTGCGTTGATCGATCAGTGAGTCAGTCAGCCAGTCAGTTTCTTACTTTATATAATATATACAAGGTGTTTCTTTGCATCCTCGTCAAATTCAAGGAGGTAACTATGCTAATGATTCTCGACCCGAATCAATAATAAAATGGGTAGGTAATTTTTATATATTTTTCTCAATATCAGAAATCGATAAGTGTACACCAACCGTATTAAAACGCGGCCAGTCTAATACTAGCCCTGTAACCGCGCTTTCACACACACAAACAAACGCAGACGTTTATTCGATAAACGGGTGATTCTCCTCTTTTGAAAAGGGCTTCATTCTGAAATATTGTCAAATTAAAACAACTAAAAAAAGCAGCGTTTATTATTATTGACCAGGTACCGTAATCTATATTGACTATTTATATCTTCTATGACAACCTCCTGAATTTTGACGAGGTTGCAAAACTACACCTTGTATATAGAAGGTAATGGACATAAAACCTTCAGTAGAACTATTACTTACTGTTGGATTTGAGGGTGAAGAAAATAAATTCCATAATTATGTACTTTAACAACAATCTTATAATTTAACAGGCTATTGCCCGCGAACTTCGCCCGCGTGATGTTATTATAAAAATATTACTTCCCTATTTGAATCTGATTTTGTTAACAATTTTATGGCATTTCTTTTTTTTTAAAGGAATCCTAGTCTTTTTTCTATAATAAAAGTAGCCTATACCTACCTTATAAAATCAGCTCTGCATCTGCCAGTAAATGTCTCGTCAAAATCGGTCCAGCCGTTTCGGAGATTAGCCGGAACAAACAGACAGACAATAATTAAAAAAAAATGTTCTGCTATACCGTATATACTTTCATGTGCATTCAGCGAAAAAGCTGTTATTTTGAAATAACAAACTGACACTTCAATTTTTATATATTTGAATCGATCATCTAAAATCAACTACGTATTGTTGCTCCCTCCCACTTTCTCCCTCTCTCTCGCTCTCTCTCACACACATAACATAATCCTTCCGGTACTTTCCAATTCCCAACAGACCAACGCTGGACATAGGCCTCTTCAATCGCACGCCACTTAACTCGACTCTCGATGACTCCAGATTACCCACTTACTTAGGTGCTTGTTCCCAGGATATCAAACCTGATGCGCGCTCTGGGCACGGAGGCTGTACAGGACCCCACTGCCATAGAAGCGAAGGTTCGCGAGCAGATCGCCAAGAGACAGAAGACGCATCTGGAGGCCAACAAGGCGCGAGCCCTTACCAAGGATCAGAAGAGAGAGAAGGTGAGTTTCAACTTAGACAAGGAGTGAACGGACCCTTCACGAAGCCGACAACCAAGCATTTTGTACATCAAACTAAGTAACTCTACGTGAAAATGATTGGTGGGAAACGATTCTTGTTTGTTCACGGTAGGACTCAGTGTAACGCAAATCAAATCAAAAACCTAATCAAATCAAATCATTTATTCGCATAGAATGTAGGTATTTTACAAAAAAGTTGGTAAATATATATATATATTGACCCGTGCACATTCTGCCTGAGTATTGGCATGCAAAATTTAACAAATTAAGTTTTAAATTTAATTACAGTTGGAACGCTAGATAATAAAATAATTAATATAATAATTTCAAATTTAAATTTAACGCACTCAAAACATTGCGCTGATGGACGCATTGAATAGCTCGGGGGCCGTGGAGGTTTTAATGGTGGAGTTGTAACATGACTGCCTCGTCGGTCTAGTGTCCTGGGTTCGATTCCTGAGTCGGGCAAAGTGTTATTGGGTTTTTCATTAGGAATTTTTCAGTTGCAGCCACGGAGACAGGATTTGTGCCCGGTTGATGGCAAAGGCTCGCCCTCCACTACATGGCACTTAAACGTAACTGGCGAAATGTGGGTGTACTATTAAGTACACCTCTGCCTAACCCTTCATGGATTGCAGGCGTGATGTTATGTTATGATAGCAGGGAGACTCTGCTGACATAGCGATACAACTTTGAACTTCTACCGCTTTTCGCTAGTTAGTTACATTTGTCCTTGAATTTGTTCAAAAGTATTTTTTTATGTTTTTAAACGTTGCCCCACACTTGGAATTTCTCCTGTATCGTGGGTGCGTTTGCAAACAATTAAACTCACATACACAAACAGCCACACCCGGAACAACTACCTGCAGGCAAATATTTGTCCCGTGTGGGACACGAACCCGCGACACGCAGCGCCGCAGCCAATCGGTCAGCCACTGCGCCAACCGCGCCGTCAGATGTTTCCCATGCTCTACTAAAAGTACTATATTTGGTTTATTTCAGGTGGACAGGAAAATCAGGGAAGATACGACTATTGGAGTTCACGTGGCCGTGTACAGGTAACGTGTGCTTATCTTTACAAGCGTTACTTAGCACAAGACAAGGTGGAGGGACACCGACGCACAAACGGGGACCACGTATTCTGTATATCATTCTGACCGTCCCCATATACCCACATAGATTTTTTTTTCAACTGCTAAAAACACAGCTGTTCCCTACAACAGAGCAGTACCTACACGGTCAAAATGTATGGAACAGCTGATTTATTAAAATAACTGATGACAAAGTTCCATGGGGCACCCCCCATTCTGTACATCAAACTAAGTAACTCTACGCAAAAATTATTGCTGGGATACGACTTTTTTTTTGGGTGAAAAATCACGTTATACGATAGTACTCAATGTAACGCACTCAAAACATTGTGCTGAAGAATGCATTAAATAGTACGGGGGTTGTGGAGGTATTCAAAGTAAAGTTATAATATTAAAAACTTGCTTAAAAAAACTTGTGAAAAGTCGAAACAGCTGTTCCCTACAACAGAGCAAAAATAACCTATGACAAAGTTCCATGGGGGGGTACAACAGCGCCGAAATATCGGGAACTCAGAATGAATAGTAGACATGGTTTTATGTGCTAATGATACGAAGATTAAATGTAAGAAATTCATAACATTAGTATATCAGGAAGGATTTCCGCAAATAATATGTCATTTTCATTCCAGAGTAAAAGATCTCTTCGAATGCGCCTCCGCCAAGTTCAAAGTAGAAGCGAACGCCCAACAGCTGCACATGACGGGCTGCGTCGTGCTGCACCGGGGCTGCTGCATCGTGGTGGTGGAGGGGGGGCCCAAACAACACGCCAAGTACAAGAGGTAACATCATCATCTGCCTGCACGCATCATTAGCCTTCTCCCAACTAAGTCGGGGTCACCTTCCAGTTTAACTAGATGCAGCTGAATACCAGGGCCTGGGTTGGATTCCTGGGTCTAGAAAGTGCTATTGGGTTTTTCCATCAGGAATTTGTCAGTAGCAGCCACGGAGTCTGAATTTGTGCCCGGATGATGGCAATAGTCTCGCCCCTATTAAAATTAACTGGCGAAATGTGGCTGTACTATTAGGTACACCTCTGCCTATCACTTTGAGGATTACAGGCGTGATGTTATGTTATGGTGTTATATTTAAACTAAGCATCGATACGCTAAGTAGAAGACCAAACAGCCTGATAAATATGTTTTTACCATTGCCACTCTAAAAACGGCATTTGGCTCATCGATAACAGTGAATAAAACTCTTTTTTAGCCACTGAGTGAATTGACATGACATGACATTTTTAATTTGGAACAAGAACGAATTATATAAATTATGTACAAAAAAATATAAATACTATACTACTATTTATTTTCTCGCAGTCAATGGTAAAAAGTAGAGTACATAACTATTGAAAAAAAATACATCTCAGTTCTTGTATCCCTCGCTGCACTCAGGATTCTAATCCAGAATCCTTCATTGCTCGCGGGATCCAACTTAGTCCGTCGAATTAAATTCCCTTTTTTTACACTTGTATAATCTACTATTGTCATTGCAGACTTATGCTCCACCGCATCAAATGGGAAGAGGATATGATAAAAGACACGGACGGCAACGAGGTGCCCAACACCTGCAGCCTGGTGTGGGAGGGAACCGTGAAGCAGCGGGCATTCGGGGAGATCAAGTTCAAGGTAAGTTAAAGTCCAAAGTCGTTTATCTTCCATTATAATGGGTAAAAACATCCATCAAAATTAATTAATGAAATTGTGGAATTTTGCTCTGTGTTGCACTAAAATTTTGATTATGAATTGCAATAATTCTGGACTCGATTAGGTGTTGAAACAGTTGCAAGCGTAGAAATAGCATTTGGAAGGTTCCGAAGTGCACTTTTTGCACATTTAACTATACGAGTATATCCAGTGCCACGACATTGAATATTCGTATTCAACACATGGAGACATTTCATAAATGAATTGCAGTTATTTTTACTGAAACTTAATATTGATTATATGCTTAATAACCACGTACTTTTTAAAGTTCATAAAATTCGCTCTTGTTGCGGGAAGGCGTAATAAAATAAAAAATATTTATTTGAGGTCATGGACCCCTATTAGAAACGAAACGACATACACTTTTGTGAATTTTAAATAATTAAAAACCGATTGATTAATAAATACAGTTAACTAAATAATGTAAAAATATGAATATTATCATGTCATTGTATGGTGGTTCCTGGAAATAAGAATAAATATAATTATAGGTCGAATTGCTAACCACTTTTTTTGAAGTCGGTTAAAACGCCAGGTAGAGCAGCTTAGCATCATCTCAAATAATTTAAGTACGACTAGGTGTCAAAGGGAGAGGTCCCCGCGCAAACGATTTGTTTTTTTTTTGCTGTGATTTTCTGAGTTTGCGCAAGCCGACTTTAGCCTTGAAGGTATATTTTCACCGAAGCAAGTGATAATTATAGGTACAATACGCACATAATTCCGAAAAATCAGAGGTGCGTGTCTTGGGTTTGAACTCGAGACCTATGACTTGGCAGTCCAACAGCCACACCACTAGACGAACACTGCTCACTGAAAACATTGTGAGGAAACCAGCATGCCTGAGAGATATTTCTCGACGGCATGTAAAAGCCAAATCAGAAGCCCTTGGGCGGTATAAAAAATCTGACACCAGGGGGTCTACTCTCTAAGCACGAAACCCGTACTTTCGGCCGAAGTTGCGGGCGTTTCCTACTCCGTAGTACCTACGGACATAAGATTAGTTCGGGGCCCGAACTAAGAATGAATGGCAACCCGATTTGACAGTTGTCCCTACTCCCTAAGTGTTTTTGCCCGTCCGTAACTTTAAATTTGACACTTGTTTCGACGGACGTTATGTCATATCATACGACATCAAAATAGTTATCGTGCTGCCGACGAAAGTTAGTGTTTTTGAAAAAATCGATACTATGGCTGCTTTTTAATGCTCGAAGAGGCTCTACATTAAGATCGGAGGCGACGCCGATTATACTTGCGCCAAAACTTTCGACTGGCGAGTATTCCCGATGTTGAGTTCAAACTCTACTGGCTCACACGAATTATTCGAAAATTTGTGTGAGGATCTATTACCTCCAAGAATGTAGGTAAGTAATGGTTTGATCCAAGAATTAAGTACATACTAAGGGTAAGCTATTGAAGATTCTGTAAATTATTGAATCAATCAATAATTTACAATCTGTACCACCTATTTACTGTTGTTTTTGTTTATTATAAGGTCCTTGCTGCTATCAACTCAATTTTCATCAAGCTCTTCAGCAAGGGCAAAGAGTGAGAGAAAGATTAGTGCAATTGCTGGATAGAAATAGGTACCGATTTCTATGCAGTCCAATAAGAAAACTCTTCTAATAATACAAATATCAATGAATAGCATAATTATGGTATTTGTATTTATACATATTATTGACTAGCTGTTGCCCACGACTTTGTTCGCGTGGAAATTTTTATGTGTATGTGTGAGAACAAAAATTAACTTCAAAATTGACCAAGTTTCATACAAACTTTCAATGTCAGTTTTAACCCCTAGTACACGCTTGTCATATAAGGAACATTTGTGCAAAATTTCATGATTCTGGAGCCAGCAGTTTCATCTGTGCGTTGATCAATCAGTCACTGAATCAATCAGCCAGCCAGTTTCATACTTTATTTATAGATTAGGGTAAAATGAATATTTTACCAACTGTTTATTTTGCTTTCAGGACATAATGGTTGTTGGGACTGGTGGAAGATTCTGATTTAAGTGAAATAATGATATCCACAAAAAAAGCAGTTTTTTATGAACATAATGTTTTTATTTTGCACTAATCAAATTGAAAAAGAAAACACAATCCACAATAAACCATTACAATGAAACATATTTCCTTTTATTTATCTATCATAGTCTTAAATTATTGATAAGTATGACTGGAATACCTTGCCTGTGTCACTCAAACCTTGTCCACTTTTAAAAATTTGGACAAAAATCACTACCTCTTTCCATAAGCATCACTATACATGGTACTTTGTTCTTGTTCAATGATTATTATGATTATATATGTATAAATTAGTACATGCTTTATGTGTTGTATATTATTATGTAAATAGTACACCACAAACTAACTGCAGTATTGTCTCTCCCTCTTCCCCTAATTCATCCAAAGGTTCTCTTGAAAATATTGCTTTTAGCAATAAGACCACCCATTGTAAAATGTCTTCTTTTATGTAAATTGAAATTTGTATGGTGTACCCAATAAAGAATCTTCTATCTATCTATCTAGGCACTTAGTTTCAATCAATCAATCACGTTTATTTTCAGGCATTGAAGGCCCATAGATACAATACACAAAATAATCTTATAATTGCAGTAATAAACTAATACATATTGGACACATTTACAAAACACTATTAACTATGTTTGGTCGGCCACATATTTTGCTGAGTTGAGGTGTCATGTAGGCTTCCGCGAAAACACACACGTACACGTCCCCCTGTGGTCAAAATTCCTCCTTGATAAAAGTCTCGACATGGTCTGTTGGGACACGCACCACAAAAGACTTGAATCATGTGGTGCGACTGTAACCTCTCCACTCTTAAGGTGAACTTGATCTTGCTCCTTAAATACTCCACGACCTCCTCTGGCGTCGTGGTGTGATATAGTCGAGACACGTGCAGCTGCTGCGTCGGTGGAATAGCAAGACGCAGTGCAACATGTGTAGACCTTCAATGCGGTACCGCACTGACTGCGAGTAGGGTTCTTTTACTTCTTCTTTTCCACATGAATGAAGCCTTCTTCATCCTCGGCTTGTTATCGGTGGCAACAAGTTTCGCACATGCTTGGTTGCCGCTGATGTTTTGCTGGAGTGGCAAAAACGGCAGCCACGTAAGCACGTCCCAGTGTTGATGTGCTCACATTCGTCGGAAATTATTATTCAAATTCAATTAATCATTCAATTTATTACGAAAAGTTTCCGCGTCGTATTAAATTATTAATGCAAATTATGTTTATGTTTATTGTAAATAAAAAACTGACATTTCATTTGTCAATATTGTTGTCAAAGGAAAAAGGCAAAGGTATTAGCAGGATAAAGCCACAATTTGGACAAAAATGCTAAAAATAGTTCAATTCTATCTAATAAAGACTTAATAAAAAGTATATTGTTAAAAATTTAATAATTTTAAAACAATAACAATAATTTTTTTGTTTAAAAGCTTGAAAATGACCAGATTAGTAAACCGGTAATCGACCGATAATATAGCGCACCTCTATCGCCATTCATCATTCGTTCACTAATATTGTCCATGATTCCGTCCGCAACTTATGAATCCGTAATCATTAAGGAGTAGGGTTTAGTCCGTAGTTACGAAGTAACTTTGGACGGGCCCGTATCTTCGTTGACGGACTTAGAGAGTAGACCCCCAGGTTAGGCACTAACCACACGATAAAGAAGAAGAAGTTATATTTCCCGGTTGTTTCCCGAAGATACACGATGGTAGCCGAAGCGCTAACTTGACCTGGTTGATCTGTAACTTATCTTTTCTTCTGCAGGTGATGCCAACAGAGAAGCAAGCTCGGGAACACTTCCAGAAGCACCGAGTGGAACACTACTGGGACCTGGCGTACAGCGGCGCTGTGCTGGCGCCCTCCGAAGACCCTTAGAGCCCTAGGGCTTCAATATCTAATAAATACTTGTACACTATATGGAGAGTTTTATTTATGTTGACCTACCTTGCCTGTGGTGGTTTCACGCTTAGACAGAGGAGCCCTGGATCCCTAGGGCTTCGCTATCTAATAAATACTTGTACAGTATAAAGAAAGTCCATGCATGAGCATAAGGTCCTGGGTTCGATCCCCAGGTTTGGCAGATGTTATTGGTTTTTTTTCATCAGGAATTTCTCAGTAGCAGCCACGGAGTCTGAATTTACCTGGTTGATGGCAATAGGCTCGCCCCACCTAACCCCCTACCCCCCCCCCAACAAGAATAGAAAAAGCCTGTAGAAGTTTAGTTGGCAGTCTTTTGTATGCTACTTGCACTAGACCAGATTTATGTGTAGCAGTAGGATTTCTTACTAGATATGTGCACTGTGCTAGTGTAGCTTTATTTAAATGTTTAAAGAGGATATTAAGATACATAAAGGGTACTATAGATTTGTCTCTAATATATAAATATGAGGAAAGTAGAAATGTATGTAAACTGCAAGGCTATAGTGATGCAGACTGGGCCGGTGATGTTGCAGACCGGAAGTCAACATCTAGTCAAATTTTTTATATTTTTAACTGTCCAGTTTCTTGGTACAGCAAGAAACAGTCTTGTGTATCATTATCGTCTTGTGAAGCTGAATATGTAGCTCTTAGCATGAGTATTATGTAAAAATGTTACTCAAAGATTTTGGATATAATAATGTTGATTTTGAAATACTTGAAGACAACCAAAGTGTGATTAATATAGCGGAAAATAATAACTATAACTACAAATAACTATAATAACTATATACTATACTGTCCTTGTTGTCCCCCCTCCCTATTACATGGGACTTATAAAACATAACTGGCGAAATTTGGTTGCACTATTAGGTACACGTCTACCTAACCAGGCACAAATCCTGACTCCGTGGCTGCTACTGAGAAATTCCATACGCGACCTGGGATTCGAACCCAGGCCCTCATGCCATGCGACGACCAAAGAAGCAGTCAACTTTTTTCACTCCTTAATATTTGTACACAATACAAGCATATAAAGTGGGGCTTGCAGCTAAATATTAACAACCGCACTGACTGCCTAACCGACAGACCGAGCGGTCAGTCCGTGGATGGGTGACCATCCGTGCCTTAGAAAGCAGATTGAACCGCTGACTTTGACAGCAGTTACGGGTACTCAAGGCTTGAAAGTCTGGCTAGTCGTGTCGTTCTCCAGTAACTGCAGGGTTGTGGAGGTCAGATATGCAGTCGCTCCATGTTAAATACTGGTATTCAGCTGCATCCGGTTAGACTGGAAGTCGACCCCAACATAGTCGAGAAAAATCAGCAGATGATAACAAAATAGAGTGTACCCGGACTCTTCACGAAGCCGTCAACCAAGCATTCTGTACATAAAACTAAGAAACTTTTTTTTGGGGTGAAAAATCACCGATTCAATTTAGTGACACGCTAAGAAGATGTACTCTAACTCTAAGTCAGTTATCAAGCCAAGCGAAGTCGTAAAATAATACTATATCACATTATCATGACCTGAGACCATCACGAAGGTGACAAATACAAAAATAACTTTAATTAAGCATAAATCGTTGGTGTACTAACGTTGTGCTTTTGAAAGGTACAATAAAAAAATAATAACAGAAAATCAATTATTTTACTGTAAAATCATATGCAAATATACAAACAATATACAGTATGGAAGAGACATTATTCTAAACCCCCTATATATATCGACAATTAAAAAAAACTGCTTTTACCTGCAAAAGTGCAATACCTCCTTCAAAATTTAGGGACAGCTGTTTTTTTTAATTACCTTAAAACTTGAATAAAATTAACAGTTAGGAAACTTCCCTGAATTTACCCAGCCCTTGAACATTGTACGCTGATTATACTTATCCATAAAATAGTGACCATTTAATATTAATTAATCACTATCTTCATCTTTAACACATATCCCAAAAGACGACATCTTCATGCCAGATGTACAGTTATTGCAAGCAATCATACAAGCATCCATTGTTGTTTCCTGTTTATTAATGGTTGAATTTGCTCTTGGTAAACTAAATTTGCAATTCGCCTAACTTGCGGTGTTATTAAAACCGGTATTCGGTGCCGTATATCTATGTATATATATATGTAAGAAATTGAAATATCAATTTTCTACAAAAACCATAAATGGTGCATGTTGTGTTAGCCTGTAAGTGATTGTTGCACTTGTAAAAGTATTATAAAGGTATTGATTGTAAATGTTTAGTGTAAACAATTGTTGGCTAACCGAAACAATAAATAAATAAATAAATATCCGTTGTTCGGTATTGGGGAACCGGTATTCGGTATTGGGGAACCGGTATTCGGTATTGGGTAACTGGTGTTTGGTGCCGCGACACCGGTGTTTGATGCCGGGTTAACAGTATTTGGTGCTGGATAGCCGGGGTTTCCTGTGTTATAACCCGGATAAGGCATATACCCGGGTGTGACAGGGTTTAACGTATTATTGTTGTTATTAACAGGCATTACGTTACTATTACTATAATTAGGAAATCCGGGTCTCGTCAAATTGATATTGTAATTCACTCCAGGAATAACAACATTTTGTGTCGACGCATTTGTCACACCGCCGTAAGGCTGCAGAGTGACACGGGTGAATCCACTTGTATTATTCGAAGGAACCACATACCCGGGTTGGCCCGGATATATCACTCCAAAGTTGATATTTGAAGGTCGAGTTCCGTTTGGCATGGATCTCGTTATATTTGCGACGATTTCTCTGGTAATGTTCGAACTCCCCCATTTTTGTTGATGTGAGGTTTGGTTTTGGGGGACGAAGTACCCTGTCGCCAATCTCTTTACCCTCTGATGGTTCAGAATATCTATATTTTGAACAGTTTTCTCGAAGTTTTGTGCACGGAATGAGACGCCAAAGTCACTGTGTGCGGCTGCTACGGCGAGTCCAAGTAGAAAATATGTTATTAACATTTTGAATTTGTTTATCACTGTGTTTTTTTTTTCTACCAATCTTTCGCTTTGGTTCGTTTTTTAAACAATTTTCACTGTAATTCTTAATTGTAAAATAAATGTTAGTAGTCGTACTCGTTTGAAGAAGATTGGCCAATAACTGTATGATATATAAAGTCATCTTATCGCTGAATGTTTACTTGAGTTTTGCATGATACGTTTTCTTAGTATTCGATATTATAAATGTGAATCGGTTTGTCTGTCTGTTGTTTGATAAACATACATGCGTATATTCTCGCCTTTTCCCCATAGAGAATAGCAGGAACTAGGTGGGAGCTCGTTGCTAAACAATTACAGCGGTACAGGTCGATCTTCAAGGTTAAACAGTGTTTGCCGAGGTACGTCCATAATAATAATATAATATCGCTGGACATTACACACAGCGCCATCTAGTGCCACACTAAGCAACGAGGCTTGTGTCGTGGACACTAGATAGTTGATATACTACATAGATACTTTTTGTTTGTAAATACATACTTATTATACATATAAACATCCATGACTCGGTAACAAATGTCTATGCTTATCACACAAACACTTGCTCCTGCCGGGATTCGAACCCGGAACCCTATGAACGTAAGGCAGCCTCACTACCGCTGCGCCATTCGGGTCGTCCATGGATGAGTGACCATTGAAAACGTCATTGACATCCAACAAACGTTGAACCGTTGGTCCCGGCTGTCATTAGTAGATCCTTGACTGTCGTTACGAGTAGTCTGAAGCCCGAATGTCTGACAACCAGTCTTACCGAGGGGTATCGTATTACCCAGTACTAACTGGGTAGCACGATACCCCTTAATAAGAGTGGTTCTTGTAAATGTTGTATTAGTTATGCATAAAAATCACGTATCAGTATCGTACTCGGTAATCTCCGAAACCACACAGCCGATTTCAATGAAATTTTGTGAATGCATATGGTTGGATCTAGCTTGAAAGGTACGATAGTTTTAGACCCGATAGGTGGCGCCGCGCGAAGAAGGGGCGGGGCGCTAGTAGATTATTTGTAACTAGCACTTCGCTCGCGACTTCGTCCGCAAGAGTTGTGATAGCTCGGCTAATAATAATGATATAAATATAATTTATAGCCTATAGCACCCACGAATAATGCATCTTTCTAGCAGTGAAAAGTTTTTTAGAATCGGATCGGTAGTTCCGAAGATTACACCTTACATACAAACTTACAAACAAATTTTACCTCTCTATTATTAAGTATAGATTCATATTAAGAGCAAGGAGAAGTCGATTGAAACCCTAGGCGGATGCTGGTGGAATTTGTAATATAAAGGTTATCAGTATCTGCAGAACAGCTATCATTCTAAAGCATAATAATCCGTTAATTAGTATATTTATCTATACTTCTACTAATATTATAAAGCAGAAGAGTTTGTTTGTTCGTTTGGTTGAACGCGCTAATGTCAGAAACTGCTGTTTCCAATTGAACAATTCTTTTAAAAAAAAAACGTAGAGCAAGATAAAAAATTAACAATCATCTTGGAATCTACTACGTTCAGTATAATAACGCGTTTAGGATGCTGGTGGGGCTGCTCCCACTTCTGTAGTGCGTCGGGGATGTTCGCGGATGCGCATGTAGATTGTATCGACACAACCATGCGCAAAAGTTGCGCTTCCATGGTGCGCAGGGTGTGGAGCAGCTCCAACAGCATCCTAAGCATGGTTACAAGTCGGCTTGACTGTGTTTTCGTGGGTCGCTGTTGCGCCATCTCACATGGGTTGCCGCAACGGTGATCCACTACTATTTGTTTGTTTTTGTGAAGCGTCAGTTCTTTATGATATAGTTGTAAGTGTTACTAATCATTTTTATCCGACTTTAAAAAAGGAGGAGGTTCTCAATTCTGTTGTATTTTTTTTATGTTTGTTACCTCAGAACTTGGTCATTTATGAACCGATTTTGTGAATTCTTTTATCTGCAAGGATATACTTCCCGATTGGTCCCGATTTTTATCAAATTCGGTTTAGTAGTTTGGTTTTTAAATCAAAATATCTGGTAAAAAATGTTATCCAAGTAAAAGAAATTGCGAAACAGATAGTTGACAAGGCCTGTGATTCGATAACTAAAAAGGGTAAAATAAAAACTTTTTTGCAAAAAAAAAATCGAATTAAAAAAAAAAACAAAAAAAGTGGAAAATAACTTTACTTTCGGAAGTCGGTGGCGAAAAAGTCAATGAAACAAACAATAGTCACCGACAAAAAAGAGTTTTCGACTCGTATGATACTTGAATAAAGATATTTATCTATTCTATTTGTCCTCAGCCGAGCCCCTAAAACCGACGTACATGCCAGTGTTCCTCACGAAGAAGGAGAGGAAGAAGCTGCGCCGCCAGAGTCGCCGGGAAGCGTGGAAAGAAGAACAGGAGAAGGTCAGACTCGGCCTGGAGGCGCCGCCCGAACCTAAGCTCAGGTAACCGTCGCGTTTTTTTACCTCGCATAGGTAGAACCGTCTATTATAAAACACTAGCTATTGCCCGCGACTTCTTTCGCGAGGACTAAGTTGCATCCAAACTTTCAACCCCTATTTATATCCCTTAGGGGATGAATTTCCAAAAATTGACTAACGGCATCTAAGGAACGTTTCTAAAAAATTTCATGTTTCTAAACCCAGCGGTTTCAGCTGTGCGTTGATCGATCAGTCAGTGAGTCAGTCAGCCAGTCAGTTTCTTACTTTATATGTACAAGGTGTTGCTTTGCATCCTCGTCAAATTCAAGGAGGTAACTATGCTAATGATTCTCGACCCGAATCAGTAATAAAATGGGTAGGTAATTTTTTATATATTTTTTTTCTTAATATCAGATATCGATAAGTGTACACCACCCGTATTAAAACGAGGCTCGTCTAATACTAGCCCTATAACCGCGCTTTCACACACACAAACAAACGCAGACGTTTATTCGATAAACGGGCGATTCTCCTCTTTTGAAAAGGGCTTCATTCTGAAATATTGTCAAATTAAAACAACTAAAAAAAGCAGCGTTTATTATTATTGACCAGGTACCGTAATCTATATTGACTATTTATATCTTCTATGACAACCTCCTGAATTTTGACGAGGTTGCAAAACTACACCTTGTATATATAGAAGATAATGGACATAAAACCTTCAGTAGTACTATTACTTACTGTTGGCTTTGAGGGTGAAGAAAATAAATTCCATAATTATGTACTTTAACAACAATCTTATAATTTAACAGGCTGTTGCCCGCGAACTTCGCCCGCGTGATGTTATTATAAAAATATTACTTCCCTATTTGAATCTGATTTTGTTAAAAATTTTATGGCATTTTTTTTCAAGGAATCCTAGTCTTTTTTCTATAATAAAAGTAGCCTATAACTACCTTATAACATCAGCTCTGCATCTGCCAGTAAAAGTCAAATCGGTCCAGCCGTTTCGGAGATTAGCCGGAACAAACAGATAGACAATAATTTAAAAAAAATGTTTTGGCATACCGTATATACTTTCATGTGCATTCAGCGAAAAAGCTGTTATTTTGAAATAACAAACGGACACTTCAATTTTTAGATATTTGAGTAGATCATCTAAAATCAACTACATATTGTTGCTCCATCCCACTTTCTCCCTCTCTCTCGCTCTCTCTCACACACATAACATAATCCTTCCGGTACTTTCCAATTCCCAACAGACCAACGCTGGACATAGGCCTCTTCAATCGCACGCCACTTAACTCGACTCTCGATGACTCCAGATTACCCACTTACTTAGGTGCTTGTTCCCAGGATATCAAACCTGATGCGCGCTCTGGGCACGGAGGCTGTACAGGACCCCACTGCCATAGAAGCGAAGGTTCGCGAGCAGATCGCCAAGAGACAGAAGACGCATCTGGAGGCCAACAAGGCGCGAGCCCTTACCAAGGATCAGAAGAGAGAGAAGGTGAGTTTCAACTTAGACAAGGAGTGAACGGACCCTTCACGAAGCCGACAACCAAGCATTTTGTACATCAAACTAAGTAACTCTACGTGAAAATGATTGGTGGGAAACGATTCTTGTTTGTTCACGGTAGGACTCAGTGTAACGCAAATCAAATCAAAAACCTAATCAAATCAAATCATTTATTCGCATAGAATGTAGGTATTTTACAAAAAAGTTGGTAAATATATATATATATTGACCCGTGCACATTCTGCCTGAGTATTGGCATGCAAAATTTAACAAATTAAGTTTTAAATTTAATTACAGTTGGAACGCTAGATAATAAAATAATTAATATAATAATTTCAAATTTAAATTTAACGCACTCAAAACATTGCGCTGATGGACGCATTGAATAGCTCGGGGGCCGTGGAGGTTTTAATGGTGGAGTTGTAACATGACTGCCTCGTCGGTCTAGTGTCCTGGGTTCGATTCCTGAGTCGGGCGAAGTGTTATTGGGTTTTCCATTAGGTATTTAGCAGCCACGGAGACTGGATTTGTGCCCGGTTGATGGCAATAGGCTCGCCCTCTACCTACATGGCACTTAAACATAACTGGCGGAATATGGGTGTACTATTAGGTACACCTCTGCCTAACCTGTTATGATAGCAGGGAAACTCTGCAGACAAAGCGATACAACTTCTACCGCTTTTCGCTAGCTAATTACATTTTACCTTGAATTTGTTCAAAAGTATTTTTTATTTCCACTAGAAATTTCTCCCGCATCGTGGGTGAGTTTACAAACATTTAAACTCACATACACAAACAGCCACACCCGGAACAACTACCTGCAGGCCACACAAATATTTGTTCCGTGTGGGGCACGAACCCGCGACACGCAGCGCCGCAGCCAATCGCGCAGCCACTGCGCCAACCGCGCCGTCAGATGTGTTCCATGCTCTACTAAAAGTACTATATTTGGTTTATTTCAGGTGGACAGGAAAATCAGGGAAGATACGACTATTGGAGTTCACGTGGCCGTGTACAGGTAACGTGTTCTTATCTTTACAAACGTTACTTAGCACAAGACAAGCTGGAGGGACACCGACGCACAAACCACGTTTTCAGTACATCATTCTGAACCCCCCCATATACCCCACATAGAAATTTATTCAACGGTTAAAAAGTAAAAAAAACAGCTGTTCCCTACAACAGAGCAGTACCTACACGGTCAAAATGTGTGGAACAGCAGATTTTTTAAAATAACCTATGACAAAGTTCCATGGGGGGGTGCAACAGCGCCGAAATATCGGGCACTCAAAATGAATAGTAGACATGGTGTTATGTGCTAATGATACGAAGATTAAATGTAAGAAATTCATAACATTACTATATCAGGAAGGATTTCTGCAAATAATATGTCATTTTCATTGCAGAGTAAAAGATCTCTTCGAATGCGCCTCCGCCAAGTTCAAAGTAGAAGCGAACGCCCAACAGCTGCACATGACGGGCTGCGTCGTGCTGCACCGGGGCTGCTGCATCGTGGTGGTGGAGGGGGGACCCAAACAACACGCCAAGTACAAGAGGTAACATCATCATCTGCCTGCTCGCATCATTAGCCTTCTCCCAACTAAGTCGGGGTCACCTTCCAGTTTAACTAGATGCAGCTGAATACCAGGGCCTGGGTTCGATTCCTGGGTCTAGAAAGTGCTATTGGGTTTTTCCATCAGGCATTTGTCAATAGCAGCCACGGAGTCTGAATTTGTGCCCGGATGATGGCAATAGTCTCGCCCCCTATTAAAAATAACTGGCGAAATGTGGGTGTACTATTAGGTACACCTCTGCCTATCACTTTGAGGATTACAGGCGTGATGTTATGCTATGATGTTATATTTAAACTAAGCATCGACACGCTAAGTAGAAGGCCAAACATCCTGATAAATATGTTTTTACCATTGCCACTCGAAAAAGGGCATTTGGCTCATCGATGACAGGGAATAAAACTCTTTTTTAGCCACCGAGTGAATAAAAACATTTTGAATTTGCAACAAGAACGAATTATATAAATTATGTACAAAAAAAATATAAATACTATGCTACTATTTATTTTCTCGCAGTCAATGGTAAAAAGTAGAGTACACAACTCCTGAATAAAAAAACATCTCGGTTCTTGTATCCCTCGCTCGACTCAGGATTCTAATCTAGAATCTCTTGCTACGCTCGGGATTCTACTCTAGAATCCTTCGCTGCTCGCGGGATCCAAGTTAGTGCCTCGAATTAAATTCCCTTTTTTTAAACTTGTTGTATAATCTACTATTGTCATTGCAGACTTATGCTCCACCGCATCAAATGGGAAGAGGATATGATAAAAGACACGGACGGCAACGAGGTGCCCAACACCTGCAGCCTGGTGTGGGAGGGAACCGTGAAGCAGCGGGCATTCGGGGAGATCAAGTTCAAGGTAAGCTAACGTCCAAAGTCGTTTATCTTCCATTACAATGGTAAAAACATCCATCAAAATTAATTAATGAAATTGTGGAATGTCGCTCTGTGTTGCGCTAAAATTTTGATTATGAATTGCAATCATTCTGGACTCGATTAGGTGTTGAAAATGTTGTAAGCGTAGAAATAGCATTTGGAAGGTTCCGAAGGTCACTTTTTGCACATTTAACAATACGAGTATATCCAGTGCCACGACATTGAATATTCGCATTCAACACATGGAGACATTTCATAAATGAATTGCAGTTATTTTTAGTGAAACATAATATTAGTTATATGCTTAATAACCACTTATTTTTTAAAGTTCATAAAAGTCGCTCTTGTTGCGGGAAGGCGTAATAAAATAAAAAATATTTATTTGAGGTCATTGACCCCTATTAGAAACGAAACAACACACACTTTTGTGAATTTTAAATAATTAATAACTGATTGATTAATGAAGTACAGTTAACTGAATAATGTAAAAATATGAATATTATCATGTCATTGTATGGTGGTTCCTGGAAATAAGAATAAATATCACTAAAGGTCGAATTGATAACCCCTTTTTTTGAAGTCGGTTAAAGGGCAGGTAGAGTAGCTTAGCATCATCTCAAATAATTTGAGTACGACTAGGTGTCAAAGGGAGAGGTCCCCGCGCAAACAATTTGTTTTAGTTTTTGCTGTGATTTTCTGAGATTTGCACAAGCCGACTTTAGCCTTGAAGGTATATTTTCATTGCCCGGTTGTTTCCCGAAGATACACGATGGTAGCCGAAGCGCAAACGTGACCTGGTTGATCTGTAACTTATCTTTTCTTCTGCAGGTGATGCCAACAGAGAAGCAAGCTCGGGAACACTTCCAGAAGCACCGCGTGGAACACTACTGGGACCTGGCGTACAGCGGCGCTGTGCTGGCGCCCTCCGAAGACCCTTAGAGCCCTAGGGCTTCAATATCTAATAAATACTTGTACACTATATAGAGAGTTTTATTTATGTTGACCTACCTTGCCTGTGGTGGTTTCACGCTTAGACAGAGGAGCCCTGGATCCCTAGGGCTTCGCTATCTAATAAATACTTGTACAGTATAAAGAAAGTCCATGCATGAGCATAAGGTCCTGGGTTCGATCCCCAGGTTTGGCAGATGTTATTGGTTTTTTTTCATCAGGAATTTCTCAGTAGCAGCCACGGAGTCTGAATTTACCTGGTTGATGGCAATAGGCTCGCCCCACCTAACCCCCTACCCCCCCCCCAACAAGAATAGAAAAAGCCTGTAGAAGTTTAGTTGGCAGTCTTTTGTATGCTACTTGCACTAGACCAGATTTATGTGTAGCAGTAGGATTTCTTACTAGATATGTGCACTGTGCTAGTGTAGCTTTATTTAAATGTTTAAAGAGGATATTAAGATACATAAAGGGTACTATAGATTTGTCTCTAATATATAAATATGAGGAAAGTAGAAATGTATGTAAACTGCAAGGCTATAGTGATGCAGACTGGGCCGGTGATGTTGCAGACCGGAAGTCAACATCTAGTCAAATTTTTTATATTTTTAACTGTCCAGTTTCTTGGTACAGCAAGAAACAGTCTTGTGTATCATTATCGTCTTGTGAAGCTGAATATGTAGCTCTTAGCATGAGTATTATGTAAAAATGTTACTCAAAGATTTTGGATATAATAATGTTGATTTTGAAATACTTGAAGACAACCAAAGTGTGATTAATATAGCGGAAAATAATAACTATAACTACAAATAACTATAATAACTATATACTATACTGTCCTTGTTGTCCCCCCTCCCTATTACATGGGACTTATAAAACATAACTGGCGAAATTTGGTTGCACTATTAGGTACACGTCTACCTAACCAGGCACAAATCCTGACTCCGTGGCTGCTACTGAGAAATTCCATACGCGACCTGGGATTCGAACCCAGGCCCTCATGCCATGCGACGACCAAAGAAGCAGTCAACTTTTTTCACTCCTTAATATTTGTACACAATACAAGCATATAAAGTGGGGCTTGCAGCTAAATATTAACAACCGCACTGACTGCCTAACCGACAGACCGAGCGGTCAGTCCGTGGATGGGTGACCATCCGTGCCTTAGAAAGCAGATTGTTGACAGCAGTTACGGGTACTCAAGGCTTGAAAGTCTGGCTAGTCGTGCCGTGTTCTCCAGTAACTGCAGGGTTGTGGAGGTCAGATAGGCAGTCGCTCCATGTTAAGAGCGTTTACGCCTAGCGCGGAACGTCAAGTTTAGGTAATTGTTTGCAAATTTCACTCACACAGGAGCGTGCGTAACTATGTGCGTAGAGTTGCCGCGTTCACTCTCTTTATAGTTAGACTAACCAACTTTGATCCATTCGCTTTAGAGCAATAATAATTTATATTATAATTATAGCAAAATTCAATTCGAAGTTAAATCCAACTTCAATTTATTGGTATTCTTATAATTATATTATATTTAAATGAAATATTATTTTGCCTTTACAACTTTTCTTATCTGAAATCCTGTACAGACAAAATCAAGTTATTTAGGAGAAAAATAATATTAATAATTTTACCTACTGAAGTGTTCGTAATTAGTTCTATTTGGTTGTAGATAGCTTTTTCATTTTTATGCTCAGGATGAGTAGGTGGGTAATTAAATAAAGATTTATCATGTTATGTTTAGTAAATCATTTAATATAAAAAAGCTGTATAAATTATAAAATAGTTTCCCTCAATTGCATTGATCGGCTCTTTCTGGGATCAATTATTTCGGGAAGAACGCACACATAATAAAATTTTGTTAAACGAGGAATCATTTTTTCTTTCCAAAATTGATCGTTTTTGTAAATTTTTACAACTTTAATTGGAAATGCAGGACCAGTGTACACCGCAAACAAACACACATTTTTGTTTGCAATATTTAGTTGGCCCTGAACTTGGTAATACCAGTCATGGTTAACATTAAAAATTACATTATCGCCATCAAATAAAAAACATTTCAATTTTTTTTGACGGATTGCTGCATCAGGGTCAATTCCGCGTATAGAAATGGGACATTTTATTTCTATGAGTCCTTCCTCATAAAGTCCGTCTGGTGAAGCACGTAAAAAACAATGGGTCTCATCGATAAAAAGACCACATTTCTGGATGGTTATGTTCTCTTGAATGGCGAGTTGCTCAATAGCCTTTACCTCATTTTCTTTGCCATATTTTATTGACGCTACATGGTCCAAGGAATATCCATATAAAATAGATTTTACGAGTGGTGCTGAATTCAAATTCGGGCGTCGTTTACAAATTTTGGCAAAATTGGAAGCAGTTAAAATACATCTTCTCAGCTCGAGCCACAAGGCACTCTCAGCCTGAAGAATTGTATCCCTTTCAATAGCATGCCGATTTAATGCCTGTTTTTTCAAATTTTCAAGGAAAAGTACCTGTGCCTGCTTGAAATCGTCTGGGTTCATATCAGGCTTTTGGCATGCATTTCCGTAATCGACTTTGGTTACGGGCCCTCCGCTAAAGTTTATTTTTCGGCGAGGTATTTTGCGTTTCCGATTTTGATTGATTGAAAAACGCTTTTGCTCTAAATGTTTCAGGGATTGACCTGGACTTATCTGGTAGGCACATTTATACAGGGTAGTTTGAGGTCTACCTGTGTTAAAACTAACCACAGCGGCATGACAACGGACGGAGTAAGAATCTTTTAGGGAAAAATTAATGCGTTTCCCACCTACAGTCTTTGCTACTATGCTGTTGAAATGCTCTGCACCGTTTGTGGTAAAATTGTGGAGCAGACTTCGAGAATGATAAGCCAGTTGTGAGATATTTCGTTGCAGTTTTAACATCAATGTTTTAGTTTCAAGTGTTTGGTTTGTTTCTTTTTTTCTCTCTTCGGTGCAGTAGTACAAGTCACATTCACTGTGATCTCCAAAGATGTGTTTGCCGCTGTTCAGTATATCTCTCTGTATTTTTATATTTTTTTCTGATTCGGTTAAAGTTTGTGTTTGCCAGTGCCGTATCGAAGATCTTACTGCTGTTCTCAGCCGAATCAATCGTTCAGGTGTCAACAATTTACGCTCCGACAGAGGGATAGATGTATCAGTTTTAAGCAATAAATTTTTTCCGTTGTAATTGCGGAGGAGATGGTTGGTACACTCAATTTTTTGAATCAGAACACCGGGATATGCTCTGCTTTCTAATATATTCTTATATGTGCTGGCATCACCAATCAATGTATTATAAATTAATTTCCTAGTTTCTACGGAGGACTTGAATCTTAGATCACCTGTCTAAATACAACATTTATAATAATTGAGATCACATTCTTAATACTCAGAGGAGCTCGAAGCTAAATAATAACAGCCGCACGGGTCGCTCTTCAAGGTTAAGCCGCGCTTGCCTGGGTCGGTCTGTGGATGGGTGACCGTCATTACATAACGAGTTTCCTCTGTCCCTCGGAAAGCACGTTCAGTTGGTCCCGGCTGTCAATTGTAGATCTTTGACAGTAGTTACAGGTAGTCAGTGACTCGAACGTCTGACAACCAGTCTCACGAAGGGGTAGCGCATTACCCAGTACTAAGCGGGTTTTGGAAGTCAGATAAGCAGTCGCTTCATGTAATATACTGGTCTTCAGCTGCATCCGGATAGACTGGTAGCCGACCCAAGAAGCTCTTTTTAAAGTTCTTCAGTCACTCTTGTCACAGCTTCTAGAAAAGTTTAAACAAATCTATACTAATATTATAAATGTGAAAGTTTGGATGGATGGATGTTTGTTACTCAATCACGCCAGAACGGCTGAACGGATCTGGATGAAATTTGGCACAGAGATAGATTCTAGTTTGGAATAGCACATAGGCTAATATTTATTTCGGTAGGACGATCCTGTGGGTCAATTATCGAACTCCACGCGGGCGAAGCCGCTGGCATAAGCCAGTTATTAATAAATCTTGTTATTAATCGACTGTCTCGTTGGTCTAGTGCAAGCGCGACTGCTGAGCATGAGATCCTGGTATCGTTTCCCGGGTCGGGGAAAGTGTTTGAATGAAGAAAATGTCGTGAGGAAAGTTTTGAGAATGAATGTGGATGGGTATAAGAGTAGAGGAAGACCAAAGAAACGATGGATGGACTGTGTGAAGGATGATATGGCTAGAAAGGAGGTGACTGCTGAGATGACGAGTAATAGAGAAGTTCTTTCTTTATCGTGTGGTTAGTGCCTAACCTGGTGTCAGAGATTTTATGCCGCCCATGGGCCTCAGACTTGGCGACATATATCTCTCAGGCATGCTGGTTTCCTCACGACGTTTTCCTTCACCGAAGCAAGTGATAATTATAGGTACGATACGCACGTAATTCCGAAAAATCAGAGGTGCGTGTCTTGGGTTCGAACTCGAGACCTATGACTTGGCAATCCAACGGTCACACCACTAGACTATCACTGCTCAATAGAGAAGTATGGAAGAAGTAGACATGCTGCGCCGACCACAAATAAATTGGGATGAGGACAGGAGAATGATGTTGACTTACCTTCTTCTAGTTTTAATACACTTGATGGGGAGTTGTTCGTTTCTTGATACTCCGTGTATGTTGACCAAGTGTTTCTTCACTGAAGTTGGGCGCTTGTATCTGAAATATAAGATCACGTGTATATTAACTCCCAACGGTAGATTCGAGGTAGTGTTTAGCAGCAAAATTCTGTTTTGTGTTGTGTTTATTAAACTTAAAATATCCTACTTTATTTAGTTCCTACCTAATCTAATGTTTGTGTTTTATTTGGTTACCCAGGTACCTAATTTAATATCTGTATTTATTTGGTTACCTACCTAATTTAATGTGAGTGTTTATTAATATTTGCATGCTATTTTTATGACGAAATGTGTCTCTGCACTACATCTTATATTTACCATCTTTTGTACCACATTTAACGCAAATAAATAATTTTGACTTTGACTTTGACGTGTGATAGAGGTGAAAAACAGCTGTATCCTACAAAACTGCAATACCTACACGGTCAAAATGTATGGAACAGCTGATGAAAATTTCTTTGTGAACCTCCCGGTTCAGAATGGCGTACCTACTGAACACGTGGTACCCGTTTTAGAGTCGGTGTCACTTGTGTCCGCCGTATGTCCGCTACCCGTGCGAGGCCGGGCAGGGTTGCTAGGTGTAATATACTTACGTTTCAGGACATAAGTAGCACAGGTAGGTGTATATAAGGTAGTGTACTCTGTTCTGGTGTCCAGTGAGCTCCGAACGGCTGCGGAACATGGCCGGACAACGTTCACACTGAAATAAAATGTTTTCATAGATTATATCATCGTCATCTTTATCTACCTGCCCTTGTCCCATTCTACTCGGGGTCGGCGCAACACGTTTTCTTCTTCCACTCTCCCCTGTCAGGCGTCATTTACTCCTTTCTCTTTCATATCACTCCTCACACAATCCATCCATCTTTTCTTTGGCCTTCCTCTCCCTCTTCATCCATCAACAATAAATCCATCACACGTCGTTTAGTAACATACGTTTCATATCTCCTCATTACATGTCCATATCGAGACAGACGACTTCCTTTCAATTTTTCTGTAACTTTCAAACTACCTATACCCACTCAAGCGCCCGACCGCCGCGGCTTACTTTCGCCCGACCGCCAGCGTCCGCGCGGCTATGAACATGTTTTTTTACCGCTTCCGACCTTGGCGATAAAAACATCTATAGATCGCACACTACAAGTGCTACAGCAAAATAAAAACTACAGTTATAAAGCTGAATAGTTAAGGAAACTACTTATCTAAAAATCAAGACCTATTGTTTTAATTTTATACAAAAAAAAAAAGGTTAAACTTGAAAAATAGTGATGAAAATTGATATTTCTCTATAAACATATTGATTGGTTGAAAAACTTTAACTTTACATCTATTTTAGCAATTTCAGAAAAAACTACATTAAATTTCCTTTCCAATAATACCAGAATGTTCTAATTAATTATATGCCATCATGAAGAAAATATTAAAAGAATTTAGCTACTCCCCGCTGGTTTTGATGCGGTGTCGCGCGCTCGTTTATTGTTGATTTCGAGCCAAGATGGCCGCCGGATAAGGCTTCGTACAAACGGTTAGAAAATTAAACAAAATAATTTTACGATTTATTTTTTAATGTCTACTTACAGTTTTTCTTAATAGTAAATTTTAGTGCAAGCTTCATGCGCCAACTTAAAATAAACAGTCGTAAGCATTAATGTATATCGCAAACAAAATACGCCACGCCATAAAATTAAAATGATTATTTTTTACGTCGTCGTAGGCTCGTCCGTGCAAACCCTTATTTACACTTAACAGAGAACAGCTGGCGGGTGCCATGGTACCCTGTATTGAACACCTGTTGAACACAATTATTTAAGTAACAGAATCTATAAAAAACTACTTCTTTTTGAATAAATAATTATAACAATATACTAATTATGAACTATTCTTCCGTTTTCACACATTTTATAGTCAAAATAAACACATATTTCTTTGTATTTAGCTTTTCAACCGGCAGCCATTGTTCTCATCGTAAACAATAACTTTTTCTGAGGCGAAATATTGGTATTTTGAGAGTATAAAACGACTTAACTTAGACATAATATTGTGGCACAGTTCTTTACGATCAGTATGATGTATAATAGTATCAGATAATAACAATAATATAAGAATACTTACGACATATTTCCGGCGCCGACACACACTTCACAATCGCAGTTTGTTTACAAAGTTTAACAATTTTTTTCTGTGACGTTTGGCTTGTGTAGTGCTGCCAACTTTGTTATTTCGTTGAAGAATTTCATAGAGAACAACTCTATGAAACTATTTTCATAGACAACACGCGTTAGTCGATTTTATTGGGCATTTTTATACTGTTTCGTGCGTGGGGACCATATTACCCAGTGGCGGACAACTCGATTTTTTTTTCGGGTGCCATAGTACCCCGCGGCGCTTGAGTGGCTAATCATAGATTATAATGGGTGTACAAATCCCCTTTATGAAGCCAAAATGCACTTGCGCACGCGTCATTTTCGTGAACGGGCGCTGTCAGTTGTGACTGGTCATCTCTTAGTTGCCACGGTTTATTTGAACTAATTATTTTGTTTTTGAAATGTCTTTTGTTGTTTGTACTATGGACACTTTTAACGTGCACGACTTGCTACATCGTTCTCACATAATGTACTATCTCAACAAGAATGATGTATCCAAGGTTTTTGTAACAACATTATGATTTAAAAGAGTGTCCATGGAGTTTCTTGCCCATTCTTCTCCATAGAGATCTAGGCTTTGGAATGGGCAACTACAGTACTTTCACAGATATTATGTCTTGTGATTGGGACTGTAGCTTCATTTTTATTGCTGTCTTTGTTTCGACAATACATAAAAACTTTTTTTTATTTCTTTTACTTGGATGACATATTTTTCCAGCTATTTTGATTTCAAAACCAAACTTCTGAACCGATTTCGATGAAATTTCTATGGGACCAATCGGGAAGTAGATCCATTCAGATAAAAGTAGAATTTTTCAAATCGGTTCATAAATGACGAAGATATGAGGTAACAAACAAAAAAAAAAAAAAACATACAACCGAATTGAGAACCTCCTCCTTTTTTTGAAGTCGGTTAAAAAGTGCCTGTAATTGGCCTACTTGAAATAATTGCTTTGATTTTGACTTGTTCTTACCGCCATTGCGATCATTTTGTTGTTCTGGGCCATGTCTGGGAACCTTCTAGTTACGGAGATATTGGGGGTCAAAGTTACAACATTTTCACGAGTTGTTTAATGCAAGTTTTTAATGTTATAACTTTACTTTAAATACCTCCACGACCCCCGTACTATTCAATGCATTCAACAGCACAATGTCTTGAGAGCGTTACGTTAAATCCTACCAAAAAAAAGTCGTTTCCTAGCAATAATATTTGCGTAGACTTAGATACTTATTTTGATGTACAGAACGCTTGGTAGACGGCTTCGTGAACACCCTGCCGTTTACACCTTGTATTATTAGTATGTAGGTACTATACGTAACATGGTACATCACGCCGGTAATCCCGGAAGGGTTTGCCAGGAAGTGTACCTCGACTATAGGTATTTCATTGTAAAGTCTAACATTTAAAATGAGAAGTAATTAAATGTTTAGCAATTATAAAATTTGGTTGCAGCTTATATAATTAATATGCTGTACAAAAATAATGACAGCCATCCAGAATGACGTAAATTGCTGATTGATTTTGGAATGTTTGCTGACCATGAGTTGCTGATCAATTAGCTATTTCTGCTCACAGATTATATTTTTCTGCTCACAAAAATACGAATACCATTCCACTAACAATTTGAATAACACCCATTCAAAATTGCCAAAAATGTTTATGTAGACTAGTTCTCTTACCATCCTTGTCTCGTTTTAATTACCTAGCCATTACAATAGGCTCTATTCAAATTAAACCGAATCTTTTATTTGATAACTGTAACTATGTAGTTATAAAAACTTAAGGTTAGTTACTCCAATAAACAACAATGGCGATCATTGTGCATTGTTTCTTCATTCTCGTAAATCGTTAATTGTCACACATTATTGAAAAATATCGAAGCATGAAAATATTTTTAATAGTTAATGAACTATTATAACATTATGTCTGTAATTCCTGAAGGGTTCTGCAGAGGTGTATATTTTGTTCACCCATACAAGGTGTAAACCGACCCTTAACGAAGCCAAAATTATTGCTGGGAAACGACTTATTTTTGGGGTGAAAAATGAAAAATCACGTTTTACGGTAGGACTCAATGTAACGCACTCCAAACATTGTGCTGATGGATGCATTGATAGTTCAGGGTTACCGGTGGTATATAAAGTAAAATTATAACATTTAAAACTTGTGAGAAACATGGAATTTTGACCTTAAATATAAATATCGCTAGACATAAATAAATATCGCTAGACATTACACACAGCGCCATCTAGTGCCACACTAAGCAACGAGGCTTGTGTCGTGGACACTAGATAGTTGATATACTACATAGATACTTTTTGTTTGTAAATACATACTTATTATACATATAAACATCCATGACTCGGTAACAAATGTCTATGCTTATCACACAAACACTTGCTCCTACCGGGATTCGAACCCGGAACCCTATGAACGTAAGGCAGCCTCACTACCGCTGCGCCATTCGGGTCTCAGATAACCGGTGGTTGGTTCGGGTTTTCACACCTCTCATTTTATATCACAGAAAATCATATTGACCTTTATTTCTATTTGTTTAAGGTTGCCCTTGGGTGACTGTGAAAATATACATGTCCGTGATTCGAGCTTTCGTACCGTATGGATCGGAATGCTGGGCTGTGAAGAAGACGGATGAAAAACGATTGCATGTAGCGGAGATGAGAACGTTGAGGTGGATGTGTGGAGTGACTAAAATGGACAAAGTAAGAAATGGCATGCAAGAGGAAGTTTGAAAGTGGCGCCTGTCACAGAAAACATGATAGGGAGTCGTCTGTCTTGGTGTGGACGTGTGATGTGGAGGGCTGGGACACATGTGACTAAAATAACGATGAATATGAGTTGATGGATGGAGAGGAAGAGGAAAACCAAGGAAAAGATGGATGGACTGTGTGAGGAATTTTATGCAGGAAAAACGAGTAAATGATATCGTGACGATTGACAGGGGCGAACGGAAGAATATAAAGTGTTGCGCCGACCCCAAATAAGTAAAGTAAAAGTAAAAATGTATTTATTTCAGTAAATCTTTACAAGTAAGTTGCCGGGGCTTCCCAGTAAGTAATCCACTGATACTTGTGTTCGGAAAGCCTCGCTCTTCCGATGTAAAACAAAAATTTTGACTTACTAAACTAACAATATGAGTAACAATAATATTACAGTAAGTACCTTAAAAAAAATATTAAGAATAAGAAAAACAAGTGTAAAGTGCGTGTGTGCGTGTGTTTGCGTGTGTTTGTGTGTGTTTGCGTGTGTTTGTGTATGTTTGTGTATGTGTGTGTGTGTGTGTGTGTGTGTGTGTGTGTGTGTGTGTGTGGATGATTGTTTGAATGGGTCACATAATTATCTATCAGTGTCTATGTGAGTAGGTACATTATCAGCATGTATCAAATTCAAGCTAATGTAAGCAGGATTTCCTCCACGTCTTCATAATTAAGCGTAAGGAGCCATTCAGTCAGATTTTTCTTACACTCGTACAGTTGCATGGAGTAAATTTTGAGTATACGATTAATTTTATTATAGACGCGGGGGGCTTGGGCTAAATTTTGCCGACTAGCAAATACAGTACGAGTGGGGTATGTAGGGGCTACTATATCACACCGTCTTTTCTTAAGCTTGGCATTGTCGAAAGGTAATGTTTTGTGATATCTATGTATCATGTGTAGGATATATAATTTCCTGACGGAGAAGCTTAGAAATTTCATATAAGGATTTAGTAGAGAACCTAAAAGGCTTACAATACATCACTTTAATCAAGGATCTTTGCGCCCGCTCTAGATCTATAAAATATGACTTAGCTGCACCTCCCCATACCGAAATACAGTATATAATGACAGATTGGGCTAGAGCAATGTATATTTTATTTAGTAGCTCTGTACTCATAACGTGTCTTAGAGATTTGAAAACCCATATAAGCTTTCTTACCCTCCCGATGGTTAGTTCAAGGTGCGGGTACCAGCTTAACCTTTGATCCACAATAATTCCGAGGTACCTAGCAGAGCTAACTTTCTGAATTGTCGGACAACTGTGAGTACACGTAGAAGGAGTACGACAGGAATGAATTTTAATTTCAAAGTCAGACGAGGGCTGCGAGTTTAAGTACGGGGCGAAGCATACGTAGTTAGTTTTTTGGGTGTTTAACGTGAGAAGATTCTCATTAAGCCAGCAACTAACTCTAGCCAGACCCCTTTCAGTCACCAACTTTACTTTCTCCCATGTCTTGGCAGTAAAAATAATAGCGGTGTCGTCCGCGTAGGACAGAATCCTCCCACCGACGTCGCTAAGGTTGCAGAGATCATTAATATAAATCAGAAAGAGCGTCGGGCCGAGAACACTGCCCTGCGGGACTCCAAAAGTTACGTTTTCTTCATCACTGAGAAAATTGCCAATTTTTACCCCCTGCTTTCTATTTTGTAGGTAACTGCTGAGAAGGGAGAGAGCAGAGCCACGGAATCCTATCCGATCCAACTTGCGTATCAGTATTGGGATAGAAACGGTGTCAAAAGCTTTCTTGAGGTCAAGAAAGACTACTAGACATTTGTTACCCCTATCTATTTCTTTTGTTATTGAGGATGCAAGATCCATGGTAGCATCCTGAGTCGACATACCCTTCCTAAACCCATATTGAGAGGTAGATAAGATGTTGTACTTAGCCAAGTAGCTTATTATTCTAGAGTTTAAGAGCTTCTCAATGATTTTAGAAATGGAGGTCAGCACAGAGATAGGCCGATAGTTGTTAGCGTCGTCGCTATCTCCTCCCTTATACACAGGGGTGACAACGGAGCGCTTAAGAAGATAGGGGAAGATTCCGGAGTTAAAACATAGGTTGGCAAGGTTTCTGATCAGAGGGACTAAGATCTCCTTAGCTTGCTTTAAGAAAAGGGTAGGGATCCCGTCCCAACCTGGAGCACTCCCAGAGTCTAGGGACATCAGGATATTTTCAACTTCCATCTCAGAGGTGTCTAGCAAAACAAAAGAGGAGAGATTATAGGTGTCCGTGTCAGTTGATTCCGGAGGTACAAAGCTATTTGAGATATTCTGGGCCAAAGTTTGTCCAATGTTAATAAAAAATTTGTTTACATGGTTGGTTGAGGCTTGAGAATTTGATTTTATCTTAAGTAGGTCGCCATTTGAGCTCTTGGGAGGCTTGTAATGTGTTTTTTCATTGATGGTTGACCATAGTGCCCTAGGGTTTTTAACAGATGCTATAATTTTATCTTTATTGTATTTATTTCTTAGTTTTTTTATAAGGTTTCCACAGAAGGTTCGGTATCGTTTATACGTTATTATTAAAATTTGGTTTAGGGGGTTAGATTTAAGTTTTAGGTATATTGTATTTCTTAATCTAATACACCGTAGGGCACCTGTGGTTATCCAGGGCTTTATCTTTCTTTTGCTATTCGTGACAATTACATTTTTGGTGTTGGAGAGTATAGCTGACCTGACCATCTCTATCAGTGCAAAGGCGTAAGTATCCGGATCTTTAAAGACATTGAAGAAGGATGTATCAATATTTATTAAACTATTATGAGCATTTTCATAATTGATTAGGGTTTTGTGCCTCTGAGGTACCGAATGTTGATACTTATTGGCGATTGACAAAAGAATAAAACAGTGATCTGTTACAGTTGTATTTAAAACAGCCGTAAAAGCCTTGTTTCTTTGTTTGTCCAGGCTCATAAAAACATGGTCAAGACAGCCGTCTCCCCTCGTTGGTAAGTTATGAGACGGTAACAGTCCATGCAGTGATAGCATGTTTAAGTAGGTTAATCTATTATTTCTTTCTTGATTAGTATCTATTGGGGAAACGATTAAATCAATGTTAATGTCACCTAAAATCAAAACGTTTTTACTAGGGATGATATTCTCTAGGTGATTAAATAAGATGGGACTAGGGCAGGAAGATTATGCTCTTGGGTTACTCCCGTAAGAGGTGAAATAAGGGTTGCCCCACATATCACCACGAATCAACAGCTCAGACCAGTCATTTCCTAGCGCGTATGCTGCCGACCGCGTTGTCGATGGTGCCGCGTGCGATAGCACTCCCTCTCTGTCTCCCGCTCTAGCATATGACGGTTCTGAGCGACGGAAAAGCATGGAAACGTGCTATTTCGTAGCTGGATGAGGCACACACTTAACTGTGTTTAAGTTGGGGACGCCCCAGCACCCCATAGATCCTCGATTTCAATATGCATGCATGTATGTACAGATAAAAGAAGAAAAGCATTAAAGGGCGTCGAAAAATTCGTCCACATCGCTGTCAACAGGAATAGTGCCCAGAAGGCTGGCACCATTGCCACGTTGAATGACAATGCTGATTCTTTGACCTAAAAATAGACCAGCCCTCTTCACGATAAGAGTCGACCAACCACTTGGCGATGTCCCGAAAGAGTAGGTGCGCACTCGGACCCCATGACCCCATGCATGCTTTCAGTAAATTACATTAGAATAACGCTCAATCTTTTTGAGGTAAGATTATGTGCGCTATCGGTTTGGGATTAGGTGTGACTCGCTCACAGGTATTTGTCCAGTAGTAGACCCACACGCAGGTCCCTCCCCCAGTCTAAACTTTCCAGTGGTAAAATAGACGTTTACGATGTTTTTCACATGTCGAGAATTTGTGTTTTAAATTTTTTTGGCTATTTCCTTAGGCAATTTGTTTAGAATGCTTGGAAGCAGACGTCCAGACCCTTTTACCGTATGCATTGTTTACTTTTGGCAGTTTATATACAGGGTGGCGGCGACAATACGACAATAAATTAAACTGCGTATACCTCATGACGTTCCCAGTCAGCGTACAAAAATTCATTTGAATATATCCGTATGTAGTTTAGTCACAGGAAAATATTTTTCATTTTCGGAATTTTCTACATGATGTAGATTAATAGGCTAGCACTGACAGGTTAACGACCCCCACATCAGTATAAACACTAAACACATGTCTTTTTTTATTTCAATGCTAGGATTTTTGCCCGACTGCGCCAGAAGGAGGGTTATGTTTTTCGAGAGTATGTATGTATGTAAGTATGAATGTATGTATAATTATTCGGCACGCTCTGCGGCCTAAACGACTCGATGGATTTTAGCTTGAGAGGTGTCATTAGATTCGTATTAATTGTGAAAGTGACACCGGGTATCAAAATTTAAAAAAGTTGGTAGCAGGCGGGACTCATTTGACTTTGAAAATATAAAAATGGAATGGCTCCCGCCTGCTTCCAACTTTTATTTAATTTAAAATGTGCTTGTTCTTAGCTTTTTGGTGTTTTTTTTAACTTAAGTTTTTTACCGCAGTCGGGTTTTTTTAATTACATTTTTTTAAGGTGTTTTAAAAATATTCCTATGAACTAGTATTACCAATGTTTTCATTTATTGTCGTATCGTCGGCGCCACCCTGTATATAGAGGCAAGTACAAAAATGAAAGTGGCCGTCAGAAGCCAGTACCTATGTAAGTTTACCTGTAAGTTTCTGACCCCAAAATGCTTCCTCATATGCTGAGCGATGTTGGCTCTCATCCGAAACGAATCGCCGCACACGTCACACTTGTATGGCCTCTCCCCCGTGTGGGAGGCGCGCTCGTGGTTCTACAAGCACAACATAACATCAAGTCTGTAATCGTCGAAGGGATAGGCACAGGTGTACAGTCATGAGCACCAATATGCACTTTCATAAATTTAAAAGCAATCTTCGCGAGACATAACGATTGTAACTACGAGATAGGATCTACAAGATGTAGTTTTGCATCCTCGTCAAAATACAGGAGGTTGTCATAGAAGACGTAAATAATCAACATAAATTACGGTACCTGGTCAATAATAATAAAAGCTGCTTTTTTAGTTGTTTTAATTTGACACTATTTCAGAATGAAGCCCTTTTCAAAAGAGGAGAATCACCCGTTTATCGAATAAACGTCTGCGTTTGTTTGTGTGTGTGAAAGCGCGGTTATAGGGCTAGTATTAGACGAGCCTCGTTTTAATACGGGTGGTGTACACTTATCGATTTCCGATATATTGAAAAAAATATAAAAAATCACCTACCCATTTCATTATAGATTCGGGTCGAGAATCATCAGCATAGTTTCCTCCTTGAATTTGAGGAGGATGCAAAGCAACACCTTGTATTTACAAAAAATATGAGTTTCAAAAAGCTACATTCGTAACAACATGAAATTTTAATCAGATCAATAGGAGAAAACCACTTATCAAAGTTAATAAGTGTTATTACTGAAAAAAAAAAACATAACTGGCGAAATGTTGTTTTTTTTAAGTCCCATGTAATAGGGAGCGAGCCTATTGCCATCACCATTCATGATGGAAAAACTCAATAGCACTTTGCCCGACCCGGGAAACGAACCCAAGATCTCGTGCTCAGCATTCGTGCTTGCGGCCACTGGGCCAACGAAGCATTCATTAGTTAATTAATCATATTTATTTCAAAGTTGGTTTGAAAAAGAGTAGCTCGTTTTTAAATAATAACAACCGCACGAGCGATCTTCAAGGTTAAGCCGCGCTTGCCTGTCGGTCTGTAGATGGATGACCAGCCATTACATACCGAGTTACCTCCGTGCCTCGGATAGCACGTAAAGCCGTTGGTCGTTGGTAGACCTTTAACAGTGGATACAGGTAGTCATGAGTATGGTTCGGCTGTTTCGTCTCAGAGAAGTCAGATAGGAAATATCGATTTAGAGCAGTTAAAAAAAAAATACAAAAATTAGGCGTGTGTCGTTCTTAAACCAACTTCATCATGGGGTCGGCTTCCAGTCAAATCGGATGCAGCTGAATACCAGTATTTTACACGGAGCGACTGCCTATCTTACCTCCACGACCCAGTTAGTACCGGGTAATACGATACCCCTTGATAGGACTGGTTGTCAGACTTTCGAGCCACTGACTACGTGTACCGACTGTCAAAGATCTACAAATGACAGCCGCGACCAACGGCTTAACGAGCTTTCCGAGACTCGGAGGAAACTCGATATGCAATGGCTGGTCACCCATCCACGGACCAACCTTGGAAAGCGCGCTGCTTAACCAGAAAGATCGACCCGGGCGGCTGTTAATATTTGACCAAAAGCTCCTCTGTACTGTAAAACTACTTTTTACCATATTTCTGGACTTTAATAAATCAAATATATACAATGGGCTTAACAATTATAAACGGTTAAATTAACTAAACTAACATTTAAAAGACTCCTCCTCGACTCTGTCAGCTGGTAATGTGGCTACGACACTAGCGGCGTTGCCACGTTGTATGGCAACTCTTACACCCGTATCTATAGTCAAGTTAAAGTAATTACTTTAGCCTAAGCAATTACTTGCAATTTTTCTTTGCAATAGACATGAATTTAAAAGAAGTAAGAACCGTCGAAGAAAGCAAAGCTAAGAATTCAAACTTTTTACAGTTCTAACTTCAACCAATTAATAAACTACATAATAAAACTTGTATCTTAAAAAATGACATTTACTCAAGTAAACACTTTGACTTGTTCATAGATACGGGGGTTAGCCTCTGGCCAAGGTAAAAGCCAGCCCTTGGGTCACGGGAAGCGTCAACGAGGCGTTTAGAATTTACCTGTAATTGAAGCGGATCTACAGCCCTGTAGGAACATTTGGTGCAACCTAGTCTTTTCTTCCGTCCATGGATCCGCTGTTGATGATACCGCATATGACTAGGGTTTACGAACTTTTTACCGCATTCCTGGAATATTTAACATCACATACATGTTACACGCTAACGGCCGGAAGGAGGATTTTTGGGGTTCCGTTGCCAAATGGCAAAAAACGGAACCCTTATAGATTCGACCTGTCTGTATGTCTGGTTGGTTTGTATAAGATTTGATATTTAGTTTTTGAGATATGATAGTTTTGCTGTTGAGTGTAACATTATGTGTGATTAAAACTATTGTCATTATATGCTTGGTGCTACGGAACCCTGTGTGTGCGAGTATGACTCGCACTTGGCCGGTTTTTTTTTATGTCTACACAGAAAATGAGGCACAAAGCGATTGTCGCGAGTCGTTAAGACAATTTTATTGTTCGACGAACGTCGTTCGGTCGACGTTCAACAAATGATACCTCGCCTTTTTTACCCGACTACGGACAAGCCCAAAAAAAGGGTTATGTGTTCGACCTGTATGTAAGTACGTATGTATGTGTGTAGGTATGTATGTCCGCTACTTTGTTCCCTCGTAACTCCTAAACGGATGAACGGTTTTGGATAAATTATACGTTGTATCTCGTCCCAGAACTGTACCCGATTCATTGTGCCCGGTGTCATTGTGTTAAATTGTAATTTCAAGTAATTGGTTAGTTTAACAAAAGCAGTGTATCGCACCCAGTGCGATTTCGTTGCACGAAGCCCGTCTTCTGCCCACATGATGAACGAGTTTAACGGAATAAATCTTGACAATCCGACAAATATATAGGTATGTACAAGGTGTAAACGGACCCTTCACGAAGCCGTCAACCAAGCATTCAGTACATCAAACTAAGTAACTCTACGAAAAAATTATTGCTGGGAAACAACTTTTTTGTTGGGGTGAAAAATCACGATTTACGGTAACACTCAATTTAACGCACTCAAAACATTCTGCTGGATGCATTGTATAGTAAACGCGTCATGGAGATATTTAAAGTAAAGTTATAAGATTAAAGACTTGTATTTAAGAAAAAACATTCGACATTCACTTCGCCCTCGGCATCGTCCATTTCCAGTGCCTCAAACCAGTACCAAATCCCTTATGACCAGTCCATTGTATGTATGTAGCTCTCACCCATTTAAACAACATTTTATCGTATGACGAATCCTTGGATATCTTTGCGAGTATTGAACTTAGATTCCTGAACACTGCTTCTCGTTACCTGGAGTCCATTGCTACGCCTACTACGAGTACAATCTCTGGACTAAATAAATGAAAGTTGATATTAATAATTACTATCTCAACCTATTTAATTTAATGTAATAGTTAATTTATTTATAAATAAATAATATTTTATTTTATGATAGGTAGCTTCACAGCTGACAGTACATAAACATAAAATTATTATACTAAACATTACGCCAATTACGAAGTACACAGAAAAATAATAAGATAATCAAAGAGTGAATATATATATTTAATTTCATTCTTATTCTCTTTAATTTAATTTATTTTTTGGCAATTTAATTTTGTATAATTTTATCTAGATTTATTACATTAACATCCTCGTTTTTTAAATTTAATTTCTAATGTATATTATATTTTTTATGTTCTCTAATTTACTATATTTTTATCTAGTTCTTATATATTTTTTTAAGTATTTTTTGTTTTTTAATGTTTACTGACCTATAACTTGTTGTGGTTTATAACTGTAAATACAAGTTGGTTATATTAATAAATAAAAAACCCGTGAAAAAGTTGTAACTTTGACCCCCAATATCTCCAGAACAAAAAAAATATCACAATGACGGGGACAACAAATACCTTTCGGCTTCATTAAGGGTATATTTACACCCTATAAGATCGATTTGACGGAATTATTTCAAAAGTTCTTACCTCACAGGCATTCTGTGGTTCAAAATGTGTTTTGGCATGGCATTTGAAGTTCTGCATATTCCGCATTTCTTTGTTACACAAAGTACATCTTATTGGGCCTTCATTATCATACGGTATTGCTGCCAATGATAATAACTTGGCATCTTTTTCCTGGAATCACATCAGATACTTCAGCTTATCATCATCAGGCTGTTCCCATCTATGTTGGGGTCGGCTTCGAGTCTAAGCAGATGAAATTATATAAATCATAATATTTATTTCTGTAAATTCGTTTTAAAAAACAGTTTTACACGTCACATCATGTTATGTTTTAAAACTAGATGAGGCCGGTGTTTCATACCTGACAACTCTGACAAGAAACAGCCGAAACAAACTCAGAGGTCACCGTCTCTTTTAAAGTCCAGACATTGGTCAAGTCATTTGATGGAGCTGACTGCCTATCTGATCTCCACAAGCCAGTTACTAGGTAACATGGTAGACCTTGGTAAAAATGGTTGAGTAGAGTGTGGCTAAATAATAACAGCCGCACGGGTGGAACTTTAATAGTAAGCTGTCCTTGCTGAGGTTGGTCCGTGGATGGGTAACCATCATTACATACAGAGCTTCCTCCGTGCCTAGGAAAGCACGTCAAGCTGTTGGTCCCGGCTGTCATTTCTAGATCTTTGACAGTCGTTATAAGTAGTCAGAAGCCATAAGTCTGACATCCAGTCTTACCTAGGGCTATCGTATTACCCAGTTACAAGGTTGTGGAGGTCAGATAGGCAGTCGCTTCATGTAAATACTGGTACTCAGCTACTTCTGGTTAGACTGGAAGCCGACCCCAACATGGTTTGGGAAAAGGCTAGGCAGATGAAATCTTTGCCATGCCATTTGCATGCATGGAAAGAATGGTTGACAGCAAAAACTTATGTGTTAAACTTAATAAAAGCTATAAAGTTATTTTTAACAGAGAAAGCACAGCTTCAGGTGTTGAGGGTTCATAATGATTTACTGGACATGTAGTAACTGTTGGTGCCTCGGTGTTCCCTGTCTATCATAGACAAGCACTGAGGCAGGATTTTTGAAAATTTATCCCCTAAAGGGGAATGGGGATGAATGTTCGTCATTTTAAATTTGATGATACTAATGTAATAAACTACCTTGCATAGAAGTTTCCTTGTTTCCCTCTCCAATAATTCCTTTTCTCTCAAATCCCAGTTAATTTTATTGAAATCTTTAGTCTCGTTCTTTATAATATTCTTAAAATCTTGGTCTAAGCTGTCGCTGGACTCCAAATCCTCTATACATATTTTTGTCTCATTTTCGCTGTGTATTGAATCTAAATCGTCGATCAAGAAGTTATTCATGAAATCAGAGTCGTTGCTTGATTCAAAATCTTCAATTCTTACTGTGAATTCATTTTTTATTTCATCGCCATCTTTTTTTAGATCAAACCTCTTTTTTCTCAATTTATTTTTCGGTTTATGCTTGTGGTTTTTACTTTTTTTGGGTTCTCCATTTAATTTTTTTGTTTCTTTTTTATTTTTCTGTTTTTCAGTATGATTTTGAACTGTTGTAATTTCAGATGAAAACGATATTTGATTAACATTATCGTCGGATTCAATTTTTATAGCTTTGAATGTCTTTTTTAGGATTACTTCTGTTTTTAAACTTGATTCTCTAAGTTTTAATGCTCCATTGACTAGATTTAAACATACTTCGCATATTAACTGCGGTAGGCCATCATTGGGCTCTATCTGAAAAAAATATCAATAGAAAATTTAACTTACCTACTTGGTTGTTATGTACCAATATTTAAGTGAATAAACACATAGGTACTCGTATTATTATTCTAGCCATACTTAACGACCTTCTCTATAACTTTTCCTGCAGATAAATCGATAATTTCAAATGTTTTTTTATCAATACTTTAGAAACAAGAGTGTTTACCTTGATTCCACAAACCAAATGTAGCTGTTTGCTGCGAAAACTTACAAGATTCTTATCAGGAAATATTTGTTTTAGATCGTTTTTAGATAAACACGTTCTACACATTGTCATTTTCTAGTTAATTTTATTTTACAATATCAAAATTACGATAAAATCTTTGAAAAAGTAAAATCGTAAATTTATTATCGTTTAAAAAGATCGTTATCAGTTTATTACCCTAATCAGAGCTGTTAATTAAAATAATCTTTCCTTAACTTGTTGAGATTTTATCTTTACATTTAATTTAGTTTAGAAAATTATGTTATCTCAATATATGATCGTGAATAACTGGCTCGTATCTTCATGAAATTAATTGGTTTCAAATAGCAATGTTAATAGAGCTATCTTTGTGAACAGAAATGCCTTTTGATTTTGACGTTTGAGTAAACCTTTCCTCGCATACAGGGAAAAAATTGTAAAGGATCTCGATTCCCAATCACAATTTTGAAAATATTAAACTATACAATGTATTGAATAAAAATTATTATAGATGAAAAATACGATAAAATTTATAGCAAAATAAATTACTAGCTATGCTATGCTATTTGATTATGATTATAATCATACTCAAAGTTTAAATTGGTGAGAGTTTTACACATCTTCCTTTTGACGGAGGGAGAAATAATTGAATAACTTTCAACACTGAGTGATTCCACTAGTGTTGTGCGTCGCGTGAAAGCTTGAGACTTTTATCTAGAAAACAAGCAATAAAAGTTGTCACTCCACCCCAAAGAGTAGAATACTTATAAAAATAGGATTTTCACCTTTTCATATTAATCTATAAACCATTCAAAAATACTGATATTGATTTCTCAGTAATTATCCACAAACAAATGCGGCTCAGTTGACCTAGAACTTTGCTTTAAAAGTGCGTTGATCGGTCTGTACCTTCAAAATTTGTTTCAGACTTGTGTCATTGAGTCACGTGATAATAATTATTAATTACAGTATTTTAACAAACCATCAAACAGAACGGGGTTCTCTTGACGAACGAGAACTATTTCTCTGGAAATTTAATTTTAATTTAAGTAATAGTTGGTCAAGACCCTCATGCTCACATCGATAGCCTTCTCATAGTGTCTATTGCATGTCACAGCTCAAAGTTCTTGTACAGGCCTTGTATTCTTCATTTATTGTGCGAACCGCCCGCTAGTCTGTAGAATTCACTTCCAGCTTTTCTGTTCCCTGATCATTATAATTTGGATCTATTCAAGGTTCGTGTGAATCGGTTTCTTCTAGGCAAGCGTGCCCATATCATCGCTTCACATCAGGCGAGTTGTGGCCAACTGGGAGCCTACCTACCAAATATAAAACTAGTCCTCTGCACCCAATACGAGAACGAGTACGATATACGATTGTTGTAATAGTTCTAGTGTCAAAATATCATTATCACACAACATTATCTAAAATCCTGTACTAAAGTTTATTACTTCACGCTCGGCCTAATAAACTATTACATTTACGCATAGATTTTATTTTATTGCATCAATAACAGTTCAATGAAAATTTATTTTTACATTTAGGTACGTTAAACTTTATTGCCTACTCGTAAAATGCGATAAGCCTACAACTTGAACTGTTCCAGAGAAAGCAAGTTCCTAAAATACCTACTAGCTCTCAGTGTATTTGCAATAAATTATTCACATAACTACGCTAAATAAAATAATCTTTACAACTTTATTTTTAATCACTCGATTGTAAATTCCAAGAATATTTTTACGTATCAATTAAGTCATGCGGCATTCCCATCCCTATTCTGAAATGTCATTGACTCCATAGTCGGACTCGATCGCGAAGGGCCGTTCGTCGTGCAATAAAAAGCCTGCAAACGCGGCGCAAGCGATCACTACAGTTCATTCTTCAAAACATTTGGTCGCCACATGTGTTAACTGTAATTTTATCACTAAAACGCGACACAAATCAATTAAAGCGGCCGCTGTACGATAAAAATCGTCGATCAAATCTCGTTTCGTGATTATTATATACTCGTAAAACATAAATACATCGCGTTATATACTATTGTGTGAAGTTCTACTTCCGTGGTGACTCGTGTGTGCATTTACGGGTGTATTGTTGGATCAGGAAGATGGTTATTGAGAAGATTTGCTGTTTGGGGGCAGGTTACGTTGGCGGCCCGACGTGCAGCGTTATAGCCCTGAAATGCCCCAATATTCAAGTGACTGTCTGCGACAAGAGTGAAGAGAGGATAAACCAGTGGAATTCTGACAAGTTACCGATATACGAGCCTGGTTTAGACGACGTTGTGCATCAGTGTCGTGGGAGAAATTTGTTTTTTTCGACTGACATCGCGAAAAGTATCCAGGAAGCTGATTTAATATTTATATCTGTGAATACGCCTACTAAGACTTTTGGCAACGGTAAGGGAAGGGCCGCAGACTTGAAGTATGTTGAGAGTGCAGCCCGCATGATTGCTGATTTAGCTACGAGCAACAAAATTGTAGTTGAAAAGAGTACAGTTCCGGTGAAAGCTGCCGAAATTATCATGAAGATATTGAGAGCCAACACTAAACCTGGTGTTGAGTATCAGATTCTGTCTAACCCTGAGTTTTTGGCTGAAGGAACGGCTATTGTGGACTTGGTTGAGGCCGAAAGGGTGTTAATTGGTGGTGAAGACACTCCTGAGGGACAGAAAGCTATCCAGGACCTGTGCTGGGTGTATGAGCACTGGATACCGGCAAAAAACATCCTCACAACAAACACTTGGAGTTCGGAACTCTCTAAATTAGCTGCTAATGCATTCCTTGCGCAGCGCATCTCTAGCATAAACTCCCTCTCAGCAGTTTGCGAAGCTACCGGTGCCGATGTCTCTGAAGTGGCACGAGCAGTGGGTCGAGATTCTCGCATCGGACCAAAGTTCCTTGAAGCATCAATCGGGTTCGGAGGCAGCTGCTTCCAAAAAGACATTCTCAACCTTATTTACTTATGCGAATGTCTAAATTTGCCTGAAGTTGCAGCTTACTGGCAGCAAGTACTAAACTTAAATGACTATCAGAAGACCAGATTCACGAGAAAAGTCATTGAATCGCTATTCAATACTGTTACAGACAAGAAGATAGCTATATTAGGTTTTTCGTTTAAGAAAAATACAGGGGACACTCGCGAATCCCCTGCTATTCATGTATGTAAGACACTGCTTGATGAAGGGGCAAAACTTCACGTATACGACCCAAAAGTTGAACAAGACCAGGTTTTCTATGAGCTAACGAGTCCTTACTTAACATCAGAGCCGGAAATTGTGAAAAGTAATGTCGAAATTCACAACACAGCATATTCAGCTTGTACAGGGGCCCATGCATTAGTCCTATGTACTGAATGGGACGAATTCAAGACTCTAGACTTCAAGAGAATCTACGAAGTGATGATGAAGCCGGCGTATTTGTTTGATGGGAGGAAGATTTTGAATCATGAGGTGCTGCAGAACATCGGGTTCCACGTTCAGACCATCGGCAAGCGGTTGAGCAGAGTGGGCAGTATAAGAGCACAAGGGAGTCAAACTATGCCTTGAATGTGAGTATTTTTAAGCATTTTATTTAGATTTTTTTTTGCAGTTAATTAAAGCTTTTTTGACCTTAAAATGGAGGAAGTGGCAAAAAAAAATATTTAAATATAAAATCTATCAGCCCCAAAGCTTTAATCAGATTTGTTTAATCTCTATTCGATTTGCACATCTAGCAATCATGTGTCATCTCAAATTTTCAAACACTCATCAGATTGAGGTTAATCTTGTCCTTTTCAATCGGAACAAGCACTGATTGGTGTTCAACGGAATTGTGGCCAGATGATTTCTGTGTCAGATTTTGTTAGTATGCCTGACAGGACTTCTATAACTTCTTTCACTGTTGGAGTTTCCCAGTACTTATGTATTTCTGTGTTCCGTATGAACTATGGCGCATTGCTCAATGTCTTCAATACTTTATTCTGGAAGAGTTGTAGTATTTCTACATTCAAGTGACTTGCTGACTCCCAGAGTTGTAAGCCGTATGGCCGTATGTCCGCACTGGTTCTAATGAGACTTAATCATAATCATTTGTTTGCAAATATCGGTTTCAAAGTCTGTTGAGTTTCTTACTACATAGTCAAATATAGATGACATGCAAAATTTAACAATATAGTGACGACTGTCTACCTATTAGCCAATACACCTGAATAAACTTTTTGTTTGCCTGATCTATTTTGGCCTTTATGTGCTCTCGCCAAGTAAGCCTTCTGTCTAGATTCATAACCAGGTATGTGGCTGTTGAGTTATGCGGCAGGACAGCATCGTCAAGTGTCACAGGTGCACAGTTCCCTCTCTTTAATGCAAATGTTCTTGTACCGATTTTGCAGGGCTAGCCTAGCTCTTATCCTTCACTTTTCCTTTTTAGCCAAGTTCCAATTTTAACAGGTGCTCTTGTAATTGTATGGATGCTGTAGTAGGATCTTTGTGGGTGGAGAGGACTGCAGTGTCATCTGCATAGGTTGCAGTCATTACTTCTTCTAAGAGGGGTCGGAGTCGGCAGTGTAGATTATGTATAAAATTGGGCCCAGTACCGAACCCTGAGGTACTCGTGATTCTATTTGGCAGATGAATGAGAGGCAACCTTCACATTTAACCTGGGATGTCCGGTGTTGCAGATAGGATTTCAGGAGCATATAGACAGTATTCGGTAACTGAAGTTTTGTGTTATATAAGAGGCCTTTATGGCAGACACGGTCGAAAGCCTGCTGGAAGTCGAGGAAAACTGCTGAGCAGTATTCTTATCTTTCCAGCGTCTGCCGTATTGTGTAAGCTACTCGGTGTATTTGCTCTGTCGTTCCATCTTCTTCTTACCGTGTGGTTAGTACCTAACCTGATTTTAGAGTTTTTATGCCGCCCAAGGGCCTCTGACTTGGCTTTGGCATACCGTCGAGAAATATCTGTCAGGTATGCTGGTTTCCTCACGATGTTTTCCTTCATCGAAGCAAGTGATACATTATAGGTACAATACGCACATAATTCCGAAAAATCAGTGGTGCGTGTCTTGTCGTTCCATGATGCCCACGGTATTACATTTTGTTCTTCAAGAATTAGGAGAAGGCGTCTCAGAACTAGCTTCTCCAAAAGCTTTGACAGTAAGGGGAGAAGATTTAGTAGCCTGTACGATGTGGCTTCTGTAGGAAGCTTACCTGGTTTGGCTCGGTCGATGGTCGGCAGCGCAGAGTCCTGGGATGCGGTGATGTGCTTCTGCGAAACCGTCATGTCGCAGAAGGAAGGTGCGGAAAGGGAGAGGGAGATGACTTGCTCCCGCCCATCCCGCAGCAGACGCACCGGGCGTCGGCAGAGGGCGGACAACGCCCTGTTCTGACCCCCCTAAATTGGTCCAGGGGCGACGGATTCGGGGTCAACCGTCGCCCCCATCACACTGGACCCGAGACAGTGGCGCATACTGTTCTACGCGCGCCCTCTAAGGCGTAACGGAGGAGTTTTGTACACCTCACTCCCCCCCGGGACGAGGCCCGCAGGTCAATCGGGCCGGCACTAGTCCGGGGCAGCGGAAGTCGCATTAGTTCCCGCTGCCCCCCGAAGCAAGTGTGCGAGGGAACACCGGTGTGGTTTTAGTCAGTACGAGTCTGACAGACCCCTCCGCTCTCCGCAGGGCGAAGGACATCCATTGAGGATATCCATATTTTCAAAAAAAAAAAGAGTTGATAAACAATTGTCAAAGGAACAATCGTGGACCCTGTCGGGCACAGCAGAAGAAAGATATGTGGAGATGAGGACCTATCATTTCTTCTGTCTTGTAATGAGTAGACCTGGATGAAATACCTGTTGGATTATTTTTTTATTTGCGTTGCCAGTAGTATTCAGTAAAATGGGGGCCTAGTTGCCCACACCCGCGCAGTCTTCGGTGATATATTTCACACTCGCAGGCCCGGGTACCTGCGAGCGCCGGGCATTGGCCGGATTGCATGACAAATCATCATTCGTAACATTCATATTTCTATTGAAAAGGGTGGGAGGAGCTCGTGGCTAAATAATAACAGCCGCTCGGATCAATCTTCAGGTTAAGCCGCGCTTGCCTAGGTTGGTCTGTGGATGGGTGACCACCCATTACATATCTAGTTTCCTCCGTGCCTCGGAAAGAACGATAATACGGGTAATACGATACCCCCCCTTGGTAGGACGGGTTGTCAGACTTTCGGGACATTGACTACATGTAAAGACTGTCAAAGATCTACAATTGACAGCCAGAACCAACGGCTTAACGAGCTTTCTGAAGCACGGAGAGAACTCTGTATGTAATGATGGTCACCCATCCACCCACCGACGTCGGCAAGAGTAGCTTAACTTTTATTCTTTTACCAAACCTAAGTGAATCACTTTGCTAACCGTAACACACTTAGGTACCAATAATATTCCGATAAACAAGTATCAATGAACCCCATTCCGTGATTCAGACTATACAAGTAAATAAGAATGTCTGTATTGTTGTTTACCAAATAAAAGAAATAAAAACAATGGTAATCTTTTATTTTTGTTGATATCTAGAGATTAAAGTTGATCCGCGTCGCGTTTTATCAATACAAACCTCTGGGTTAATAGGGCAATTGAAGTTTGTAGATTTGGTACTTTTTATAATAGACTAGTTGTTGCCCGCGATTTTCGTCCGCGTGGAATTATTATAAAAAAAAAAATTATATCCCAATTTGAATGGGATTTTGTTAACAATTTTATGCGTTTTATTTTTTTGCACCGAAGCGTAATACTTCTTTTTTAATAGAAACCCAAGTTACTCCTTATAACATCACCTATCTACTGAAAAAAGCCTCATCAAAGGGACCTGTCATAAAATTAATAAATAAATCATTAAGCTGCATCCAGTTAGACTGGAAGCCGACCCCAATGCGAAAACGGAAACCACATACTTAGTACATCATTCCCATACATTTTGACAGTGTAGGTATTGCATTTTTGTAGGAAACAGCAGATTTTTTTTTTAATGACCGACGAAAAATTTCCATGTGGGGGGGTTCAGAATGATGTACTGAGTATGTGGTTTCCGTTTTCGCGTCGGTGTCCCTTCCACCGCGTATAACGGGGACAAGGCTAGTTACGATAAACTTATCATAATGTAATTTTAACACGAGATATAAAAACTTTTTTGCATAAAAAATGACAGACTTCCAAAAAAAAAAAATTTGTTTTGCTTTCGGAAGTCGGTGACTTTTGTTTGTTTCGTTGACTTTTGTGCTACCGACATCCGAAAGTAAAGTTATTTTTGGATTTTTTTTAAAATCTAACGCAAATCCTTGCCAAATATTAATTTTACATTGTAATTAGACAGTTATGAAGTCGGTTTAATTTTTTAAAATTACGATTTACTTAGTATTACGCTGTTAAGGGGTCGTCCTTTCATCACGTGAGGTTTAAACAGGGGGGTAATTAATAATCACGAATAATCACGATGGGGATAATGTGAAAATGACGTGTATTTTTCTCGTTGGACGAAAAATTCGAATTTAATGTGTGACGTGCAACGTGTAAAATATTTTTTACTATAAATGAATTAAAAAACCCGAACCAGCGGTTTTTTGTTTAAAAAACCCGATAAAATATACATTTCTTTTTCGTTAAAACAGTTTCTAATCTGTCTTTTCAATAATAAAAATACACGTGATGCTGGGAGGGGAGAAGAGCCGCAAACCTCACTACGTATCACCAAGGGGGAGGTAGGGGGGGCTGTAAAAGTGGCTTAAAAAATCACACATGATTAAAGGACGGCCCCTAAACCAACGACACGTTTTCCTAGTTACTGATACACAATTAACTCTTTGTCAAAAACTTTTGAACCAATTATAATGAAACTTCCACTGCTCCCTAAGTTGGACTATGCCTACTTCATAATATTTTTTTTGCAAATCGACTTATTTAGCTTTTTAGATATGCGCGGACAAACATACATACATACATACATACACAGTTATGCTGTCTAGCGCCATCTCTTACCCACTCTCGGAATAGCACCAAAACATTTCTGCACTAAAAGATCATGGCAACCCACCAGAACACTGGGCAAACATGTTTAGAAGCTGGTATTGGCTAACATATACAAAAAAAAAAACAGACAATACTACATACATACGTGTCGAATTGAAAATCACCTTTTGTTCAGTCGGTTAATAAACGGCGATTTCTGGTCAATAGTTTTCAGTACGTATTTTTATTTGTTTTCTATCTACGCAATGTAATTGTTACAACATTCTCGTTTATAAACACGTGTAGGTACTAAGAACCATAAAAGTTGTTTTTAATATACGGAAAATTTCCATGTGGGGGGCTTCACAATGATGTACTGAATACGTGGAAACCGGTTGTGCGTAGATGTCCCTCTCTACATAAATATCGATACAAGTGTTTCTACATTTTGTGCGTCATGCTTATGTCTACACATCTGTCTGCCTGTAACTGGGTAATATAATACCCCTTGGCAAGACTGGTTGTCATACTTTCGGCTTCTGACCACTCGTAAACTGTCAAAGATCTACAATTGACAGCTGGGACCAACCGCTTGACGCGCTTTCCGAGGCATGGAAGAAACTCGGTATGTAATGATGGTCACCCATCCACGGGCCGACCTCGGCAAGCACGGCTTAACTTTGAAGATCGACCCGTGCGGCTGTTATTATTGAGCCATGAGCTTATTGCCTTCAACCGGGTACAAAATGAGTATTCGGGCTGCTTCTGAGAAACTCCAAGAGGAAAAACCCGATGACTCTATACTAATTTGCAAAATAAAAACAAAACTTATCGTATAGCGGGTGGTACACACTGGTTCGGCTCGGCACATTCGGTTCGGCAGCGTTTGTTGAACAACAAAACTGACCCGTAATAATTGCTACACATCAGGCTTGCATTCTATTCATGATCTAATCGAACCGTGCATCCAGATTTCGTAACTGCTCATGTATGTTTATGTGTAATAAACAACATTTTGGATTAACATAAGTTTAATTTCGCCACATCTTTGCCATGCCGAGGAGCTCGTGGTTAGATAATAACAGCCGCCCGGGTCGATCTTTAGTCCTTGGATGGATAACCAACCACCCATGAAGTACCGCGTTTCCTCCGTGCCTCGGACATCAAGTCAAGACGTTGGTCTCGGTTGTTATTTGTAGATCTTTGACAGTCGTTAATGGTCCAGCCAGGTCAGTGGGCGGAAGGCCTGACAGCCAGTCTTACGAAGGGGTATTGTATTACCCAGTACTAACTGGGTTGTGGAGGTCAGATAGGCAGTCGCTCCATGTAAAAGTCTGATATTCAGCCGCATCCGGTTAGACTGGAAGCCGATCCCAACATAGATGGGAAAAGGCAGCAGATGAAATCTTTGCCATGCCGACCCGACCCAAGTGTGTAGTACCCACGGACACAGAAGGTCATTCCTATTCGTCAGACGCTAACACATTATGATAATAAATGCAACCAGTGATTAAGTTTCCGAGAAACGTGCGTCCAAACAGACACACGCACGATTTTGGCATAACTTTGGAGTTCGGTAACCGGTGAGAACAGAACGGGTTGTGTGTTTGCGTAAGCAAGGAGATTCTCACGACTGAATGGCGGTCAGATGCATCTATATATCTGCAGGGTCTAGCTAAGCATTTAGACCTTCGACAGGGATCAATTCCCAGGTCGGGCACAGTGTTATTTTGTTTTTCCATCAGGAATTTCCCAGTACCAACCACGGAGTCCGAATTAGTGCCCGGTTTAAGGCGATCGGGACGCCCCTACTACATTGGACTGGCAAAATGTTGGTGCACTATTATGTACACCTCTACCCTTTGGCTCAAAGAATCGTAACTCGATTCAAGTGACAGCTGCCAAACTAAACGGACTTGTAGCTTTGGTCGTGTCGAAATAGATAATTAATTACGAATGCATGTTTACGCTGCCAGTATTTTACGCTATGTAAAGATATAATATAATTTTATTTTTTTTATAATAAAATTATCGGCTTAATTATGTACATCCTCACAGCTGTCATTCTAAAAATGTTAAATAAGGTAAATAATCGCTTCGTAAAGAGAAGAAAAGTAAAAAAAAAATTAAAGGGTAAAATAAAGACTTTTTTGCAAAGAAAATAACCGACTTACAAAAAAAACACTAAAAAACGTGGAAAATAACTTTACTTTCGGAAGTCGGTGGCAATAAACTCAATGAAACAAACAATAGTCACCGACTTCCGAAAGTAAAGTTATTTTCAATTTTTTCGTGTTTTTTTTTTTCGGAAGTCTTTTATTTTTTTGTTTAGAAGTCGGTTACATATTCATAAGTAATACAATTTGCAAATCTGCACTCGAACTGCAAAACAAACTTGAAATGATAACCCTCAAGATTTTGACATTGCTAATCTATAATTGCTTCATAACAAACATACATACATAACATGCACGCCTGTAATCCCCGAAGGGTGAGGCAGAGGTGTACCTGATAGTAGACCCACAGTTCGCCAGTTATGTTTAAGTCCCACGTAATAGGGGGCGAGGTATAACCACCAACCAGGCACAAATCCAGACTCCGTGGCTGCTACTGAGAAATTCCTAATGCAAAGCCCAATAGCACTTTGCCCGACCCGGAAATCAACTCCAAGACCTCAGGTTCAGCAGTCGCGCTTGCAACCAATCGACCATCGGGGCAGTTTTAGTTATTGCATCATAATTATGTTTGAAAATTCATCTGCTTGGAAACGAATGTAAATGATGCAATGTATATTGTTTCATTGTCAATTCAGTGTCATGCATTGTATCAAGATGCAGGGTTACGTTGTTTGTTGATCACAATGCTTTTATTATTAACTTAACTAAGATTCAACAAACATTCTCATGCGGAGCTCGTGGCTAAATAATTACGGCCGCTCGGTTCGATCTTCGGGTTAAGCCACGCTTGAATAGGTTGGTCCGTGGATGGGTGACCGCCCATGACATACCGAGTTTCCTCCGTGCCTCGGAAAGCACGTTAAGCCGTTGGTCCCTGCTGTCAATTGTAGATCTTTGACAGTCGTTACAGGTAGTCAGTGGCCCGAAAGTCTGACAACCAGTCTTACCAAGGGGTACCGTATTACCCAGATACTAACTGGGTTGTGGAGGTCAGATTGGCAGTCGCTCCGTGTAAAATACTGACTCCAATATCACTCATCATCACTCCAACTGCAAAACACACTTGAAATCGTAACCCTCAAGATTTTGAAGGACATTGCTAATCTATAATTGCTTCATAACATGCATAACATCACGCCTATATTCCCCGAAGGGGAGGCAGAGGTGCACCTGATAGTACACCCAAATTTCGCCAGTCTGTTTTAAGTCCCATGTAATATTGGATTTAATTGTGGATTATTGTATTTTTGAATTGTTGATTTTATCTTTTTACTCTGGACGCTCTTACTCGCACGTCTTTCTACATCGTTCTCACATGTATGTATAATCTCGACATGAATGATGTAACCAAGATTTTGTAAAAACATATTGATTTAAAAGAGTGTCCATGGAGTTTCTTGCCCATTCTTCTCCATAGGATCTACGCTTTCGAATGGGCAACTACAGTACTTTCACAAGTTATTATGCCCTGTGACAGGGACTGTAGCTTAGTTTATTTTTTTTTGTGTTTTGACATTCAAAAGTGCCTGTAATGGTCAAATTGAAATAAATGCTTTGAGTTTGAGTTTGAATAGGGGGCGTGCCTATTGTCATCAACCGGGCACAAATCAATACACCGATAACAATCTGCCAGACCTTCGAATGGAACCCAGGACTTCATGCTCAGCAGTCGCGCTTGCGACCACTAGCCAACGAGCAGTGAAAAAAGGCAAGTTTCGGTAAAACCTGTCTCCTTTATTATCGAATAGAAATTTTATTTTCAAGGTTTTAATTAATTTATTCATGTATACTCAGCGGGCCACTTTAAATAAGATAGTGTTATTTGTGCAGATGTCACACTAAATAAATTCTACGTTAATTGCAACTTCACTTTGCATGCATATTAATAGTGGCTGCCTCTTTGGTGACTATTGTTTGTTTCATTGACTTTTTTGCCACCGACTTCCGAAAGTAAAGATATTTTCCATTTTTTTTTTTGGTGTTTTTTCGAAAATCGGTTATTTTTTACAAAAAAGTTTTTATTTTACCCTTTTTAGTTATCGTATCACACACCAAGCCTTGTCAACTATCAATTTCGGAATTTCTTTTACTTGGATTTTATTTTTACTAGCTATTTTGATTTAAAAAACAAACTACGATACTAACTGATCTTGATGAAATTTCTTTGGACCAATCGGAGAGTATATCCATTCAGATAAAAGAAGAATTCTTCAAATCGGTTCATAACTGACGTAAGAAATGAGGTAACAAACAAAAAAAAATACAACCGAATTGAGAACCTCCTCCTTTTTTTGAAGTCGTTTTAAAATGGTATAAAAATTATCCCGTTTTGAGTGTTAAATGTACTCTAGATTCAATCTTAATTATGTGCTAATGCAATTCTGCTCACAGGTACTTTAAAATAAACGGAATTTTGGCTCGGTACCCAATGATGTAATTATCTTATGACATTGTTAAATATTACTAGCTATTTAGGGACAAACTGGTTGCCATCGACAAGGCTGAACTCGTACAATCAATTCGGCGACGTCTACTGTTACACCCGTATCCATAGTCAAGCTAAAGTAATTACTTGAGTTTAAGTAATAACTTATGCAAAAAAAAATATGCAATAGACAAGAATTTAAACAACTACGACGAATTTACTTTGTTTAAATTCTTGTCTATTGCATATTTTTTTTGCAATTGCTTGAATATAGCAATGTCAAAAGTTTGAATTCTTAGCTTTCTAAGAATTCAAACTTTTGACATTGCTAACTTCAAGCAATTGCTAAAGTACAGAATAAAAATAATGACTTTTACTCGACTAATCACTTTGACTTGTTTATAAATACGGGTTTTAGGCATAGGCCTCTCCCAAACTACCCGTCCGTATCCAGTCTATCCCAGCCTCGCGCGACCCTTACTCAGCGAGCCAGCCCGCGGCGCTGAGCCAGTAGCTTTAAATTCCCTAAATAATAATATTATGACCCAGCCTGTCCTTGCTAGCTGTCCTCATTTAATGACGCCCTAAGCCGAGGTCCGAACTCCAAACGGATGCCCTTAGCGAGCGGTCATTTAATTGTGTAAATGTAGTCGTAAGCCCCGGCTGGGGGCTTTGAATACATAGGCTCGCCTCCTATTACATGGGACTCAAACAAAATGTGGGTGTACTTAGGTACCTACACCTCTGCCTTACCCTTCGGGATTTACAGGCGTAATGTTATGTTTTTCTTTAACATTATACTGCTGTATCTATCAATTCACATTTTTCCGACACTAGTGCTTTGGAGTACATGTTGTCATTCTTACAAGGACCTGATTATGGAGATAGTGCCATCAAAATCATCTATACAAATGAATAAAATTAAAGTGTCTATTTGAAATTAAAAAAGAAAACTTAAAAAAAATAACTTTCTGAAGTCGGTGACTATTGTTTGTTTCATTGTTTTTTTTTGCCACCGACTTCCGAAAGTAAAGTAATTTTCCACGTTTTTTTGTGTTTTTTTTGGAAGTCAGTTATTTTTTTGCAAAAAGTTTTTATTTTACCCTTTTTGGTTATCGTATTACATACAAATGCTTGTCAAGTATCAATTTCGCAATATCTTTTTCTTGAATGACATTTTTTTCCAGTTATTTTGATTTAAAAACCAAACTACTCAATCGATTTTGATGAAATTTCTATGGACCAATCGGGAAGTATCCATTCAGATAAAAGAAGATTTTTTCAAATTCAGTTCATAAATGACGAAGATATGAGGCAGCAAACACAAAAAAAATACAACCGAATTGAGAACCTCCTCCTTTTTTTTAAGTCGGTTAATAACAGCTTTTTATGAATGTATACGGGGTGGAAGGGACACCGACGCGAAAACGGAAACCACATACTCAGTACATCATTTTGAACCCCCCCACATAGAAATTTTTCGTCGGTTATTAAAAAAAAAACTGCTGTTCCATACATTTTGACAAAGTGTAAGTGTTGCACTTTTGTAGGAAACAGCAGATTTTTTTTTTTAAATAAGCTTTCAAAGTTCGGCTGATAGCGAAGATTGTAACTTTGATATCTTATATCTCGGAAACGTGACGCTTTAGAAGATCTGATCTCATACAAAACTTTTCAGTAATTTGCACCTGTGCAAAGCCGGGGTGGGTCGCTAGTATATACATATTACTCTTCAGTCAGAGGAGCTCGTTGCTAAATAATAACAGCCGCTCGGGTCGACCTTCAGGTTAAGCCGCGCTTGCCTAGGATGGTCCGTGGATAGGTGCCCACCCATTACATACCGAGTTTCCTCCGTAACTCGGAAAGCACGTAAACATTTTGACCGCCTCGGACGCCTATGGACGTCATATCAAAAAGTGCTCACGGCGCCACCGACGGCATAACACGTCTAATTTGTATGCGGTGAAATTGTGGCTTGACGTGGAGGGCACGCGTTTGTGTTTATGCTCTGGCGTTCAAAAGGATAAGCCGTTGGTCCCGGCTGTCTATTGTAGATCTTTGACAGTCGTTAAGTAGTCAGTATCGAGAAATACTGACAACCAGTCTTATAAATGGGTATCGTATTACCCAGTACTAACTGGGTTGTGGAAGTCAGATAGGCAGTCGCTTCATGTACTGCAATACTGGTATTCAGCTGCATCCGGTTAGACTGGAAGCCGACCCAAATATAGATGGAAAAGTCGGGCAGATGATGATGAGGTGTTGCGGCTTTTTAGTAAATTGCATCTGTGCAAGAATATATGTACATGATAATACAAGGTGTAGTTTTGCAATCTCGTCAAAATTCAGGAGGTTGTCATAGAAGACGTAAATAATCAATATAAATTACGGTACCTGGGCAATAATAATAAAGCTGCTTTTTTCAGTTGTTTTAATTTGACACTATTTCAGAATGAAGCCTTTTTCAAAAGAGGAGAATCACCCGTTTATCGAATAAACGTCTGCGTTTGTTTTTGTGTGTGAAAGCGCAGTTATAGGGCTAGTATTAGACGGGCCGCGTTTTAATACGAGTGGTGTACACTTATCGATTTCTGATATTAAGAAAAAAATATAAAAATTACCTACCCAGGTCGAGAATCATCAGCATAGTTACCTACTTGAATTTGACGAGGATGCAAAGCAACACCTTGTATAGTACTCTCTAGTCAGTAACGCGCTTGCGGCGTGTTTAGCATTATTTAAGTTTAAATGTAAATATTTATATACCGGAGAAGTATATCCGTGGGCTAGGCGCAGTTCTCATCGTAATTTTAAGACTTCTATTTTAATAATAAAATCTAATAGTAGCTGTTGCACGCGACCTTTGCCCGCTTGAAATTGTTATTATAAAAATATTGCTTCACTATTTGAATCGAATTTTGTTTTTTTTTTTGCGCGGTACTATTATCCTTTATCTAAAATAAAAGTAGCCTATGTTACTCATTACAACATCAGCTATCTGCCTGTAAAAGTCCCGGCAAGATGGGTCCAGTCGTTTCTGAGATTAGCCGGAACAAACACATATAGACAACTCCGGTCAGTCAGTATTTCTTCGATATCTGTTCACCGTTTGGGCGTGGAAAAGTAACATACAGGATCAAGATCATAGAACAGTATACTGTTAATAAGAGGTTAATTATATTCCAGGCGACTAACAAATTAAAAGGCGACTAACTATTTGCTTCTAAATAGCTCGGCATAATTTGGAGTTGCATTAATTTTCTTGCCTAGCCAACTAGCAGAACACGAGTTGCCATGGCCAACCTGGAAGTCTCTAAATAGAGTCCGGACACAGGTTGACCGAAGCAAGGAAAACCTGTTCAGGTGGAGATTCATAGATGACTCTGCCCTGGAGTGTAAATGTGGTGTTGCCCCACAAACGATGGGACACTTGATATCGTGGCCTGCACTCCTGCCTGTCCTGTTGTTTGCACATCACAGGAGCTGATGGACGCTACTGAAAGTGCCAAACTCGTCGCCAAATATTGGGCTGACTCAATTTAAATTGTCATCGTCACGCTAAGAAGAAGAAGAGTAGCAGAACATAGGGCACATGGAGCTTAGGGTACTCCGACACGGATAGGTTAGGTTCGAATGGTATGCCCGTCATGCCAGTCATGTTAGGTTACTTTAAACCCTGCAGACAGAAATAGGAGCCCCTGTCGTCGAGGCCAATAAATTCAGTTACCAAAACAAAAACTCGATGGCAGTTTAAATGAAAACAAGGCTAACAACTGATTATAATTAAGCTGCTGCTTTCTACCTAAAATTATCCTTCGCTGTAGCTGCCGATCTAGTATTTTTGCTACCGTACCGGCTTTAGTTATCTTTCTTCACAAATTCAGATAAATTTGTCGCCGCGTTAAATACATGCCGGAATAAATGATGCATGAAAACTGCTATTACACATTAGAACAGTTTCTGAATGACAAATTTAATTAATCATAACTTTGGAATTATTATTATGTTATTATTTAATTATATTTTATTATGATGCAATTGTAATTTTTGATAATTTTAATCTCTGCTGACATTGTATTTTTTTTTATGACATTTAAACTATTTTAATTTTATTAATTTTGACGACTGTAATATTGCTGACATTGTTTTATCTTTCTGTACTATTTTATTTAACTTTTGCCAATTTTTATTTGTTGACATTGTGAGTTTAAGAGATTTTTACAATTAATTTAATTTTGATCATAGCATCACTATTTTGTATGCCTGTCGGCGGAACATAGGTTGGACCAAACACTATACCTTGTGTTCACAAAATAAATGAATTTTGATTTTTTTTTAATAAAATGTGTGTAAAATAATACGTACTTTACTTAGTATATGTGTGGATACCTTTGCTATCAGAAATTCAGAATCGTTGGAGCGATAGGCTATACGAGAGCCATACCGGTTTCTTATCTCCACGGCCTATGGTATCTATTCGTCTATGGTCTCCATGAAGCTGGGTATTGAACCCAAAACACACGCACCCGTATCTATAGTCAAGTTAAAGTAAGTAATTACTTATGGATTTTTTTTAAATTTAATAGACAAGAATCTGAACGATGTTAGATAAGAACCGTCAAAGAAAGCGAAGCTGACAACCGTATCTATAGTAATTACTTGAGCTTAAGTAATTACTTTTACAACTTTTTTTTTGCAATAGACAAGTATTTAAACGAAGTAAGAACCGTCAAAGAAAGCAAAGCTAAGAATTTTAACTTTTTACAGTTCTAACTTCAAGCAATTATTAAACTACATCATAAAAATCGTATCTTAAATAATGACATTTATTCAAGTGAACACTTTGACTTGTTTATAGATACGGGTGTAACAATTCTTAGTTTTGACAGTTCTAACTTCAAGCAGTTACTAAATTACAGAATAAAAATCGTATCATAAGTAAATAGCTTTTAACCGACTTCTAAAAAAGGGGGTGGTTATGTATTCGACCACGATCTTTTGTTTTTTCATGTACCTATGTATGTTCATCGATTTCTCCGTGATTACTGACCCGATTTACGTGATTCTTTTGTCATTTGTTACAAGAAGCTCGCGCGGTGCTCCCATATAAATTTTATTAACTCTGCTTCAGTACTTTATGAGTTATCGTCTATTACATTCATTTATCTTCTTCGTCTATGTGGATGATGCGCTATTTGACTAGGATTTGTGTGAGATACCTCCACTAAAAAGTGTAAAATAAAAACTTTTTCCCAAAAAAAACCACTAAAATGTGGAAAATAATTTTACTTTCGGAAGTCGATGGCAAAAAAGTCAATGAAACAAACAAATGTCACCGACTCCGAAATTAAAGTTATTTTCCATTTTTTTTGTGTGCATTTTTGGAAGTCGGTTATATTTTTTTTTTTCCAAAAAAATTTCACTCAAGTAATCACTTTGAATTGTTTACTTCTTTTTACGGGGGTCACTGCCGTTATTTTTTACCATGCAAAGAATGTCCTGATATTTGGCACAAATGACTCAGTGATCTTATTTCTCAATCCCAATTTAGGGAGCTCAATGACCCGACACACAACATAACCCGCTGTGAATGACTTGTACGAGGACCCATGCACATTTTATACAGGGTGGATGGGACTCCGACGCGAAAATGGTTACCACGTACTCGTACGTGGCGGGGGAGGGGGTTTAAAATGATGTACTGACTATATTACTACTACTTTATATTATGGGACCAGATAATTGCGAACATCGTGTAAGGACTCGTGGCTTTGAATCGACAGCCGCCAACGCCGATTCAAGGTTAAGCAACACTTACGGATGTCGTTCCGTGGATGTGTGACTTCAAAACGTCGGTCCAGGGTGTTATTCACTGTTGTTTGGCGTCAAGGCTTGTCTGAAGCCCGAACGTCAGACAATCAGTGATACCGAGTATCTGATTACCAGTTACTTGGTTGTGGAGGTCACCTAGGTATACAAGGTGGAAGGAACCATTACTACCATTTACATCTTTTTATTGGCTCGCATTTTCCCTGGTGGCTGAGAGAATGTCATTCTCTCTAAAATGTCTCGCTGATGGTGGCGCGTGTGTCGGGTCGTTTAGTTCCCTTCAAAATGGTTGAGTTGAATGATGGCTGATCCATGCGTCATGTTCGTGAACGGGCGCTGTCAGTAGGGACTGGTCATCTCGCAGCTGCAATGGATTATTGTATTTTTGAATTGTTGATTTTATCTTTTTACTCTGGACGCTCTTACTCGCACGTCTTTCTACATCGTTCTCACGTGTATGTATAATCTCGACATGAATGATGTAACCAGGATTTTGTAAAAACATATTGATTTAAAAGAGTATCCATGGAGTTTCTTGCCCATTCTTCTCCATAGGATCTACGCTTTCGAATGGGCAACTACAGTACTTTCACAAGTTATTATGCCCTGTGACAGGGACTGTAGCTTAGTTTATTTTTTGTGTTTTGACATTCAAAAGTGCCTGTAATCGTGTAATTGAAATAAATGCTTTGAGTTTGAGTTTGGAACACCGACGCTAAAATGGTTACCACGTATACAGTACGTCAGTCTGAACTTTTTGGAGGGGGGGGGGGGGTACTGAATACGTGGTTACCGTCTCAACGTCGGCGTCCCTTCCACCTTGTGTATACAATTATACATACATACATATATATTTTTTTAAACATTGCTGAGGGTACCTACGTGACCGTTTGCCCACGGTACATCAGAATTCCTAGCGACGGTTAGGCTCATGTACCGTGGGTGCGTTTACAAACGTTTAAACTCACAAACAGCCAGCCACGGAACAACTATCTGTAGGCCAAGCCAATATCGAAACCGCGATACGCAGCGCAGCAGTCAATCGCTTAGCCACTGCTCCACCGTGCCGTCAATAAAGACAGTCGGTCCATGTAAAATACTGGTATTCAGCTGCATCCGGTTAGACTGGAAGCCGACCTCAACATAGTTGGATAAAGGCTGGCAGAGGATGATGACACCGTTGGTTATTAATTACACCTTTTTGTATATAAATAACACCTTTTTGTACTTATGTTCACAAATAAAGATTGATTTGATTTGATTTGATTTGATAATTTGTACGTAACCGTTTAGAATTTCATTCACGGTTAACCTTGTCAAATAAGCAAGGTTAATCGTGATCAATTAAGGCATGTCCAATCTATTATTTCCTTCTCCACATACGTTGATGAGTAGACAAATAAAATATGTCGGTCAAGGCTCATTTTTGACCGACTACGAGTTTCCTCTTAATATTTGAAAGCATAATCAATCAAAATAAAAAAATCTAAATTCATAATTCCTAACCACAACCATTAACCAACCACCACCACCATTCCCCATTACCATTAACCATTTATCTTAATTCATTTTATCTAAATTAGCTATTTCACATGGGCACTTTAAAACGTCGAGAAAAGGTTCACGGTCGGTTGGTCGTTTCCTTTGTGGAAGAACCGGCAAGAAACTCCATGGTAATGTGGGGTGTACTATTAGGTACACCTCTGCATAAACCTTCGGGGATTACTGGCGTGATATTATAATCTTCGTCGTCATCTCCCTGCCCTTGTGCCAGCAGCTCACAATTTAAGACCCATTGATATCAAATAACTATTTAAAAATGTATTACTTCCCTATTTTTTGCTGAGAAGGGGGGGGGGGCTTTTGGCCTCGTACAGGACCAATTTAGTTAGTTTTATTTTAATTTGTTCTTAGTTTTTTTTTTTTAAATCTTGTTTTTATTGTCAAGTTACCACTTTGTTTTGTCCAGTGCGAGACTAATAAATACTTTTTCTTTCTTTCTTTCTTTATTTGAACCGGATTTTCTTACTTTCAAGGGTTTAATTATTTTTGCACGGAATCCATATTCTTTTTTCTAAAATAAAGTTAGCCCTAAGTCACTCCTTAAAACATCAGCTATCTGCCAATAAAAGTTCGGTCAAAATCGGTATAGTTTCGGAGATAAGCCGGAACAAACAGACAGACAGAAATTTAAGTTTGTATGTAATGAAAGAAAAACGATTATTGGCACACGCCACAAGTACACAATACAAAATATATATAAAAAAAATTGAAACTAACCAAAAAATTTTGTGTGACTCACGGCTGCGCCAAATAAGCCCAGTTCAGCAAAATGCCGGACAACTAGTGCCCGACGCTTGTTTTCAACTGAACCTATATGGTGAGGGTGCGGATGTCAATAGGTTTCAATAATAATAAATAAATATTGTATATATTGTAGGGGGCAACAGATCACATCTTCGGAACCACTGATCCGATTCCGAAAATTTCATTCGCTAACAGAGAAACTACATTATCCCCGAGTGAAAAAAAAAACAGGAGGTCTCCGTGGGATAATTACTGGCTATATAGCGAGTGAAGCCGCGGGCAAAGCTTCATAAACACACAGTATCTATTCGTGTTTTTTTTGTTATTAATTATCAATTTATTCACACGTCACTTTTAGCTAATAGTTTCTGTGTTTATACATTTGCATTTCCGCGCCTGTCTGGGTAAAGTAGGTCAGACAGTTTTCGTAGCAATCGTTACAACATCCGTGAGAATGTTTATTTGCATAACGTTCGAGATATTAAGGTAGCTGCACACAAGTTCGGGTCCACATTGTTCGGTACACCCATCTTCATCTCCCTGCCCTCGTCCCATTCTACTCGGGGGTCGGCGCAACAAGTTTTTAACCGACTTCAAAAAAAGGAGGAGGTTCTCAATTCGGTTGTATTTTTTTTTTGTGTTTGTTACCTCATATCTTCGTCATTTAAGAACTGATTTGAAAAAATCTTCTTTTATCTGAAAGGATATACTTGTCATGCATGTCCATACCAAGACAGACAGACGACTTCCTTTAAATTTTTCTGTAACAGACGCCACTTCCTCTAATATACTAGTTCGGTACAAACATGCGTTAAAATATCAAAGAAAGAAAATTGTGTTTATTGGCATTATAATACACATACATACCTCATAATTATTCGTCGGTTTAAAAAAAACAGCTGTCTACATAACTGCTATACCTACACGGTCCCAAATGTATGGAACAGCTGTTTCCTTTTAAATTACCGTTGAAATGTTTCTATGTGGGAGAATTATGTGAAAACAGAAACATTTCAAAATTAATAACAGCTGCACGGATCGATCTTCAAAGTTTAGCCGCACTGGCCAAGGTCGGTCCGTGGATGGGTGACCATCTATTACATACCGAGTTACGTCCGTGCCTCGAAAAGCAAGTCAAGCCGTAGTTTTCAGCTGTCATTTGTGTCATCATCGAAAGTCGTTACAGATAGTCAGTGGCCCGGGAGTCTGACAACCAGTCTCACCAAGGGGTAACGTATTACCCAGTACTAACTCGGTTACATGGAGCGACTGCCTATCTGACCGTGGGGGTCGGATGCAGATGCATACCAGTATTTTACCTGGAGCGACTATCTGACCTCCACAATCCAGTTAGCTCGAGGTAATACGATACCACGTTTGTCTCTTATAATTGGAGTGTTTCTCACACTTCCAACTGGGGCACTGGCAGCGGGTTTGTGGGAAGGAGCAGGCTGTTACTCCACACAGCAGGCACAGAGCGGGTTGGTAGATATCACCATGTCTTCGAATGTTTGGTGCTAGGACATGTCGGTTTCCTCACGATGTTTTCCTTCACCGTTTTTGTTAGCGACGAATCACACACAATCATAGAGTAAGACTGTTAAATAAGTTTAGGCTAAGTTTTTAAGACTGATTAAAGTTTACAATGTTCAATAGTATATAATGTAATATCGTAAATCTAATCAATAAGGGTAAATAAGTAGAATTAACATAATAACTTGTAAATAAAGAAAGTGTTATATAAGGTTTTTAGTGTCCCCGCTTGGTGGCACCACTTAAGCTCAAGTGGCAAAGCTTAACTATGAGAGAACTTTACCTTAACGAGAACCGTTTCAGTTTTTTGATAATTTTAAGGATTAGATTAAGAGTTTTTGGAAAAATCTTTTTGTATAAGGCTTAAGGAACATAACACCCATGACATGCAGAAATTTTATGTAAATCCGATAGGTCTAACCACCAAAAATCATAAGTTAAAGTTTTCCCATACAAAACTACTCTGTAAAAGCGAAGTGTTCTGATTGGTCAGGGTAGTGCCGTGTGCAAAGTTGAAGGATTGTGATTGGTCAGGGTAGTGCCGTGTGCAAATTTGAAGGGCTCTGATTGGTCACAAGACCCTATAAAAGAAGGGCATTTTTGGTGGTCAGGCATTCCGGATCCAGCAGTACTAGAAGAAACAACTAAGAAAATAAATACAAGTGAAGTGACAACAAGTGTTTTATTGCACCAGTGTTTTCAACGCTCCTGCAAATCATCCCGCCAGCGAACCCGGTTAAATACAGTGTCAACATTTGGTCCTTCGAGCCGGATCGGGTTTTTCTAGAAGATGCCGTCTACAAGAGCGGCAGCAGGGTGTTCGAAGACGTTGGAAGAAGGTACATCGGCATCAACGTCGGCGTCGTCATCGGACTGGAGTATGAATACGCCAAGTAAAACGGCTAGTGAATCTATAACTACGGGTGCGTCAGTTGCGAGTCGATCAACCCTCACGAAGAGAACGCCGCCGCCCAGTGCTAAAACACAGCCGTCTCCCGCATGCCAGACAAAACAGACTGCCGGGAAGGAATCAACCTCGGGGAAAGATAACTCCGCCGCCCCCCACATTACCCGCACCATCGAGCAAGTAGAAGAATCGAGTCTTGTACGCCAAGAAGACAGCCACTCTACGACGCAGAATCCAGACAGAAGCGCTATAGTGAAGTTGCGTCAATACGAAGGAAGCGCACCGACGTCAAGAGAAGGGAGTCTGCAGAGGTCTCACCCTAAGAAACCGACCCGCGATATAGACACTATATCTATACGCTCGTCGCATAGAAGGAAAGCAGAAGCGAAGGCGAGGCTGACAGTGGCATTAAGGGAAATGGAATTGGCTGAAGCAAGATTGAGAGTGGCTCAAGCCGAGCTGGAACTCGCAGCGGCTGAGTCAGAAGAGGAAGATGGTGCCGGAGAAGAGCTGTTCGAGCAAACTCAAGAAGTGGAAAAGTGGTTCATCGAAACTGGAGTCAAGCCTAGAAAGGATCAAAGGCCGGTAAACACAGAAGACAAGAAGAGTGACATGCATGAGTTAGCCCAAGTCATTCTAAAGCTATCTGAGCAGTCACGTGAGATCAGTGCACCGAAGCAACTTGATCTCCCTTACTTCAATGGTTCCTGTGAAGAATGGCTGGCATTCAAGAGATCTTATGATGATACGGCTACTTTCTTCAGCAACGCGCAGAACCTAGCGCGTCTCAGAAGAGTGTTACAAGGAACAGCTAAGGAAGCAGTTCAGAGCCTATTGTTCACTGCAGAAGACCCACGTGAAGTAATCAAAGGGTTGGAGACGCGGTTTGGAAGACCTGGAGCATTGGCTCTAGCAGAATTAGAGAAGATGAAGAACCTGTCAAGGGTGAGTGAAAACCCAAGTGATATATGTGTTTTCGCTAGTAGAGTGAAAAATGCTGTCGAGACAATCAAGGCATTGAAGAAACCGCAATACCTTAGTTCTCCGGAAACCCTGAAGGCCATAGTGGACAAGATGCCATCGTCAATGAAGTTTCGATGGTTCGCCTATCACAGAAGTAGAAGAGATGAAGAAATCCAAGAGCTGCTACTCGTTGAAGCGTTTTTAGAAATAGAAGCCGATATGTGTGGGGACTTCGCTCCACCTGAAGTGTTAATGGAGCAGAAGAAAGGAACAAGAAAACCCGTACATACGGTACAAGAAGTGTCAAAGGAAAAATATAAGAAGTCGTGTCCGATTTGTGAAGAAGAGCATTTCGCAATAGAATGCGAGAAATTTAAAGAAGCTAACATCGATGAAAAATGGGACATTATTAAGAAAGCAAGAATTTGTTTCAAGTGTCTCCGTTTCAAGCATTCAAGAATTAATTGTAAAGCTCCGGTCTGCAAGAAGTGTAAAAGGTGGCATCACACAATCCTACACTCTGACAGACCACCAAAATCGTCAGAGAAAAAGACTAATGAAGGAGAAAAGAAAGACACGTCGGAAGAGAAAGTTGCCTCGGTCCACAACACTACAAAGGAAGAAAAGGTTTACCTGAAAATTATCCCAGTGAACCTTTATGGACCGAAGGGTCAGGTTCGTGTTCTAGCATTGCTTGATGAAGGGTCTACAGTTACGCTCTTAGATGCATCAATAGCCGAGAAGATTGGAGCTGTAGGAGAACGAGAAACTCTTACAATTGAAACTGTCGGCGGGAAGGTCGTAAAGAAAGACAGCTCACAGAAGATCAAGCTCAAGATAGAAGGGGCCCACAAAAGGAACAGAAGGTCCATTCATGTAAGAACCATCGACGACCTGAAGCTGTCTGAACAAAGCATAAACAGGAGCAGTATAAAGAACTGTCAACACCTGAAAGCAATTGAAGAGCAACTTCTCTACGCCGCGGAAAGACCTAAGCTTTTGATAGGCCAAGACAATTGGGGACTCATAATAACTAGAAAACTAAAGAAAGGCAAACCAGCTGATCCTGTTGCCTCTCTGACAGACCTAGGTTGGGTGCTACATGGATGCGAATCATCAGCGAATGCCATAGTAAATTTTATTCACCACGGCGAGTCTAGAAGCAATGAAGAAAACATCGAAGATATTGTCCGAGAACACTTCCAGTTAGAGTCGCTTGGGATTAAAGATCGCTCACCAACGAATGACAGCGATAGAAGAGCATTAGAAACCCTCGAGAAGACTACGAAAAGACTGGCAAGCGGTCAATTTGAAACAGGACTCCTGTGGAAGAAAGAAGATGAGAGCCTACCCAACAACTACAGGCACGCTCTCCGACGCCTATTCAACCTTGAAAAGAAAATAGGTCAAGATAAAGAAGTCAAAGAGTCCTATGAGAAGCAGATCCAGAATCTAATTGAAAAGGATTACGCAGAGTTGGCCCCGGAAAATGCGAACAAAGGAAGAACATTTTATTTACCACACTTCGCCGTCGTCCATCCAATCAAGAAGAAACTAAGGGTAGTTTTCGACGCAGCCGCTAAGTGCGATGGGAAAAGCCTCAACGACGCCTTATTACCAGGTCCAGACCTATTACAATCTTTATTCGGCGTTCTGCTGCGCTTCAGAGAAGGGCCTGTGGCCGTGATGGCCGACATCCAAGACATGTTTCTCCGAATAAAAGTAAGAGAAGAAGATCGAGACAGCCTCAGATTCCTGTGGCGCGGCAGCGAGAGATCAGGCAAGCCAAAGGAATATAGAATGTCATCAATCATCTTTGGGGGAGCATCTTCACCGGCAACAGCGATATACGTGATGAACAAGAATGCAGAAGACTTCGAGAAAACCCATCCAAGAGCAGTGAAAGCCATAAGAAGAAACCACTATATGGATGACTACCTACAAAGTTTCTCATCCACCGACGAAGCAAGGGAAATATCAAAAGATGTGAAAGAAATTCACGAAAAGGCAAAGTTTTTTCTGAAGGGTTGGGCCAGCAATGACGAAAAGGTATTATCAGAGGTAGAAGACATCAAAAGGGAAGATTCTCTACAACTGACTAAGGAAGAAAAAACTCTGGGCCTGCGATGGCTTGTAAGAGAAGACATGCTAGCCTTCAACATAGGGCTGAGAAATACGTCAAAGGCGCTACTGGATGGTGAAAGACCGCCAACAAAAAGAGAAGTCATGAGTGCAGTGATGTCCACCTTCGACCCCATGGGTTTTGCAACGCCAGTTCTAATTCAAGGGAAGAAACTAATACAAGACATCTGGCGAACACAGATAGGCTGGGACGACACAATTAAAGAAGACCAGAGAGAAGCTTGGATAAAGTACTTGGAAGAAGTGTCGACGTTAACAAAACTGAAAATTTCAAGATGCGTCTCATCCTACACAAAGAAAGGTCAGCTGCACACGTTCACTGATGCAAACGAAGAAAGCCTGACCCCAAACCATTTTCTACTGGGGAGATCGTGCGGAGCAATGGCGCCAGGGGAATTTGACGACAAAGATCTGATTGGGAAAGCAAGCTGGAGAACTACACAAAGGCTTGCAGATCACTACTGGAAAAGGTGGATCAAAGAATACCTACCTCTCCTAATGCCACGAAATATCAAAGGGAGACAAACTAACGACCCCAGAGAAGGAGACATCGTGTTGATTGTGGATTCGACGCTACCCCGAAACTCTTGGCCCCGCGGGGAAGTTATGAAGACATACCCTGGACCAGATGGAAGAGTAAGAGTGCTGGACGTACGGACGTCGGGAGGAGTACTTCGACGACCAACGCGCCGGACCATCGTGTTAGTACCTGCCACTTCGTCGCTACAAGAAGATGCAGTGCTACGCACCGTGGGGGAGAATGTTAGCGACGAATCACACACAATCATAGAGTAAGACTGTTAAATAAGTTTAGGCTAAGTTTTTAAGACTGATTAAAGTTTACAATGTTCAATAGTATATAATGTAATATCGTAAATCTAATCAATAAGGGTAAATAAGTAGAATTAACATAATAACTTGTAAATAAAGAAAGTGTTATATAAGGTTTTTAGTGTCCCCGCTTGGTGGCACCACTTAAGCTCAAGTGGCAAAGCTTAACTATGAGAGAACTTTACCTTAACGAGAACCGTTTCAGTTTTTTGATAATTTTAAGGATTAGATTAAGAGTTTTTGGAAAAATCTTTTTGTATAAGGCTTAAGGAACATAACACCCATGACATGCAGAAATTTTATGTAAATCCGATAGGTCTAACCACCAAAAATCATAAGTTAAAGTTTTCCCATACAAAACTACTCTGTAAAAGCGAAGTGTTCTGATTGGTCAGGGTAGTGCCGTGTGCAAAGTTGAAGGATTGTGATTGGTCAGGGTAGTGCCGTGTGCAAATTTGAAGGGCTCTGATTGGTCACAAGACCCTATAAAAGAAGGGCATTTTTGGTGGTCAGGCATTCCGGATCCAGCAGTACTAGAAGAAACAACTAAGAAAATAAATACAAGTGAAGTGACAACAAGTGTTTTATTGCACCAGTGTTTTCAACGCTCCTGCAAATCATCCCGCCAGCGAACCCGGTTAAATACAGTGTCAACAGTTTTGAAAGCAGTGCTGATGAAATAGATTGCACAAAGTGCACGTAAGTCGGGGCCGTCGAAACATTTCATAACATAACATCACGCTCATCCCCGAAGGGTTAGGCACAGGTGTACGTAATAGTTCACCCACATTTCGCCAGTTATGTTTAAGTCGCTTGTAATAGGGGGCGAGTCTATTGCCACCAATCGGGCACAAATCCAGACTCCGTGGATGCTACTGAAAAAATTCGTCATGGAAAAAACCCAATAACACTTAGCCCGACCCGGGAATCGAAACCAGGACTCGTGCTCAGCAGTGGCGCTTGCGAAATATTTCACCATCATCATCTACACAGACCTCCTCTGTATGCGAGAGAGCGGGCCAGTCCTTGAAATATTTGATTGTTTGAAATCATCATGCTCCTGCCCTAAAGCCAATTTATTTGAGGTCGGCGCAACATGTCTTCTTCTTCCATACTTCTCTATTACTCGTCACCTCCTTTCTAGCCATATCATGCATCACACAGTCCATCCATCGTTTTTTTCGTCTTCCTCTACTCTTATACCCATCCACATTTACGCACAAAACTTTCCTCGCAACATTTCTGATTGTTTGAAATATAGTTCTAAATATTTTATCGTAACTTTGTATTTAGTAATATCCTGTAATGACGATAAAACGTTGTTTGACGTAAAATAGATAATAATAATAAATAAATATACTTTTATTGATACAAAAATATAGGTTTTACATACTTCTTTGAAGCCCTGGCTCCTGAGCTAGGTAGCCACCTGTGTTACAGGAGTCAGTGTCTTCGCCCAAATTGTGGTGCATTTAACATTTTACTGTGCAATAAAAATATAACATAAAAAATTAAAAGTAGTAATGTAAGAAGAAATGGAAGTAAATTAAAGCTGCACGCATGCTCTTTGATATGCAGTATTTGTTTGTGTGTGTGTGTGTGTGTGTGTGTGTGTGTGTGGTTGTGTATGTGTGTAGGTGTATATAAATTATATTATGAGTACTGATATTTTAGTAGGTCTTCAGTCTGGTGATAATCCAGTGTTTGAAGCCATGTGGAGGTTTTCATTTTAGTTTCCCTCGTTGTTAATGGGTTTATATTTAGTATTTTATTTAGTTTGTTGTATATGTATGTAGCCATGTAATAGTGTTGCCGTCTAGCGGAAGCGGTTTTACATCTTTCTGGTCTACATACGTCAATACGAGTAATAGTTCTTTTTACTTTAGTGACGTGGTTTACTGGTGTAAGATGGTGTTGTTTCATTGTGAGACTGAGAAGGTATAACTGTCTCACGGTAAGTACTTTACAATTAACATACAGGTCGTTCGTAGGGAACCGAAATGGCCTGAATGTCATGACCTTTAGTAGAGACCTTTGGGCTCTTTCGAGGTGAATCATAATGGTTTTGCAAGCACCTCCCCAGGCCGAGATACAGTAGCCAATGATTGACTGTGCCAGCGCAAGGTATACCGTGCGGAGTAGCTTAAACTTAGCCACGTGTCGAAGCTTCTTAAATGCCCATATAAGTTTCCTTACACGGGAAGTGGTCAGTTCAACTTGAGGGCGCCAGCTAAGTCGTTCGTCCAGAAGTACACCTAGGTACTTCATTGACTTTTTTTGTGCGATTGGAAGACATGAGCATTGACGACCATTAAACTCATTGCAGGAGTGTGCTTTCAGACTTATTTCCATGGGTTTAGTTTTGGCGAACGTAAATTGCAGAAATGAGGTCTTTGAAATATTCAGGGTGAGTAAGTTAATTTCAAGCCAGTGGATTATTTTACGTAAACCCTGCTCTGCCGCTTGTTGCGCTGCTTCCCAACTCTCACCGTGAAATATTAATACGGTATCGTCTGCATAACTAAATATTTTACCGGTATTAAGACACTGCTGGCACAGATCATTTACATAGACCAGGAAAAGACTTGGGGATAGGCAGCTTCCTTGTGGTACACCAAAGTCAATTTTAGCTTCATTGCTAATTACCTCGCCAATCTTCACTTTTTGCGTACGGTCAGTAAGAAAGTCAGTAAATATGCCTAGAGCCTCTCCCCTGATTCCGGCATGTTCTAATTTCTTTACAAGGGTTGGAATACAGACAGTATCAAACGCCTTGGCTAGGTCTAGAAAAACGCCCAAACATTTCTGTTTTGCATCGACTTTCCCAGTAACGTAATCAACAAGTTGAGTAACTGCATCTACGGTGCTTTTCCCGGACCTGAATCCAAATTGTGAATCAGATAATATTTTATAGTGCTCCAGGTATCGTATGAGTCTATGGTTCAGTAGTTTTTCCAAGATTTTTGATAGCGCTGAAAGTACTGAGATAGGTCTATAATTTTTGACTTCATCTTGACCCCCTCCTTTGTGAACAGGAGTTATTATAGATTTTTTGAAGATTCGCGGGAAGACTCCTTGCTCAAAACATGCCTCAATGAGTTTTGTAAGAGGTGGAACAAGAGCATCTTTACCCAGTTTGAGGAGTTTAGCCGGGATAGAGTCCCAACCTGTGGCACAATCATTTCTTAGGTTATTAATTACCGACTCGATTTCGGCCTCGTCTGGGGATAGCAAAACCATGGATTCCCTTGCAGAGGATGTTTCAAATTTATATGGGGCACTTGGGGAAGTTTGGTTTTGAATAATAGTGTCTGCTAATTGTTTACCAATATTAGAAAAGTAATGATTTATTTCGTCAATGACATTGGGCTCATTAGTTGCAGTCAAGAGTTTGTCCGCTGATATTTTTTGTCCAGTTTGGTTAGTAATCGTTTTAATAATATCCCATGTATCTTTGTTGGTTTTTGAAGATTCTAGGGCGGATCTGTCGTGATTTAATTTGATGTTCCTTAGTAACAGATTGCAGAAATTACGATACCGTTTGTATGACAGCTCGATAATTCCGTTTTTTGGGTCTGCTAGAAATGTTTTATGGAGATTGTCCCTGTGTCGAATACACCGTAGTAGGCCAGGTGTAATCCAGGGCTTAAGTACTGTTTTACGGTTAGGAACTTTTTTAACTTGGGAGTGTTGAGATATTGTGGACATCAAACATTCGACAAACCTAGTTGCGGCTTCATTTGCGTCGCATTTGTCTGAAATAAATGAGAAATCGGTTTTGTTTAAATGCTCTACCGCGGCCTCGTAATTTACTTTTGTGACATATTTACTCGTGTGTTTTCTGTTTTTAACGCCCTTACTTGTTAAGCATATCATTACGGAGGCATGATCGCTGACTGTGGAATCTATTACTATGACAGTTGCACAAGTAGCTTTGTTAATCATCACGTGATCGAGGCAATTCTGCAGTCTTGTCGGATGTGTGTGTCCCGGTAACAGTCCCATTTCGGCAGTCAAATTGAGATATGACGAACTATTTCTGTCAGTATTACTAGGCTTTATGTCAATATTAATATCTCCTGTTATAATGATGTTGCTCGTTTTTTGTTTACTTAAAATATTTTCGAGGGAATTTAAGAAGCTGTCAATACAATATATCGATGGCGATCTATAGGTTGCTAAAATAGATGTATCGGAGTTGATTTTTAGTAAGAGAAAGTTGGCACCTATCGAATCTGGTTCTTCCACTGTACACTGAATACTATTTTTAACATATATTGTAATGCCATCGTTTTGATTTAAGCATTTTTTACTGGAGTAAGTCACATAGTTTTCAATAGGAGGGATCGGTTTGTCATCGTTAAGCCAACATTCCGTTAGGATTATAATGTCCATTTCACACGATAACCTAGCTAATTGAGCCTGAAACCCGTCTAAGTTTTTATATATGCTTCGGATGTTCTGAGTTATTATGTTTAGCGAATCCTTCGATGTTTTAATGATGTCGTTACATGTAGTAGTATCACAGTGATGTGAAGACGCCACCGCGAAGTTGTCTATTTGTGATGTGATATTAGTGTTTGTATTAGCCATTGGGTACCGTTATATTTCCAGTGTTGCGTGTAAGTGTACGGAATCTTATATGAGGCGTGGTGTATTCTTGTAGTAAAGTATTGTAGGTTGAGCTGCGATTGCTGAGATTGTTTAGTTATGAACTAATTTCATATGAGTAAAGCCGCATGTCAATGGTACTCTTTGACATTGAGCTGGCCTGACGTAGTATTTCTGTATCGTATGTTTAGTTAGTTAAGGTTAGATCTTTGACAGTCGTTACAGGTAGTCAGTGGCCCGAATGTCTGACAACCAGTCTTGCCAAGGGGTATCGTATTACCGAGTACTAACTGGGTTGTGGAGGTCAGATAGGCAGTCGCTCCATGTAAAATACTGGTATTCAGCTGCATCCGGTTAGACTGGAAGCCGACCCCAACATAGTTGGGAAATGTCTGGCAGTTGATGATGATGGTTAGTTAGGCACTAACCATAAAAAAATCAAATAAATAAACAAAAGGATTTGTTAATACACTTTATTTATTATTATCTGACCGTGGAATCACTTTGGGCCCTATCAGAATACCAGCGCTGTGACTTTTTTTTAACAGACTTCAAAAAAAGGAATAGGTTCTCAATTCGGTTGTGTTTTTTTTGTGTTTGTTACCTCAAATCTTCGTCATTTACGAACCGATTTGAAAAATTCTTCTTTTATCTCAATGGTTCTACTTCCCGATTGGTCCCATAGAAATTTTATCGAAATCGGTTCAGCAGTTTGGTTTTGAAATCAAAATAGCTGGAAAAAATATGTCATCCAAGTAAAAGAAATTGCGAAATTGAGACTTGACTAGGATTTGTGTGTGATGCGATAACTAAAAATGGTAAAATAAAAACGGAACGAAAGTCGGTTTTTTTTGCAAAAAAAGTTTTTTTAATGTTAGGTACAGCACCATGCTGAGATAGGGGCCTTTTGGCCTCGTACTGGACCAGTTTAGTTGGTCTTATTTTGATTTGTTCCTAAGTTAACTTTTTTTTAATCTTGTTTTATTGTTAAGTTACCATTTTGTTTTGTCCAGTGCGAGACTAATAAATACTTTTTCTTTCTTTCTTAATTTTTTTGTGATACGATAGCTAAAACACTTTTTGCAAAAAAATTACCGATTTCCAAAAAAAAAAAAACTATAAAAAGTGGAAAATAACTTTATTTTCGGAAGTCGGTGGCAAAAAAGTCAATGAAACAAACGATAGTCACCGACTTCCGAAAGTGAAGTTATTTTCCACTTTTTTGTTTTTTTTTTTGGAAGTCGGTTATTTTTTTGCAAAAAAAGTTTTTTAACTTGCAATGATTGAATGTTTGTTTAGGTCAAATCTTGCAACTGAATTTTAAACAGTTGTTCCCAACCGATTGAGCTGAAATTTTGCATACACATCTAGTTTGGATGACAATGCATGATTAGCTAAGTCACGTCATTCTAAATCTAATATTGCGGACTTCCAAAAATGGCGGACTAGTTATTTTTATGCACTCGCATGATATGAGTATCAATTAAATGGTTTTGCCAAGAAAATTACGAAAAAAATGACGTCACACGTATATTTAAAAGATTGTTTAAAAAAATACTATAAGCTTGTTTGGTCTTAATATTAATATTTTAATAACATTATTTTTTCTGTTATTTTTTCAGGTACAGAATTGAAGTTAAGAACTAAATCAGGACGCACGGTAGAGGCGAGCCAAGATCTATACTATGGAATTTATTAATTATATTTAAAAGTTAAGTTAGATAATATTATAAATTATTTTTACCCGTTTTTACTAAGAATGAGCGGCATCTAAAGTAATGCTTGAATATTTTCTCACATTTAAAGTACTGCTGTACTCTTGGAATTTCATCTTTCGACCCTTGGTTGGTGAAATCCAACAGTGCCTTAGTTTAGGCAATAGTTTAGGTGCCATCTTGTATTATTAGTGATAATGGGAGTGCTGCCGAGGAGCTTCTTGCTATACTGTTTTATTTTGGGCGAAAAATATCAATTGAATGTAACCTTCGGCCACAAATCTGGCATATCGAGTTAATTCGAGTTGCACAAAAAATATTTTTTCTTCGTGTTTTTGGTTTTAAGACATGATGGTTTCCAAACGATGCTTTCCTTCACCGTTTTGAAGCTCGATATGTCATATTTATGCCCGGGTACTGTTCATGGTTAGGAGGCGTTAATTATTTACGTGAGGCAATTTTGGCGACTTTTCGACCCACTCCCTTGGTGAGATGTCGTGAGATATGACTTGACCCCCTTCATCACCCCTAATCTTTCGTGAGATTAATCAAAATGCGTAATTCTCTCTCCCTTGTGAGATTGGGTGAGATTCGGCTCGACTCCCTACCCCCCCCCCCCCTGACCGCCGCACGTAATTAATGGACGCCCCCTTACTCTAAAAAAGCCTCTAGACTTTTTACATTCTTGTTACCTACTAAAACGCATAAATAAGATGTTAGAATAAGCAAAGTACATAACATTAGGCATATAAGAGTATAAAAGTGTTTTATTTTCATTGAAATGACTGAAAATTATGAAAGTATTTAAAATCTTTCGTAAATTCTTGGCAGCACACGTGTTTTTAAGCAACTCTAATTTCAATGGCACCCTGTGAAATATTTATCTGCGAACGAGGACTATACAAGGTGGACGGCACACCGACGCTAAAACCACGTATTCAGTACTTACATCATTTCTGAAAAACATTGATATTTTTCATCGGTAATTTAAAAAGAACAGCTCTTTCATACATTTCGACCGTGTAGGTATTGCAGTTTTGTAGGATACGGTTTTTTCTTTAATACCTGACCTTAAATTTCTATGTCTCAGAATGATGCATCGAATACGTGGGAACCGTTTTGTGCCTTCCAGCTCGTATGTAAACATAGGTATGGATATGATTCAATGATGGTTCGTGCCGAACGGTGTTTCCCGATTGAATCCAATAAGTATAGAAATTGCTTCTTAACACCCGAACATTTGTTATAACGCCAACAGTAGTCACCAACATTGAATCGAAGCTATATAAGAAATCATTTTGTTTTACGGTAAAATTGCAATTTCACGTTAGTGCCAATTAGTATGGTTTTCGCTCTATTTATTGATAAAATCCTATTATTCTTTATCGTGGCTACTTATCTAATTAAAATTTGTTCCTATATTATTGTTTGTGAGCGTAAATTATACCGATTAGGCAATGGTTTGTGTATTTATTAACCTATTGTGTATATGTTATAGAGATGAATTTGATTTGTATGTAGCCCGCTAAATTTTGCAGACCAATGAGGTCAAGGAATTTTGACATATAAAATGACATTGAAAGATTTTCAACCAATCATTATGCTTGGTACAAGCCACACTAGGCCCATTCGTTTGACATCTAGCATACCTAATCACCTATTGTCTTACGTTTTTTTGCAATTGCACGTTGTATGTTGATCAAAATATGACTCACGACAGTTACCTTTATTATTGTGTTCACAAGAATTATCATAAAACTGTCTTAGTTAGAATTCGCCTCAAATTTCATGATTTCATGAATTGTATTCAAAATTCTTATGATAATTGAATTGATTATTAAGCAGTGATAGCCTTGTGGTGTGACCGTTGGACTGCCAAGTCATAGGTCTCAAGTTCGAACTCAAGACACGCACCTCTCATTTTTAAGATTCATGTGCGTATTGTATAATTATCACTTGCTTCGGTGTAGGAAAAACATCGTGGAAAAATCAGCATGCCTGAGAGATATCTCTCGCGAAATCAGAGGCCCATGGGCGGCATAAAAACTCTGACACCAGGTTAGGCGCTAACCACACGATAAAGAAGATGATGATAATTCTGTGGATACATATTTATTACAGTCGCGGAGTGCACAATACGCTTTTTTTACAGGAGAAGCTAAAGTGAGTTCCTATGTTCGATTCCCAGGTCGGGCAAAGTGATATTGAGTTTTTCCATTAGGAATTTGTCAGTAGCAGCCACGGCGTCTGGATTTGAGCTTTTGATTACAATAGGCTCGCCCCCTATTACATGGGACTTAAACATGACTGGCAAAATGTGAGTGTACTATTATGCACACCTCTGCCTCACCCTTCGGGAATTGCAGGCGTGATGTTATGTTATGTTTGTTAAGCTAAAAACTGTTTTAAATTTCACCGAAATTGAAAACCTCGTCGAAAAGGCCTATGTGTTCGGTTGCAAAATCAATCATACGCTGTACATTGTTTTACCTGTGTCTTTCTTTACTTATAAACAATGATTTTATTCGTATGCTGTGATGTAAAACTAACTGCCATTTCTAAGTAAAGTAGTCTATCTGAGGCTATAATTAGGCTAGAAATTAAGCCAGGATCCAAAAGTTTGTCAAAAAGGCTATTTCGAAATGTTAAAGGGCTCCTATTTTAAACGCTTACCAAAACATATATATATATATATATTGTGCCACCAAGAAACTTACATAATTATTATCAAAAGTATTAAAAAACTAAAGCTACACATGTCTTTGTGTAGTAATTGCATTGGGTCGGCTTTGTTGCTATCGAGTCGAAAGCGCCCGAAATACTAAACACCTTATTTATAATTGGTCAATTAATTTTATTTCTTGGTAACACCAATATTTTGGCAACCGTTTAAATTGTAGAGCCGTATTAATATACTAAACTCAACATTTGCAAATGGAGGCACCAAATTCTCATATTTATTCCCTAGTTTTTGTTTTAAACTTTAGAATAACAAAAGTACTAACACTCTTATAATATTTAAGTTAAAAAACCTTGACCGGTTTTTTATAATCACTATATGACATAAATTTGTCAAATTTTACGTTAATATAAGAGTCACATCAAGTTTTAGAAAAAGTTCGTCTTAGTACTTACACCCGTATCTGTAGTCAATTTAAAGTAATTCCTTGAGTTTAAGTAATTACTTATGCAAAAATTTTTATGCAACAGCAAGAATTTAAACGAAGTAAGAACCGTTAAAGAAAGCAAAGCTAACCGCGGTATCTATAGTCAAGCTAAAGTAATTACTTTGCAAACATTTTTATGCAATAGACAAGAATTTAAACGAAGTAAGAACCGTCAAAGAAAGCAAAGCTAAGAATTCTAATTTTCTTTACTCAAGCAATCACTTTGACGTGTTTATAGATACGGGTGTTAGAGTGTCGTCTCTTTTTGAAACTCCTTGGGTCACAGAAACGCCTGGAAACTGTGCCTCACACAGACACGGCAAAAAAAGAGTCTTCTAATTTCAGGTTGATAATAAAATCTTGCAGAGGGAAAACCCAACAGTGATTCAACTTAAATAGAACTAAAGAAAAAACTAATTTGGCGAAACCTCAGAGGAATCAGACATAACTGTCGTTTTTTTGGGTTTTTCTTAAAAAAAGATATTCATTGCTATCGTTTTCGTTTCAACAAGAACAATTTTAATATTCTCACAAACTTAAAACATGATTGTCGGTTATCGTATTAAAAATAAAGTGCTCATAAAACACTAAAAACATAATTTTATATGTACGACATCGTAAAAATCACTTCATAGCACTTTTATCGCAAATAAATTTGTAATAAGACTTTTAAATTTTAAATTGTGCAATCGTCTTGGCGTTTTGTTTTTTAATATTAATTAAAACATTATGCGATATGCATGCATGCATCTGGGCAGCCATTTTGCATGTTTCGTAATTGTCACATGAACGAAATTTCAAAATTTTGCAATGCATTTCGTCGCTTAAGTTCTAACACCACGTAAATCAAAAATAGCAACTTATTACTTGCTTGAAGTTTAGGCCAATATGCTCTACCTATTCCGATCTCTGCTTAGTAGTATACCGTCTCTAGGCGATTCCTTTCAATGAGGTGTTCGTGTCCTTTACTTAACTCTTCTCTGTGATTTAGAACCATTTCTTGTCTAATATTGACGGATTTTTTTTATTAACAAGAAGAAAAACAACAAAAGTTTTTATCAAAAACTGGTCGACCTTTAACTAGCTATAATTATACTAATACAAGAATTTATTTTATCTTTTTAATAAGCATTTATTTTTATTTTCGTATTAATATTTCGAATTGCAATCTAGATTAAGTTCAAATCCTTTTTTACGAGTATTACAATTGATTTAAATAATTTTATTTTTAAGGACTTGGCGGGTTCGATACTGTGCAGCCAACAACTAATAATTATTTTCCTATAATGTATTACTCCCTATTAGTTTTAATAAATAAATATTTTATTTTATGTACTTTTGGTTTTAATTACTGCTCGACCTCCTCGTTGACTAACACCCGTATCTATGATCAATTTAAAGTAATTACTTGAGTTTAAGTAATTACTTGTGCAAAAATGTATATGCAATAGACAAGATTTTAAACTAAGTAAGAACCGTCAAAGAAAGCAAAGCTAATTCTAACTTTTGACAGTTCTAACTTCAAGCAATTGCTGAACTACAGAATAAAATCGTATCTTAAATACTTGGTACTTAAATAATGACTTTTACAAGTAGGTAATCACTTTTAAGACTTGTTGTAAGATTAGGGGCCAACCTTTAATCACGTGAGGTGGTTTAGGTCACTTTTATAGGGGTTCTGCTGCTCCTCGATGATACGTGTACTGTCCCATTCCATTATCACGTGTATTTTGTTCTAATGAAAAGATTCTGATAGTTTAAGAACGAGTTTTAATAAAAAAAATACTGAGTTCGCTTGATCGTTTTTTTAACCGACTTCAAAAAAAGGAGGAGGTTCTCAATTCGGTTGTATGTTTTTTTTTTTTTGTGTTTGTTACCTCATATCTCCGTCATTTATGAACCGATTTGAAAAATTCTTCATTTATCTGAATGGATCTACTTCCCGATTGGTCCCATAGAAATTTCATCAAAATCGGTACAGCAGTTTGGTTTTGAAATCAAAATAGCTGGAAAAAATGTCATCCAAGTAAACGAAATTGCGAAATTGATACTTGACAAGGATTTGTGTGTGATACGATAACTAAAAAGGGTAAAATAAAAACTTTTTTGCAAAAAAAAAACCGACTTCTCACTTCTCACCGACTTCCGAAAGTAAAGTTATTTTCCACTTTTTTAGTGTTTTTTTTGGAAGTCGGTTTTTTTTTGCAAAAAAGTTTTTTTTAATTTATGTGTTTAAGATCTCCAACAAAGGATGTACACATATCATGGGAAATAACTTATGGACGACAACCTATACAGCCATATCAAGTAGCGGTTAAGAGCGACACAACACGACACTTATTGTGTCGTAACGGAATATTTTGTAATATTGTTCCGTAGCATTACGTTGTCGTGTCGACCTGTGTTACTACGCCGTTTCGAAAAGTGGGGAATAACCGTAACAGTAACTTTTAGTCACACTGCGCCCGTCGCCGTGTCGACAGATTGCGACTTATTTGTGCTCACTTCTACCGCGCATTCAATCATTCATTCGTCGTTCCGTTCTTTTACTTGTCATTTTTAATAGTAATTCATATTTATTTTTTGTGGATAATACGTCATTAAGAGTCTATACAACCTTAGCTCAAATTCTAATTTGGCCCCCTCTTCCCCGCCCCACCTCACTCTTTTATCTCGCTCGCACACTACTGCTCGCGGTGACGCGGGCACACGAAATCGAAGCGATTTTGTTAGAGTAAACTACACTATTATCGGACGAGTACTAAGTACTTAATAAAATTATCAATCATAATTTAATATAACTTGTCATTATATGAATATAAAATTGTACATCGCAAATTTAGTTTCAATGTACCTACCTACTAACGTCAGAATGGAATCACTTACCATGTGTTATTACAAGTATTTTAATATATTTGTCTTTAAAATCATGAAAAACAACAAATCGTAAAATGTTTCTTGCTCTTACTATGTTATTTTTGTGCGACTGTACTATTTTTGCAACAAATACATTGCTCCTTAACCACTACCTAAGTTTTCCGCTAAGTGACTGGACAAGCAATGTAAACATCACAAAACGATACTTTATTAAGTGGATGCATCGCGGCCGCTGCGTCTTGCGGCAAGTTAGTGATGTGCTTGTGCAGATCGACTAACGTAGGCTATCGATCGATAGGACTAGATCTCTTTGATAATATTAAGTTTCACCAATTTGAGCAGTTCCCATTGAATAATCACATAAATTATTTCTTATCACAGCTGTCATGGAAAAATATATGAATTTAAGAGTACACTATTTGACAAAAAGTGCCACCTCAGTAATATCAAAGCGGCAAGTGCTGCACAAATACTTCCACTTTACAGGTCAGTGAGTAAACACCATAGCAGGGTTCAACAATACCTAATGTTTCAATTTCAATACGCTATGACAGCCTAAACCAACGTAACCGGATTTTTTATTGTTTTAATTTACTTAATAATATTTTTTAAGCTACATATTGTTGTTTTTTATTATAATATTTTCTGGACATGCAGTTTATTATTTATTTTATTTTGAGGACCCCTATTTTTTTTTGTACAAAAATAAATGTAAGATTTGATAACTTTCCGATTTAGTCAATCACTAGCGTATATGTAAAATAAATTGCTTTTGCACAGCACAACGATAGCGACCGATGTTTTTGTGTGGGTAAGTTGTACGTGCATGGTATATACACGCTGTGATTGATGGGGTAAGGTTTATAATTGATTGTGTCGTACGTTCTGTTTTAAGAAATGCGGATGTGTGCGCGGCTGCGTACTTATTGCTTTTACTGAACTGCATGTGTAGTAGTTGCCGTGTGGCAGGGCCAAACTGGAGGCACAGGTTTCCGATACATCTTCGTCTACCGGGCATATCTCCTTGTTTCCTAAATCTATGTTATTTCCCATTGCGCCAACACTATAAACCTAAGTACTTCAATATTTTAATTTTACGTCGTCCTGTTGCGTGATGTGTGTTCTGAGCGCAAGCGACACAGCTCTCCAAAGAACAAAGCAGAGAACAAACTTCAAGACGCCGATAGTTTAGGTATTTTCTTTTTACGATGAAAATAATAGGAGTTAAAAAAAAAAAACATAAGACCTGCTTTATAGGTAGTTCAGTTAGTATGCCAAGTTTCATGATCTAGTTTTAAGTATTTTTTGAATACCAGCGGTTTATCGTTCGGTTTGGAGGTAACTTTAGAATTTATTTCTATCGAGAAAATTTTATGGAATCGTCTTTTCGTCAAACATAGTACTTAGCATTAATCCTCATCTCTACCATATATTTATTTCAAAATTAATGCTGCAGTATTTTCGGCATAACGGAGGATCATGCTAAGCCATCTGAGGTAGTATGGACTCTTAAATCTTGCGCCGCCCTCAGAAAAAATATGTGAGTACAAAATTTGGTTCTGGGATATTTACTTTAGACCGAAAATACTCTGCGAAATTAAAACATTGAAAACATTTTCGAAATGTCTTATTTAAAAAGGATAATTGGAAATTTCTGTTTCTATGGAAAAAGTAAAATCGGTCTAATTTAACTGTAACACAAATTTGCGAAAATGTTTTCTTCTAACTTTTTAGGCCTATGTATCTTGCTTATAGGTATGAAGTTTCGTTAAAATCGGTTCAGCCATATCTAAAAATACGGACTTGAAAATTTGTATGAAATGCCGTACGGCGTACACGCTCTTACACCCGTATCTATAGTCAAGTTATAATTATGGCTTTTGCTTAAGCAATTACTTGCAATTTTTTTTCTGTGCAATAGACAAGAATTTAAAAGAAGTAGGAACCGTCAAAGAAAGCAAAGCTAACAATTCTAACTTTTTACAGTTCTAACTTCAACCAATTACAAAACTACATAATAAAAATCGTATCTTAAAAAATGACATTTACTGAAGTAAATACTTTGACTTGTTCATAGATACGGGGGTTAATATACCTTTGTCTTTATAAGGTTGACAAAATTGGGATAAAGATTTTGTTATCATGGTATATTAACGATAATAGTTTACATTTTATACGGTGTAACGTGTATGTTTTTGAATCTCCTGTTTCTAATTAAGTGCAGTTGCATAAACATTTATATGTGAAGATTTAAAAGGTTTCTCGAAGAAATTAAACTTTTTTTAAATACTTTTTCCTTTGATTTTTATTTCTCCCTGAATCAAAATTGCATATTCCATTTCAATAATGTTGTTGTCTGTACTTAAAAACCATTTATTTTGTTTTCCTTACTGGAAAGTATACAATTTTCATTCAGTATTACAGTAGTGAACACTTTTTCACCCGTTTCTAATTCCTTTTCGTATTTAACGACAGGATATGCCTGTAAATCTCTATCTATATTGCTATGTAACTTTGACAATTCTTGTAATCTATTTGCTACTTCAGATAATGGTAAGTCACTTTTTCGTAATACTTTTTTAATCTTGAAGAGCATACTTTCGAATGGATATGCACTCAGAGAGGGCAAACATCCAAATCTGGTAATATCATTTACTATGTGGCATAAGTTATGAATATTACTGCCAACCGAATCATTTCCGTATATTTCTGAGAATTTTTCGAGGTAGTCTTCAAAAAGCTTTTGAGCAATACGCCAGTATGATTTATAAGCATTATTGTAGCAAATTGTAGTGGCACAAAATAAAGTTAAAGTGCTGGTAAACCTCAAATGGCAAATAGTCTTTTGAAATAACGGGACCATAGTATAACAGAAATTTTTTGAATTCAGTCCCTTTCCAAAAATGAAGACTATCTAAATCTCTCATTCTGCCTTGGTGGATTTCCTTAGGCGTATATGATTTTATTTCTGCATTTCTTATCGAAATTGCTTTTATATCCTTTGCTGACCATTTTGTGTTGAAATTGAAGCTGCCACTAGTCCATCCTACTAAACAACGTTTTATAACATCCAAATCTAATAGATGAAGCGCATCGGCGACTGGAAAATCTCCAACAAGATTTATAGGTAAAGCTTCAATTACTGTCTTTTCTTTATGATGATCTGGATCTATTCTATTACGAAATGAAGAGTCTGTACTTGAAGGTAGGTCGGTTCGGGTAAAACTCATGTGACGATATTTTCAATCATATTCCCCTATTATTGTACACTTCATGCATCCGTGATAACTATTGAATCCCATAGTACCTGAAAAAATACTACATCTATTATTTGCGTTGTTTTTTTTTTTCTTAGGAATAAAATATGCAACTGAGATATTCTGCGTTTTCGTTAGCCACCACCAGGAACTGGAGGTCCCGGGTTCGAATCTCGGGGGAAAAGTGAAATCTGTATACCTAGATTAAAAATAAGTATTTAACCTCTCACCTTTAACAAAACACCGAGCAGGGGTATCACATATGAAACAGCGAATTTTACATCGATGACATGATTTTTGATTCTATCTTTTCTATCTTTTAGCAAAATCAAAAGCTCATCTACAAATGGCTGTAAAAAGTCATTAACAGGTGGTTTTATGCTACCATGCAACAACTAACGGTGAAACATTTTTCTCATTTATTTTGCACAAAATAGGCCAAAATTGGTCTTTGGAACTTTTCACTATTATAGGCAAACCGTCAATGTTGAATGTCAAACAAAAATCTGTAGGTAACTGCATCAGACTTTCAGAACAAACTTGAGTTATACAATTATGTAGACCATTGCACCAATACTTTCCACTTGCCATGGCGACAATGTTTTTTGTCCTGGGTGTTTGTAATAGACTTCTGCTATCTTTTGGCAAAAAATCCATATTTGGAATATCTTTTAATATTCCTAGTAATTCAAAGTCGGTTCTGTGTTGATAAGTGAGGACACTCCTGATTTGATTGTTTACTTAAATTATGCAGACACAATCCACATCTTAAATTTTTCTCTCGGCTGTTTTGGAGAAGAGTTTGGCCTTAACTATGAAGGGCTGCTTGGGGAGATTGCTTTCAGCTGAATACCAGTATTTTACATGGAGCGACTGTCCATCTGACCTCCACAATCCAGTTAGTACTGGGTAATACGATATCATGAAGACTGTTTGTCAGACTTTCGGGCCACTGACTACCTGTAACGACTGTCAAAGTTCTACTAATGACAGCCGGGACAAACGGTTTAACGTGCCTTCCGACGCACGGAGGAAACTCGGTATGTAATAGATGGTCACCCATCCACGGAACGACCTTGGCAAGCGCTGCTTAACCTTGATGATCGACCCGTGCGGCTGTTATCATTTAGCCAGGAATTCCCCACACACTCCCATTAGGACCTAAGTGCTTTCTAAATGTTGGCAAGCTCGTAAATAGCTTAGCTGTCAGATATTTCGTTAAAACTATGAGTATGCCACGTATCGAAACTGGTCACTATAACTTTACGCTAGTTCTCTCCGAAGGGACAGGCAGGGCAATAACAAATAATTATACGTTTTAACTGCCTCACTGGTGTAGTGCCCGGTTGATGGTTTGCCCTCAACTTGCCGTTTTATATTAGGTACACCTCTGCCTAACCCTTCTGGGATTATAGCCCACAGGCGTGATGTTATGTTATATCAAGTAGGTCTCTGATCTCCACACCAGACATTTCACCAGTTCTTAGAAAGTCCGATGTAATAGGGACGAGCCTATTGACCCTAACCGGGCTCAAATACAGACTGGACTGCTACAACGAAATTTCTTATGGAAACTCAATAACGCTTGCCCGAGCTGGACATCGAATCTAGGACTCCACGTGCGTCATCGAACTCAATCTGGCCTCAACAAGTCTTACTGGAGGTGGAAGCGCCAAGGTAGCCCGCGAAATTCAAATATTCTTACTCCGCTGCTCCGCTCCGCTGGCCTAAACAGTTACGAGACATCTGTGCTCTCTGCTCAACTGTTTCCACTAAAGCTAGGCAGAGATGAGAAGTGTAAATAACGAACATTACAACACATTCCCTCTCCTCATGTCCCGTCTCCACTTCGGTGGAGTACGGCCCCAAATATCTATGCTATTAAGTAATCACTTGATTTTAATTTTATTTGTTCACTCAAGTACCCAACTTTTTACAATTAAAAAGGAAACTGGCAACTGGAAAACGCCTCGTCACCATGGCAACGCTGCCACCAACAAAAGACTATTTATAAACAAGCGTGACGTTTGGGAACAACAGCTTTTAACGTAATTGTTTTTAGAAATAATACAAGAATGTCCGGCCTAAGTGGATTTGACGGAGAAGCTGTCGGATTCGACTCCGTAAAGCTCAAGAAAAGTGAAGAAACCGAGACTACTACTCAGACAACGGAATATCATGAGTCTGGTGTGGGAACCCAGACCAATGTCTTAAAAGAAACGGGCTCTTTAGTCACTGCGGAAGATCTGAACGCTCAGGATGACATTTTAAAGGAATACCCACCTCCAGGGCTTAACGAATTCCTGAAAAGAGTCGTACCTTCGATGATGGAACAGCTCGACCATAGCGATAGAGAACTGCTATACAACTCCTCAGATTCCGACGAGGAGGAGGTGATTTGTGCAAAGCTGTTCCAAGAAATTAAATTCACCGACTTACCAGGGATCGGGGGTGGTGACGCTTCGCGCTTCGTCCTTGACGTATCCTGGAGTAGCGCCGGTAACGCCTTAGCTATTTCCCTAGGCAAGAATCAGCACAAAAAATGGTGCATAGACGATGGATTGATCAGGATTTTTACGATCAAACGAACTGCGGGGGACACCTTTGTTAGAAGCTTAGATTTGGCTGAAAAGACCTGCGTCACAAAACTGAAGTACCATCCATCTGTGCCTGCGCTATTAGCTTACGGCACAACTTCGGGGGAGGTTGTTTTATGTAACCTAAGGAATCTAGACGCTATACTGCTGACTTCGCCAGCTGGGTCGCATGGATCTCGGCGCATCACGCATTTACATTGGGCAGACGCAGCTCTTGCAAACACTTTCTTAACCATGCAGATTATGAATACGGGCAAGAGGCGCGGCGCTTCCGACCACATATTGATCTCATCCGGCTGCGATGGGACGGTCAACGTGTGGCGCGTCAATGCGAGCCAAAAAGTCTTTGAAAACGTGATCTGTTACTCCATCAACGGCTCCAGGAATATGAGTGTCATCCACATCTCCTGCTTCGACTTCATCAAGTCTTTTCCCTTGCGTCCGAGCGACCAGAAGGTTCCTGATGATATCTTTGTGGTTGGCTCTCGCACTGGGAACTTGTATCTCTGTAAGACGAAGACATATGCTTCTATTGCGAAAAGTAAGATGGTGGATCCTCTGTTTGACGTGCTCCAGGGGCACATTGGGTATGTTCTGGATGTCGCGTTCAGTTGCCAGAAACCTGGAATCTTCGTGTCGGCTTCTATTGATTCTGAACTGCGGGTCTATGATATTAATCAGCCTAGCCCTTTAAAGGTATGTTGTTTTCTTCAGTTTACATAACAGACCATAACGCCTGTCAACCCTGGAGGGGACGGCAGAGGTGTACCTTATAGTATACCCACATTTCGCCAGTTATGTTTAAATCCCATGTAATAGGGGGCGAGCCTATTGCCAACAACCGAGCACAAATCCAGATTCCGTGGCTGCTGTTGAGAAATTTCTGAGGGAAAAACTCAATAAGACTATGCCCGACTTGGGAATCGAACCCAGGACGACATGATTAGCAGTCGCGCTTGCGACCAGTAGTCCAAAGAGGCAGTCAATTCTGCTGTTTTATTAGTTACGCTCTATTCCTATAAGGGGCCATCCATAAATTACCTCACACGAATTTCATGATTTTTTACCCCACCCCTCCCCTCATCTTTGTCACAGCTGGTCACATTTGTGAGACTCCCCCTCCCTAGTGTGACGTCACATAATTACCAATTTTGCATGTTCATACAAATGGAGTTGGAAATATTATCAAGTTTTTCGTTGATAGTTCAAATTTAGTTTTTTAATACTTAGATTTTTAAAATGTGACGTCACGAAATTTAGGACTCACCTACCCCATGTCACCCTTCGTCGACCCCCTCCTTCCCCCTTAACGTGTGACTTAATTTATGAATGGCCCCTAAATATAATAAGTTTTGTTTTTTTTTAAACCGACTTCAAAAAGAGGAGGAGTTTCTCAATTTGGTTGTATGTTTTTTTGCGTGTTTATTACCTCATATCTTCGTATTTTATGAACCGATTTGAAGAAAATCTTTCCGATTGGTCCCATAGAAATTTCATCAAAATCGGTTTAGTAGTTTGGTTTTTAAATCAAAATAGTTGGAAAAAATACTTGACAAGGATTTGTGTGTGAGACGATAACTAAAAAGGGTAAAATAAAAACATTTTTGCAAAAAAATAACCGACTTCCAAAAAAAAGAAATCGGTGGCAAAAAAGTCAATGAAACAAACAATAGTCACCGACTTCCGAAAGTAAAGTTATTTTGCACTATTTTTAGTGTTTTTTTTGGAAGTCTGTTATTATTATTTTTTTCGCAAAAAAGTTTTCAGATTGATTTTAATAACAACTGTTTTTCTAAAAGTCCTACTAACATAGTTCTTAAACAGTACTCACTACTAACCCATATGGGCTCTTGATCGAAATAAAGTATTTGATTTGATTTCTGATTAATGCCAGAAACTTTTAAAATATTTCAGATAATAAACCTAGATTCATCAATATCCTCCATGGCCTGGCTCCCCAACAACCCGTCCGTCGTCATCCTAGGCCTGGCCAATCCCGAGGGACAGCTGCTGCAGGTGTTCAACGTTAACAGTGGCCGCCCCGTGCCTGTGGAGGGGTTGACGGGGGTCGGGGGGTGCGTCACTTGTATTACAGTGAGCAGTGGCGGGTAAGTATTGGCAAATAGCAATAATCTATACAAATAAATAAAATGTATGTGTCTGTTTGTAATTTCAAAATCACAGCTTTTTACCGTATGCATATGATAGTACGGTATACGGTACTTATAACGACCGATTGTGTCTGAAAGCGAAGGATTTTCGTAAATTCAGGCCCTACAGGGGTTGCCGATGAGATATCGCAATGGGTGCACAAAGGCTTGTGGTCTATTATTTATTTTTGGAAAGGGGTATTGTAATGTCCCGAGAGCCAATAAAACACACACTTATAGACACTCGGGTAGATATAGGGTGTGCGAAAACCAGAACGCGTGCGCACTACCCTACGGTCGGGATGCGACTGAGTGCCCGCCAATGCCTGCGCATACACTACATCCATGTTACCCCGTAAACGGGTTGTAGTGACGCGAAAGACGAGTTATCCGTGGGACCAGGAAATGAAGAACAGCCCACTAGACATAACATCCGTCTGGTTGGAGGATCCCCTCACCTTTTCTGAGGAGAATAAAGAACTTTCTACTCTGTTCTTCATTTTTCTAAAATATAAACCAATGAGTTCTTTATTAACTATACATATTATAATAATTAAAATAAACTAACTACAAATTATAAAGGGCATCAAAAAACTCCTCCTCAACGCTGTCAGCCGGTAATGTGCCCAAGAGACTGGCGGCGTTACCACGTGGTATGGCAACACTTAGCCTCTAGCCAAGGTAAAAGCCAGCCCTTGGGTCACGGGAAGCGTCAACTAGGCGTTTGGAAATTTCCTTAAAAAGGCTGTGAGCACTCGGACCCCACGGCCCCAGAGTTTCAACCCCAAACGGCTCGAAAATATAGTTTCCACGAAGGTTATTATATTTACGCCGCTTAATATAGACCAAAGAAACGATGAATGGACTGTGCGAAGGATAGGTATGGCTAGAGAGGTGTCTGATGAAATGAGGAGTACCTAATAGAGAAGTATGGAAGAAGACAAATAAATTGGGACAAGGCCAGGAGAATGATGATGTTGGTTCTGAACTGTTTGTCTAAACTTACACTATCACTTACGGGATATCTTCCGCGATTAATGTTTATATTAAAAAGACATAGAAAGAGGGTAGACAGATTTGTCTGCTCCTAACAAGTTTATACCATCCACCCGCATTCTCCAGTCATCTCGTGATCATGGCGCTTGCAACAGCGTCGAAATATCGGGAGTTCAATATAAACATTAATCGCGGAAGATATCCCGTAAGTGATAGTGTAAGTTGTTATAAACCGTGAAAGCTTAAAACTGTGTTTGAAATTTGTCTGTTTCGTTTCTAGCGTATGCCGCATCGCAGCCGGAGACGCGGACAATAACCTGCACATTTGGGAGCTGCCGACTCGTCGCATCAAGCATACTCAAGAAGAACTGGACTTCTAGATATTTGAGCTGTTAATAGCACTAACCTCTGATAGTAACTCGCCTCTTATGGTGTAAAACACAGATAGAAAGATATACCTCGATAACGCAAGTTTCACGATTTGTATGAAAACCAAGTGCGCCATTTTTTGACTACCTACTATTACGTCCCAAGTACTATTTAGTTAATATACAAAATTGACTACGTTTTTGTCATTTAAATGTCTACAATCAAGTTCTTAAAATTGTAACGTCGTTGTTTCAAACAAATTAACTTGTCACTACATAGTATAAAACAAAGTCGCTTCCCGCTGTCTGTTTGTCCCTATGTATGCTTAGATCTTTAAAACTACGCATCGCATTTTGATGCGTTTTTTTTAAATAGATAGTGATTCAAGAGAAAGTTTTATATGTATATTTAGTATCAGCATTGCACCCGTGCGAAGCCGGGGCGGGTTGCTAGTATTGTATAACGGGCTTGTCTCCGCAACTCCACGTCCAAAGCTCGTATTTAGCGTACAAACAAATTAGCTTGCTGCGACAGTAGCCACGTTAACCATAAAATACTTAAGCCGGGCGCGCGAAGTAGGTACTCTTGCGTTATCCAGGTATATTTATATCTCGACACCAGCAATTTATACTACGCTAACTCAAAAAAGCATACTTTACAGTAGAGGCGTTTAAAGGAAAAAACGTGATAACTTTTACATTAATTAAGATACTTATTTGAAATTTGGTATGCTTAATAGTTAATTTATTCATTGTAATATCACATATTTATTTTTCCTTAATTATTTATATTTTTTGATTTAGCGCGAGTTAGCCGTATATAAACGTAATTCATCAATAAAATGTTACATGTTATACACGTCTAACTAATGTTAGCGTAGTGTAGTACGGGAGGACGTAATGCTAAAGAAGTGTTATTTTTATTACGTTGCAATAAAAAAATTACAGTATTTTGTGTATTAATCATAACTTTAGGGTATTATATACACCCACAAGATATATTATTGTAATTTATTATGCTGAATAACAAGTTATTTAAGTTAGCTTTGTTTAACCGGTACATGCGTCTCTGGCGGATTTCGTATTAAAAGCCGTCAACTTATATATAGCGTACTATACATCGCCCTGTGCCACAAGTTAGCGTATCATCTAACTTTCCGTTGAGCTATAATTACACGTTGAATTTTATAAATTCCAGAGAAAATTGTGTAGGTAGTAATATTTGTAGGTATGTAATTAAAACAAAATTAGTGTAGTAGGTAATCAACAGTTTATTATAGGTAAGTACTTAATTATTAATTAACGATAAGAGATCAGATCAATCACAATTCGACTTCGAATAATTATACTTCATTTTAAATCAAGATTGCACTCCGGGAAAACAAAAACTTCCAATTGGTAAATATAAATCACGTAGGTAATTTAAACAATATTGTAATTATTATAAACTCAAACATAATTATATTTTAATCAAGATTGCACTCAATATTGATAATTTTAGGAGAAAACAATGTCTCCCAATTGGTAAATATAAATCACATAATTTAAACAATAAGTTGTAATGATTACGAACTAAAACATAATTATATTATTTAAATCAAGATTGCACTCAATATTGTAATTCTGAGAATACAAAAACTTCCAATTGGTGAATATAAAGCACATAATTTAAACAATAAGATAAAATTATATTTAACGCTGGATGCAGGCCGCTTCTAACCGGTCCTTTTGGAAATCTATAGTGGAGGCCTATGTCCAGCAGTGGACATCCTACGGCTGATATGATGATGATTATTTTAATCTCTTAATCTTCATCACTCGCATTGTCCACATCGTGTTCAGTTGTTAATAAATTTCTATAAAATGTATGATACTTTTCGGGTATAATATTCTTATCACAATAATATTTTAAATCTTTATATTTTGCCACATTAATTTTTAACAAAGCTTTGTATGCTTTTTTGGGAAAAGGTTCCACCTGGGATAATCTAGTTGTCTTTTTAAAACATTGTATTTGATTGCTTTCACTATCACCTAAACTATATTTATATTCCAACAAACCGTAATTATCAGGAGAAACTTCAATTTTTTTAATTTTATTCCACATAATTTTATCGTTATTTATATTTTTAGTTCAATTTTTTTTGCTTATATTACTTTTAAAATCAAATATCATGTTTTGATTGACCTCGATAACAATATAAGGATTCCCATTGAATTTGCCCATCGCACTAGTGAATACCATTCATCTGGCGAATATACCTGTTTACCTCTTGCAGTCTTTTCTATTAAAGCGTGAACTGAGTCGCCCTCATTCTGTGTATGGCCCTTTTCCATAAAATGGTGACTAATCTTAATTTTAAACATTTTTGCAGCTAATAAATACATATAGTATACGATACGATTACGATTTTGTCCCCCACAGTTGTCTGACCATAGGTTGATTTCGTTAACTCCCTTAGAAGCTAATTTATTAAAAAAAACATATAAACAACTGGCAACTTCATTGGCCCCCCTCTTAGCCGTTCGCTCATCCCACATATAACAAAATGCTTCTTTTGATCCCATATCGTAAATTGTAAAATTGTATACATTGAGCTTACGCTTATAGTAATAAACACTTATATTACCATGTGGTGAGCTTAAAACTTTTTGAAAATCAAATACAATACAAGATACATTGTTACTAGAGATAGCTAACAGTTTATTTTCTAATTTTAACTTACGGGAAATTTCTTTTTCAGTCTGATGTTTAGTGAAGTTTTCTTTCAATTCATCTGTAGGGCTAGGTGTATTTTTGTACTGATGACAGAGGTCGCATTGGTCTTTTTTTGGTAAATGAAAACCTATCTTCAAATTACCATTAACTATATCCCTATACTGTCTTGCTGTCTGTACTCTAAAATTATAATTATTATCAGCACACCACTCAACATACAACTTAAACATTTTCGAAAAAGATAAAGAAGGATCTAAGTATTTTTTACTCGTACGTTTTCTAACGTAGTGAGACTCAACAGGGGTGAAAGAATTAACGTGATCTATGACACTCTGCTTCATTTCATTTGAAATTATATATTTACGGTTTTTATGCCGACCTCTGTCATCAGTAACATCAGTGAAATCATTGATTTCTTGGATTTTTCGTATTGCAGTATAAACAAAATCTTTACTAATATCGAATGTGTTCAAGAACATTGTTTTGCAAACTTTCTGTAATGTGATGCCATTGTCAGAATTTATGGGAAGATGATAATGCAAAGTGTGTGATCGACGACTAGACACACTTCCAACATTAGTGGCAGTCTTTTTACTTTTTTGTATCACATATTTGGCTATAATTTCCCATTGTTTCGCGTGATCACCAGTACCCCAAAACTTATCAAACAGATCAACACGAACTTCGTGGCTTATTTTATTATAGCATTGCAGACGACAATTGACACAACTGACTTTAATACTTCTTGCTGCTTTAGTTTTTCCTTTTGACGTGGTATACTCCAATCCTGTATTACAAAAACGTTTTCTCTTTCTAGCTATCCATTCATTTTCATGTTTAAGACGTTTGAGACCCACATCAGTCCTTTTTTTTGATCTACGTTTAGTATTTTTTGGGGTCGATACTGCAGAATAGTCACTATCATTGAACGTTACAGGCGAGGAAATTGAATTACACGGAGTAGATATTGCCGATACTGAATCTGTATTTTGAGTGAGGCCGTTATCCATATTATGCAAATCAGGAAGACATTCCTGGGTGGAAGTACCGATTTCAGGTGTCAGTGTTCTATCTTCAGTCTCTTTGTAGCAAGAAGTCGGCACCAAAGTAGCGTTTAAACTTTGTGAAGATTCCGAAAAATCACAATAGGGTGAAGGTACGGGGGTATTATCTATGCTGTCAGAAAGATCATTAGTGACGACCGAAAACAAAGGTTCAATACTTGCTGGAGTTAATGCCAATGGAGAAGGTTTTTGGATAGAAGTCATTACCTTTGGTGAATAAATATTAAGTGGACTATTAGGAGCGCCCAAGTCGTTTAAATTTATATCTTGTAATACGGCATCATATTTGTAACTGACTATATCTCGGCTTGCAGAACTGGACATAGAATAATCATGCTCTTAAATAGGCTCATCAAACATGACGTGCTCATATAAAGACACGAATTCAGGATTATCAACTTCAGCAGGTAATGGCGACGATTCTAAAACAATAGGTATAATGTATTGGAATCATACTCGTATTTCAATATTTTCATAAAAAACATGTTCTTACAAAAAAAAAAATTGTCAACGTACCATTAATAAACGAATTAATACGTTAACACATAAGTATTTACTACGTAAAAGTCGCTAAGTAGTTTATTTTACAAACGAACAAGTATACACACGAACGCACTAAACTACGCTAACTATGAGTTAGCGTAGTGTTGCACGGACTTTGACCAAAGTGGCTCCAATTTTTAAAAAAACCTAGCATATTACTATAAAACATATTTATATACTTTAACATACGTTAATAGTCCTTAATAACACATTAAACTAACCTCTTTCTTCAGTATGAAGCGATATCTCACTATTTTTATCAGCACTCATCAATGAATATTCTTCCTTTTTGGTTAATTCCACCAAAAGTTTAGCTCGTTGTCGAGACATTTTTGTAATAATAAAATAACACTAACAATAGCTTAAATAACTGGTTACAATAACACTATCTATTATGATTTACTGCTAAAATTTTTAAACCGCGCAATTACATCTAACACAGCGACAAGTGTCGTTAGACTAATGTAAACAAACAAGCGGTGCGTTCCCTCCCCGCGCACTCTCCGCTAATAATAGTTGGCGTAATATAAATCGTGTGATTTCAAAAAGTATCTTTACTTAGCGTTTTATAAGATTTGTAACTTTCTTATTTTTATATATTTCTTCACGATTTTTTTATGACTTATGTAAAAACACATTTTAAGCAACTTGGCATAAAAAAACGTTTTTACCTAAACTTCGAGTTAGCGTAGTATAAATTGGTGGTGTCGACTGTGTGTAAAGACAGTTAACGAAGTCGAGAATCAGTTATTCTTCCCGTCCTTGTAAACCTTTTTTTGTCCCTAAGACCTGCCCTTTCGTTACGGAGTAATTGCGGAACCAAATTCAAAAACAATATGACGTTTTTTACGAAAAATGCTTTGAATGTTGAAACTAAACTTAAAATATTTCCACGATCTCTGAAAAACTCCATGTAAGTTTTCGCAAAAACATTGTTCCTAACCAAAGACATTTAAAAGACTTAAAGAGCGGATATTGGAAATATTTTCGTACAAATTTTTTGATCGCGAACATTTTCGATTTTGACACACGAATGCCACCTCACAAGCGGCCGTGTGACACTAGACAGACCGATTTGTTACTATACTATGCGCCAGATAAACGTGTAATAAAGTTCATTGTTCTTTCCTTAATTTCTCTGCGTAGGCACGCGGACAATAAATTATGAATCGTTTTCATTATTAAAAAAAAGGAAAGGATCGCGATAGATGTCGATTCAGGACAGCTATAAGTCTTTATTATCGTTTTCAGAATTAATAATAATACCAGCCTGTAACTGTCCCACTGCTGGGCAAAGGCCTCTTCTCATACAGAGAAGGCACGAGCATTGATCACCACGCTTGCTCAAGACGGGTTGGCGATTTCAGACTTATATTGAGTTAAGTATGTCAATAAACGTATGTGGATCAATGACCGTTTTTGCACGCTTATCTGGTGTCGACTTTAAGTAGTAACAATTATTGGATTAAGATTTTCTTCGTCTTGTCATATCTATCGCCCGTAAATGTTTGAATGTCTTTGTTTCCAACAATATTTTTTGCTCAACATTGCTTAGAGCGGATTTCGTCCGTGAAATTATTCCTTACTAGCGGATACCCGGCGTGTGCTACTACGCTATAGTGCCTAATGCATTGTTTTAGTGGTCTAAAACCATCTTCGCATTATTGCCTTTCTAATGAAACCGGTTTGAAGCACATCGGTTGGTTGGTTTCAAAGTCTATAACGGACATATGTAGGTAGAAACAATTTTTATGTTTTATATATATTATAGATTTTGACGAACAGAATGTCTAAATGACGGCTTTGTGTGCGTGAGCAAGGGAATTCACATATGTTTATTGTTATAATAATTATGTTTGTTTTATTTTTAATTATTTGAAATGTGAACAGGACTGTTTTATGTTAACGGCATGAAAAGTCGCTGTTTTTTTTTTAACAAATATTGGATGAAGTAATGATACTTATTTGTTTTAGTAATTTAATATCACAACTGCCTTGTTGGTCTAGTAACCGGAAGGGCGGCTGATAGCATGAGGTGCTCGGTTCGATTCCCGGGTCGGGCAAGGTGTTTTTGGGTTTTTCCATCAGGAAACTCTCAGTAAACGCCACGGAGTCTGGATTTTTGCCCGGCTGATGGCAATAGGCTCGCCCCCTATTACATGAGACTTAAACATAACTGCCTAACCCTTTGAGGATTACAAGCGTGATGTTATGTTATTATAATATAACTATTTATATTTAGTTGTTTTTGTTTAAATATAAATAAATAAAATCTTGAATTTACTTTGTTTTAATTTTTACTAAAAACCTACCGTCACCTTCTGTTATACAAGGTTATAGAAATTTTTCTATAGGTTGGAATTGATGATGGCCTATCCAACACTATAAGTGTTTTATCGCGGCAGGCGATATAACATCACGCTGCAAACAAAATAGGAGCATCAATCAAAAATGTTACGCAGACGAAGTTGCGCGGGTCAGCTGGCAACAAATAAAACGAACGAATAAAACTTCATTTTTTATGTCATTTCATTTAAAAATTACATTATCTAAGGAATCATTTTGACTAACTCAAAATATACATTTTGTAGTTCTCTTTCTCTTATTACTGCTGCATGCGACGAGGTCTCCTTCTCTTGTTACGAGGTCTTCTTCTTTTGTATGTTTTGGTTAACGGCTTCTGGGAAACAGAAGAAATAATGTAAAAAAATATATTGATGAACGACTACAGTACCTACTACAGCGCCATCTATGACAAAAATTAAGAACTAACAAAAAAATTCTTCGACCTATCCAAATTACTCCGAAACGAAGATCAAAAAATGGTGAAAAAAAAAATGCCCGTCGGATCAAAAAAGCGCGAGCTAGCATTTAAGTAAGTGGCAGTGGTAAGTGTTTCGGGAAATACTTGCCACTATTCGTATTTTAGCCGTGTAATGCAAATCGGGTTTAGTCGATTATATTCGTACATAGTAAAGAGTGACTACCCAAAGTCAACTAATTACAGGTCTAGCAACCGTAACCTAGCGACAATGGGGGCTATCGCGCATGAATTCGCCGCTAGAGGCGTTCGTGTAGAGTAAGGTCTTCTGAAATTTCAGATGTCATAGAGTGTTCCCGCGTTGCGCGCTTTTTTATCACGTAGTTTTATTAATATCCACGAGTGTGGTCAAGATTGAGCCATTCCTGATTAATTATGACTTGAAGATTGTAGGTAGGAAGTTGGGAGTTTTAATTTGTTAGTACTTGAAAGAAGAATGATTTTTAAATGTTTCATGCTTGCTAATTTATTGTAAATATTTACCTTAAGTTTACACTATGTTGTTAAACGTAATTAAATAAACGTTTTATGAAGTTATTGGTACTTTAAAGTATAAATAGAATTAATGACAGGACCTTACTCGACAGTGGCGCCATCTGGTGAGCTCAAAAACGTTAGTCCACATTCGATGTACATTTTCAAAAGACTGACTTTAATGCCCTTAACTTTCGCCAAACACTTCACATGCATGAAACATTCGTCCTCCAAGTACTAACAAATCTGATCCTAACTAAAAAAAAATCTAAGAAAAAAAAAACAAATTAAAATCCTCAAGTCATAATTAATCAGGAATGGTTCAATATTGTCCACAATCGTGAATATTAGTAAAAATACATGATAAAAAAGCGCGCAACCCGCGAACACGCTATGACTTCTGACATTTCCGAAGACCTTACTCTACACGAACGCCTCTAGCGGCGAATTAGTGCGCGATAGCCGCCATTAAAAAAGGTAATAAGTAGAATACATAAATTAAAAATATAGATTTTTCGTATTTTCAGTGTTAGGTCGGGTACTTTTAGGGACCGGCCCTCGTGTATCACTCACCTGTCACTGTTTCGCTCTCCGCGAGGGTTCCGTCGCGGTGGGAGGCGGAGGGGGGCCCTTCTTGTCCAACTCCTCGAGGTAGCTGGTCAGGATCTGCTGTCTCTCATCCGGTATGTGGTCCAGTGCTGCGTATCTATTGGGGAACATAACAAGTTAGGCAAGTATTGACTCTAATCTATTATTGTATTGTATAGCGGACTGGTGTCCGCAGCTCCACGTCCAAAGCGCGTATTTTGCGTACGGCTCTGATCTATACTACTCAAAACAGAATAAGGGCCACGAGGTATTTTTACATTTTGGTGTAATTTAGTAAACATTTACATATTGAAAGTAGTAAAATATTGAGTATACAAACTCTTTGATACCTAAACTTTTTAATATTGTAGTATTCATCTAATGCTGGCAACAATTTTAAATAAAATTTGATTTAAAATTCTTTTTGAAGATTTTGATTCCATTTTCTTTGACGTTTTGCTTTCCTTAGCTTCTTGGTTTATTAGAAATTATCAGAGTTCATTGATATCTCGAGTCAGAAACGTCTTTTGCAATATGCCCCAAGCACGCAGGCGTCATATGGACTCGCTGACAGCAACCAGAGCCGTTACAATGATTGAAGAAGGTCATTCGCAGCGATCTGTGGGTTTGCAATTGGGATTTTCTCGAAGAGCTATTCAAAATCTATGGAATCGTTTCCATGAGACCGGTAGTGTTAGAAGAAGACCTGGTTCGGGCAGAGTTCGCATTACAACAGCTCAAGAGGATCGTTACATTCGATTAAGTGCGCGCCGAGATCGCACAACGACGGCCCGCAAGCTGCAAAATCGTTTACGGCTGACAACGGGTACTCGTGTCAGTGACCAAACTATTCGTAATCGATTGCATGAAGACCAGCAGGCATCAAGAAGGCGAGTTGTCCGTGTTCCATTAACCAGAAATCATCGTGCAAATCGTTTAAGATTTTCCCGTCAACATTTGGACTGGGACATAAACCAATGGGGCATGGTGCTCTTCACAGACGAATGCAAAGTTAAATTTTTTAACGACGATCGGTGTATTACAGTATGGAGAAGACGCGGCGAGAGATTTTCGGAAGCCTGCATCCATGAAGTCGATCGTTTTGGTGGTCCAAATGTAATGATTTGGGGCGGGATAAGCTTACACGGCAAAACTGTGTAACGTGTTTTTTTAAACTGTTACATGCTTTTCATATTTTAGTCGATTTCGGAACGATTTTTATACTGTCTTTTATTGGCTATGGTTCAGTTCGGCAACTGTCATTTTTTGACGTTTCACTTTACGACCTGATTTCGTCATCGAGGCATTTATCTCGCCAATTTAATTTTACAAATCCGGTATAATCACGGATATTTTTAGGCCAAATGATGCCATAATCGCTGCCTTAAACACCCAGGATAAGGTGTTCAGAAGGAGGGATCCTTAATTTCTTCGGATTTCAATATTGGACGATGCTCTAGTGTGATTTTCACCTACTTTGGATTTATCGGTGCACACGGGAAAAGTCATTTATTAACGGAAAAACGCCCTGCTGTGGTGTTTTTCTTTTTCTTTCGTATGATTATAATTTTCCATTTCATGGATTCTGGATTCTCTCATCTTCGACGCCGAAATCTTGAGGTCTAATTTAACATTTTTTTAGCCAGACATCTGGCCCAAACTTAATTTACTTTCTTCACATAAAGATGCAACAATAATGATAACCTCAAATTAGTCATTTAATATTTAAAGTAAAAAGGAAGCTACTGACGTAATAAATAAGGTATTAACAAAGGTATTTCCATTGTTTCTATTATCCTAGTTTAGTCACCCCCAGCAGATTAAAAGTTCGACTCTACGAATTGTTCTATCTGGCAAGTATTTTTTAAATGTAGTGTGCGTTTCCACGGCGCCCGAAATTCTTTTATTGTTACACATACATCTTTTTTTTTTTAATAGAAGAACACACACACACACATTCTTTTTTGCTCTTGTATGATTTCTTACATTGGATCTTACACTTGATCCCACACACACCCCGGGTATGTTACAACTGAGCTCGCTATTTTAAATGAGGGTACTGTTACTGCTCAGCGGTATATTGAGGAAGTTGTCAGACCACATGTGATCCCATTTGCACAGCGAGCGGGTCCTGGATTCATCTTGATGCAAGACAATGCTCGTGCACACACGGCTCAAGCGACTCGGTTTGTACTGGAAGCCTCTCAAATTCAAGTCTTGTCGTGGCCGGCGAACAGTCCGGACTTAAATCCAATAGAGCACATGTGGGATCAGTTGAAACGAAGAGTTAGAGACGGTGATCAGGAAATCCACAACCAACAGCAACTCATCAACGCTGTTAAAAGGGCCTGGGAAGAGATTCCAATGGAAAATGTCAGGCATTTGATTGAGAGCATGCACTCCAGGCTTCAGGAGTGCGTAGCTAAACGAGGGGGGCATACCCGTTACTAAAAGATGAGCATGGAGTATTTTCTTTTGTTTTCAGTAACTTTACATTGTTTTTATTTTTAACCTAAAATGTGTTTTTTCTTTCAAAAGCAAATAAACTTTTTAATCATTATTATTTGAATAAATGTATTGGTCTACATGGTAAAAACAACATTAGTTTTCGTTATGGAGACAAAAAAATATATATTGGTTTTATTATTTTCATGGTACAGACAAAATACCTCGTGGCCCTTATTCTGTTTTGAGTAGTATATTAACATAGCACGTACTGTGAGGTAGATGTGTTGTCTGTATAATAAATATTTCACCTTAAGATGGGAGCGCCAGGGTAGCGCGAAATTCACATTTTCTTAGGTTTTTTTGTAATTTTTAGGACACTGTCAGGATGTATGTTGATACAAATATGATTCAAACTCAAACTCAAAGCATTTATTTCAATTAGACCATTACAGGCACTTTGGAATGTCAAAACACAAAAAAAACTAAGCTACAGTCCCAGTCACAGGGCATTATAACTTGTGAAAGTACTGTAGTTGTCCATTCGAAAGCGTAGATCCTATGGAGAAGAATGGGCAAGAAACTCCATGGACACTCTTTTAAATCAAAATATTGGTTACATCATTCATGTCGAGATTATACATTTATGTAAGAACTATGTAGAAAGACGTGCGAGTAAGAGCGTCCAGAGTAAAAAGATGAAATCAACAATTCAAAAATACAATAATCCATGGCAGCTGCGAGATGACCAGTCCCCACTGACAGCGCCCGTTCACGAACATGACGCATGGATCAGCCATCATTCAACTCAACCATTTTGAAGCGAACTAAACGACCCGACACACGCGCCACCATCAGCGAGACATTATATTATTATTTTAGTGAGCATGACATTCTCTCAACCACCAGGAAAAATTCGAGTCAATAAAAGACGATGGTAGCTTATCGTGCATAGTACTCATTCGCGACCGTAACAAACATGGGTTGACAAAGTTATAATCATTAAAATGATTATATAACTTAGGGACTTACACTGACGCTTCCACCTTTATATACTAGAATCGAATCTAATCTAATCGCAGCGTCTAGAGCCATTTCGGGAGTCTTCGCATCGACAAATTTCACCATTGAATTTTGCGAATAGTCGCAATGAATAGCGACCAACCGCTGCGGCTTGCGATTAATCACAGCGACTAATTTTGCGACAAGATCACCGAATGTAGACAAGTAGCAGCTGGCGCGACGGAACACCATGCGACTAATCGCATCGACTAATTTACCTGGCGTCGTGTTTGAGCGCGTCGAGCACGTGCTGTAGCGCGCCGGGGTTGTCGCGCACGGCCGCCAGGCTCTTGTGCGTGATGCTGCGCGTCTCGAGCAGCAGCTGTCGCATCGCCGTCTTGGCGCAGGATTGCTTGTCGCGCTGATAGTCGCGGAACTCGCGTTCCATCTGTTATGAGTGGAAGATGTATTCAATAAAATATAATAGTTAAAAAAAACACGTTAGAGTGACGTCATTTTATTTCTTATATTCAAAATCAAAAGTAATTTATTCAAATTAGGCTGATAATCAGCACTTTTTGAACGTCAAAGTTTACAAGCGACAGTCTTCCAAAACGCCCGCCCTTCGCAGTATTTTAGCTTACAGCGACAAATCGCAACGACGAATAGCAGCGACTAGACGCAATGACTAATTGTATTTCCCTCACCTGTGAAGCACTATTATATTTTTCTCAGGCGCAGTGGGTTCCTCTGGCAGCAAAGCTTTGACCTCCTTCCAATGCACCATATACGATTATTCCCTGTCGTTCAGTAGTGCGACTTATCCTAGCGACTAGTTTAACCCACGACACAACATAGTGAAGACTACCACTAATTTCGTCGCATCCGACTAGGCCTATCTAAGTAACTTAGTAAAGATCACCGCTATAAAAAACTAGCGATTAATTGCACCGACAAATCGTAGCGACTTATCGCATAGAAAACTCGCAATGACTTACCTTACCTGAGAAACATAATATGACGATTACCGCTGCAAATAAATGTCTTGCGACTAATTTCAGCGACTAGTCGCAACGACAAATCGCATGTCCCTCACCTGTGAAGCACTATTGTACACGGGCGCAGTGGGTTCCTCTGCCAGCAACGCCTTCACTTCCCTCCAATGCGCCGTACACGATATGCCTTTGTCGTTCAGTAGCGTGCGCAGCTTGTCGCGGCGTTTTGTCGCAAGTGCGCTTGTGTGTTGCATGAATAGTCGCTCCTGTAATTTAAAAAGGAACTTATAGGGTGTAGGTTCAAAATTGTCACTCAACCCCCCCTCCCCCCCACATATTGTGATTTTTTTGCCCTCCTGTTTGAACCTCAAGTGATTAAAGGACACCTTTAAGGATCGTAACGTGATGTCAAATAGCCTAAGATCTTCCTCAGGAATTGTGTTATCAAAAGCAAAAAGATTTTTGTCATTTGATTCATCGGTAACAGTGAATAAAACTCTTTTTTAGTCACCGAGTAAATAAAAACATTTTGAATTGGAACAAGCACGAATTATACGATTTAATTATAAGATTTCTACAACTTTTTCCGTTTTTACTCGTGAGAACCTGTAATTGGCTCTGTGTTCCTTATGCAATTGTTACCCATTTGTTTTAGCTGACATTGGTTCTCCTACTTATGAATAAATAAATAATTACAAAAAATATAAATACTATACTACTCAATATTTTCTCGCAATCAATGAAAAAAAGTAGAGTACACAACTCGTGAAAAAAAATCATCTGGGTCCTTATATCTCTCGCTCCGCTCAGGATTCTAATCTAGAATCGCTTGCTACGCTCGGGATTCTACTCTAAAATCCTTCGCTTGTCTCGGGATCCAACTTACTCCATCGAATGCAATGCCTTTTTTCCACTTGTTGTATAATCTACTATTTCAAATCCGTCTGATAGTTCCAGAGATAACAAACTAACTCTTCTGCTTTATAATATTTGTATACATAGACGTAGTGTACCTTATCATCCTTGGTCAATAATTCAGCTAGGCTGTATCTGTGGTCTTTCTTGAGCTGTTTCTTAGCGTCCCGCCATGATAGGTCAGGATTTCTCACCAAATCTGCTAGTAATGCGTTGAAATGCTGAAAAAAAATAAGCCCAGTTTATTGAAGACTCAAACTCAAAGCATATATTTCAATTAGACCATTACAGGCACTTTTAAATGTCAAAAACAAGAGTATGAAGCTACAGTCCCAGTCACAGGGCATATTTACTCGTGAAAGTACTGTAGTTGCCTATTCCAAAGCGTAGATCTGTATGGAGAAGAATGGGCAAGAAACTCCATAATTGACTGTTTTACCATCATCCGATAACTATTAACTCATAGCCCTAGCTTTGTTTCCAGTGAAACCGGATGCAGCTGAGGACCAGTATTTTACACGGAGCGGCTGTCTATCTGACCTCCACAACCCAGTTTGTACTGGGTAATACGATAACCCTTGGTAAGACTGGTTGTCAGACTTTCGGGCCACTGTAACTAAATACTGTCAAAGATCTACTAATGACAGCGGGGCCCAACAACTTAACGTGCTTTCCATGACACGGAGGAAACTTAGTAGGTAATAGATAGTCACCCATCCACGGACCAAGGTGATCTTGGCAAGCGCTGATCAACCGGTACCACACACAGTCGACAGTGACAGTCGTTATAGGTAGTCAGTGGCCCTAAAGTCCGATAACCAGTCTTAACAAGGGATTTCGTATTACCCAGTACTAATTGGGCTGTGGAGGTCAGGTAGGCAGTAGCTCCATGTAAAATACTGGTATTCGGCTGCATCCGGTATACTCCGCGAGGCCCGCAGATTAAGAGGGCCAGCACTAGTTCCGGGGCAGCGGAATCTAATGCGACTTCCGCCGACGCAAGTGTGCGAGGGAACACCGGTGTGGTTTTAGTCAGTACGAGTCTGACAGACCCCTCCGCTTTCCCCAGGGCGGAGGACATCCACTTCGAGAGAAAAAGAAGGCTAGACAGGTGATGATGAAACAGCTGCAGCAGGGGTCTTCCTTACCTGTACTGCTTCGTCCCTCTTATGATACTCCCGTTCCTTGTCCCGGTCCCTCAAGCTCGTCGCCAGCGCCCTCTGCACCTCTCGCTCTCTCTCCTTGATGGACGCCTGTGCCCTGGCCTCCTTTTCCCTGGCTGCGGACTCGCCGTCGCTGGCTGCTTCCGGTTCCTCTTGCTCGACTTCCTCCGGTTCTTCTGGTGGTGGCTCCTGGGAAGGGTGCTTGGGTTTGAGATAGGGTAATGTTTTGTTTGTGTTGTGATTCGTAAACAAATCGCACCTGTTTTTTAATAGTCCAGACGGTAGTAAATCAGTTTTTTTGCAAATATCTCGTTTTATATGGCTCTATGAAAAAAAAGTTGGGAACGTAACCTTTATTGCTTTCATGCGCTACAATTTTTGTCATAAATGTGAACGTCATTGGAGCCATAGAAACCAAGATATTTGCGACAAAAAAAACTTTTTTGCAAAAAAAACCGACTTCCAAAAAAAACACTAAAAAAGTGGGAAATAACTTTACTTTCGGAAGTCGGTGACTATTGTTTGTTTCATTGACTTTTTTGCCACCGACTTCCGAAAGTAAAGTTATTTCCCACTTTTTTAGTGTTTTTTTTGGAAGTCGGTTTTTTTTTGCAAAAAAGTTTTTATTTTACCCTTTTTAGTTATCGCATCACACACAAATCCTTGTCAAGTATCAATTTCACAATTTCTTTTACTTGGATGACATATTGTTTCCAGCTATTTTGATTTCAAAACCAAACCACTGAACCGATTTCGATGAAATTTCTATGGGACCAATCGGGAAGTAGATCCATTCAGATAAAAGAAGAATTTTTCAAATCGGTTCATAATTGACGAAGATATGAGGTAACAAACAGAAATTTCCAGCTATTTTGATTTCAAAACCAAACTGCCGAACCGATTTTGATGAAATTTCTATGGGACCAATCGGGAAGTAGATCCATTCAGATAAAAGAAGAATTTTTCAAATCGGTTCATAAATGACGGAGATATGAGGTAACAAACACAAAAAAAAAAAAAAAAAAAACATACAACCGAATTGAGAACCTCCTCCTTTTTTAGAAGTCGGTTAAAAAAAAAAGATTTTTGCAACCTTTGACCTTGAACAACTTCAGATGAAGTCACGAGATTAGTTGAGTCAACTTTTAGAATGCGAAAATGAAGGTTTATACAAGTCTCCAGCTGATTAGGTACCTCTCATTCCGAGGTGAGACCCTTAATATACAAAACACAAAAATATTAATTTCATCTCAAACATTGTGTCGTACATAAACTGAGGCAGCCTGAGTGAGTTACAATATAGTACTTGTGTAGGACCGTAAGGGCGTATACACCATAGAAACGTAAAAGAGGTGTCCATGTGAATTGATGCAGTTAAGATGAGGTGTCCGCGTTCGGTCCGCTCTGATGGACTGAGCACTGTTAGCAGTAAAACATTTTGGCAAAAAAAAAAACATTACGTCACTGACTTCCGAAAGTAAAGTTATTTTTCACTTTTTTTGGAAGCCTGTTAATTTTATTGCAAAAATGTTTTGACCACCTCGTTGCTTTATTGTTCGCAAGCGCGACTGCTGTGGTCCTGGGTTCGATCCCCGGGTCGGGCAAATTGTTATTGTTTTTTTTTTCATCAGGAATTTCTCAGTAGCAGCCACGGAGTCTGGATTTGTGCCCGGTTGATGGCAATAGTCTCGCCCCCTATTACATGGGACTTAAACATAACTGGCAAAATGTGGTATGTATTATTAGGCACACCTCTGCCCTAACCCTTTCCGGACTATAAGTATTATTAGGTACACCTCTGCCCTAACCCTTTCCGGATTATAAGCGTAATGTTATATTATTGTAGCTGGCGTGTGCATTTGTTTTCTATCTCCTTTCCGAGTCGTTGGCTAGTTGTAAACGAACATAACCAAGTTAGTGGTCAACGCCAATACGATTTAGTGTCTTGCATAAAACGTTGCCCCACTCTAGGAATTTGTCCTGTATCGTGGGTGAGTTTACAAACATTTAAACTCACATACACAAACAGCCTGACCCGGAACAACAGCTATATCTGCAGGCCACACAAATACCGGATGAAACGGGGTGAATAGAGATGCAGGGGCGAATCGACACAAAACTTTCAAAGGGGTTTTAACGTAGAATTCTTATGATACTCGTATGTTACCAACAAGGAATCTATTTTATTTACTTTAATATGCCTGGTTATTTAGAGAGCTTGTTGGCAACATCCCATATAAATTTTAGTAATTGATTAATTGCATGATAAATGATATAAATAATGTTTATAATTTAATCTATACTAATATTATAAAGCTAAAGAGTTTGTTCGTGTGTTTGGTTGAACGCGCTAATCTCAAGAACTACCGGTTCGAATTGAAAAAATATTTAGTGTTGGAAAGCTCATTTATCGAGGAAGGCTATAAAACATCACGCTGCGACCAATAGGAGCGGGGCACAGATATAGATAGACCTAGATAACGCAAGTATCACGATCTATATGAAAACCAAGCGTGCCATTTTTTGACTACCTATTATGACGTCACGAGCACTATTTAGTGATGGGAAAACGTTTACTTTATTATTTGTACAGTTTTTACAATTTATAACAGCACAATTAACCATTTTAATATTTTTAACTGACGTCCGACTGGCGCTATACACCGATGCAGATGAGCGCGAAAGTGGCCACTTACGATTTTTGTACGTAAGCTAGGCACGCGAAGTAGTTGCTCTTGCGTTATCTAGGTCTATCTATATCTGTGGAGCGGGGCATTAATCAAAAATGTTACGCAGACGAAGTTGCGCCGGTCAGCTAGTAACTAATATATTTTGCACGCTTGCTTGCAGGCAGAATACAGCGACTTTTATGATATAAGATCTTCCCTTGTATATAGAAGTTGTTGCTTTGCATCCTCGTCAAATCCAAGGAGGTAACTATATATGCTAATGATTCTCGATCCGAATCAATAATAAAATGGGTAGGTAATTTTTTTTTTTTTCTTAATATCGGAAATCGATAAGTGTACACCACCCGTATTACAACGCGGCCCGTCTAACACTAGCCCTATAACCGCGCTTTCACACACACAAACAAACGCAGACGTTTATTTGATAAACGGGTGATTCTCCTCTTTAAAAAGGGCTTCATTCTCAAATAGTGTCAAATTAAAACAACAAAAAAAGCAGCGTTTATTATTATTGACCAGGTACCGTAATTTATATTGATTATTTTACGTCTTCTATGACAACCTCCTGAATTTTGACGAGGTTGCAAAACTACACCTTGTATATCTGTGATTGAGAAACATACGATAAGTACATTAATCAGTAGCAACCCGAGTCTGGATCTATACTCAGTTCACGGCAACAGGCTCATCTTCTATTACATGGGGTTTTGACAAGGGGTCTACTTGGGGTCGGCGCAACACGTTTTCTTCTTCCATTCTCCCCTGTCAGACGTCACGGCATCATTTACTCCTCTCTCTTTGACATCATTCCTCACACAATCCCTCCATATTTTCTTTGGCCTTCCTCTGCCTCTCTATCCACATTCATATCTATCACTATTTTAGTCGCTCGTAGTCAGGTATTATAAAATAAAAAAAAGAACAAAATACACAATTATCAATTTATTCACAATCATAATTAGTAATATAAAACTTATGTACAGATTACATAATATAACGGTACTTATGTACTTATCATTAAAAAAAAAATGCTCGAATCGTGAATAAAATGTCGGGTAGTCGGAAGTCGAAATCAAGTGATCTATTTTATATTCTATGGAGACTAATATGGCATTTGCATTTCGGAGATATTTTTAACAGTAACTACAAAAATAATTGATAATTTCGGAATTGTTTTCATTTTGTTAGATATACAGTGAGTTATAGCAATTAGCTGACACACCTTTGCATTAATGCATGGTTGAGATTTTTTGGAATACGAATCGATAGAATTTTATATATCTTTTATATTTTATTAATTTGAGCAAAGTAAAAAAAATATAAATGAATTATAAAATTATATGCACGGGTGGGTCAGCTAATTGCTATAACTTATTGTACGTAGCTGCTTCGGGTCGGCACAGCCGGTCGGCATAATCGAATATAATTATGTTCGGGAAAAGGCCGCTCAGTTAGCTATAACTGTGCCGAACCGACCTGAACCAGATTCGACTAGAGTTAAGGCTGGATTCCGAACGGACTTTGCAGCTCGGCTTGTAAGCCGAATGAGTGTAGTAATTGCGTCAGGTCAGTTTTGGACTACAAAAAAGAATACTGTATAATTATAGTCTCCAAGATTATAAAACTAAAATAATAGTAAAGGAATTGAGAGTATTTTTTGTAAATATTTCTTTTCAGATCAGAGTCAAATAATGATACATCGTGAAATGACCCGCGATAGAAACAATAATGACATCTAAAATCGCCTTAGTATTACTATTTATGTAAGTGTTGCCAAATGTAAAAATGCGGCTAAAACGGCAATGCTTATACTTAAGAGGGGGACATAAATTGGTAGAGTAAATCATTATTTTATAATGCATTATCTTATAGAGTTGCCGTATATGTTAAGGGTATAAAAATAGGGTAAAAAACGTCATACGGTCACTGTAGTCAATTTACCAAGCCATTACAGTACCCCGGCGTTAATAGGGTGCATTTTGAAAGTTGGCGAAGCCGCAAAAAGCTGTCAAAGATTATTTTATCAATACTACAAAATTAAATTATGAAATATCGCTCTTTGTTGCACTAAAGTATTGCAATAATAGCACTGGGTATGCTGTTGTAACAGTTTTAGATGTAAAAAAAGCATTTGAAAGATTTCAAAGTGCTTTTTTTTTCACTTGAACTAAATGTACAGTTTAACTATATTAATTTGGTTAAAGTTTAACTGGAGAGGCCAGGGAGGCCTTTGCCCAGTAGTGGGATATGATGTAGGTTAGCAAAAAAAAAAGTTTAACTGTATAATATTGCAATTTATAATCAATATTTTAGTGCAAAAAAATCTCGAGGACATTTGAAACTAAAGGTTCCAAAGGTTGACTGGTAGAAAATGCCTATGGCGTTAAGTACAGGCGTACTTAACGCCATAGGCATTTTCTACCAGTGCTTGCACTGCACTGTGCTTGAAGTGTTAAATAAATAAATAAATATCTACCAACCCGCACTGGGCTTGCGTTTTGTTTTATGGATTACATCCGATACCCTCTCATACAGAGGAGGCCTGTGCCCCAGCTGTGGGGACGTTAAAAGCTTTGATTTGATATGCACGCCTGGATACTGTAGTCTGTATGTTTTTGTCAGTCAGATGTGAATTGTAGAATTAAAACAAAATAGTAGTGTCAGATTAAAAGTATGCTAATACTTATAGTGGTCTAAATCAGATTACTATTAAATTCTTATTTACTGGTTGGCAATACTTGATTATTAAAAAAAAATACAACTTTTAAAGAATAATAGTATAGTGTTACCGTTAATGGTTATTTTAATCATACAAACACAAAAATAATGAGTCAAATGTTGAAACAACAGCCTGAAACTATTATATCCGTTTCTACTAACGTCTAGTGAAGAAACGCCTAATGTAATGTAAGCATATTCTTAAGAAACCACTTCGTTTCACCATTCGTATCTCACTAGGCAACTAGCAGGCTTCGAAATCTACATGTTTGAGTCTGTAAAGTAATTATCGATGTATAATTCTGATAAAAATCTGTTGCTAGGCAAGCTTTAACTTAGTGAAGCCTAACGAGTTGTTAAACCTTTAAGAGTTGGCGAACCGGTATCGTTACTTAAGCTGGCATCTAAGAGTCTTTTATCTATAGATAAGTGGTTGGTGAGATCTAGTGCGCGGTTAATATGAAATAATATCATTTAAACTCTACTATTGTCAATGAAAACGGATATATCAGCATCAACAACTTGTTGAGTAGTCAGAAAAGTCGGTAAATCAAAGAAGCCGGCAAGTTAGAGTCAAGTCTTTAGCGGAGCTAAAATTGAGACATCCACAGGGTGCCTATTTCTATAAACATTTGTGGCTTAAACACATAATTACTAAACGGCATAGGCATAGTACACACTGAATTTAATTCCGTATCTTATATTTAAAGAGATATATTAATATTAAAAATGTCATTAAAATAAAACACACAAACATCCATATTCGGGAACAAATATTGCTATATCAATTTGTCCCGACGCGGGAATCGAACCCGAACACAGGGGCTGAGAAGCCCGACAACTACTAGACAAACAAATCATTATGCTCCAACGATGTATGAGTCAATACAAACAATTGCATGGACCTCCAGTGTGTATTACTCCTAATACAAACATTGATACAATACCAGCCAATAAGCCACATCGAGCTTTAGAGGTACTCGGCACAGATTCGGGTCTACATAATTCTGCACTGCACAGTTAATTATGTTGATATTCGTCCGGGAACAAGTTCGAATAGTAACGAGCTGACTCGAACATGATCTAGCGACTTTAGATATCAAATGGCGTTTGCCGATCGGCACGAAAAAAATGACAGCTGAACTTGACATGTGTAATAATCGCTTCGGGTCGGCTTTTTATTCATTCAATAATGCCGACCCGAACGCGAACGTAGCGCCTATCGAGTATTAGAGAAGAGAGAGACAATCATACAGGTATGAGACGATCGACGCTCTACTAAGCCACACATCCTCTACAACTCGATGTGAGCACATTTACGGTAGACTACTGTGGTTAATACATAATGCTTGTCACTTTAAGTGACAAGGGTATATAAACACATTAAATAACTTAAATACTAAAAATATGTACAATACGATTCGTTGATACTAAACATACAGGGTGACTTGTTGAGAGACGGACAAATTAAGGAAATGAAAAAAAAAAAAACCATCTGCCTAGCCTTTTCCCAACTATGTTCGGGTTGGTTTCCAGTCTAACCGGATGCAGCTGAATACCAGTATTTTACATGGAGTGACTGCCTTTCTGACCTCCACAACACGGTTACTGGGTATCGCGATAACCCCTATATGGGATGAATTTGTTCTTTCTAAATCCTTTTTGATTTGCTCACCTTTGTTATACAGGATGGTCCAAAATAGCGACATCATAAAAACAAAGATTCCTCTTGCCCAGAGGTAACCGAAAATACTCAATGTATGTTCCGCGATTTCCTTGCATTTTCACATCTCATTAGCATCAAGAGTAATAACAAAAAATAAGCAAAACCATGATTTCGAATAATAAACAAATCAAATGATTTTTGAAGGGCTTGTTTTCTAGGCGTTTTACGAATTATAACTCGAAAACTATCAAGAATCGCGGAACATACGTGGGGTATTTTCGAATACCCCTAGCCATGAGGAATCTATTTTTATATGTGAAATAGTGACTAAGTATTTGGACCATTCTGTACGCTTGTTCAAAATGTTATGCTTCTAGACCGAGCGGTTTATGTTGTGCATTTTTTTTTTTTTAGTAGTACATATTTTTATTCAACACATAATAACATCACGCCTGTAATCCCAGGAAGGTTAGGCAGAGGTAAACCCACATATCGAGTACAAAAAATGATATCCTTCAATATGCCCATCATTCAACCAGCCATATATCTTAGTATCAACTTTAAAAAAAAACTGTTGCACCAATACAAAGGGTTGTACACCTTTTACTTATATACGCACAATACACAATATTATTGTCATTGTAGTACAAAGTCTGTATTGCAAGGTGAATGCGATAAGGTACCTTAAAAATGAAATTTGCTTATATTTTTTAGCAATTTGCTGCTTTGGTTGATAAGAATATGATTCAAGATCGAAAAGAATATTTATTTACAAAACAATTCTCATTTAAAGACAGTAGTACAACTATTAAAGTTTTGGTTTTGTTGTCATGAAAAACTATATATTTTCGAGTTGAAAACTGTCTTATGTTGTCGTGTTACTCAGAAACTGGATTGTGGAGGTCAGATAGGCAGTCGCTCCATGTAAAATACTGGTTTGCATGTAATTCGATTAAAATCCCCAACATTAGAAAAAGCTAGGCAAATGATGGCTAAGCAGCAAATTGCAAGAAACCTGAAAGTAGCCATACACGACAGGGTAGCCAGCGAAATTCGAATTTTCTTAGTTTTTTTTTTTGCAATTCTCTGATGTGCGACCGTAACAAATATGGTTTTACAGTTATAATTATAATCATTAAAATCATCTATACAACCCTCAATGTTCATTTAATCCCATTGAATGACTTTTTCATGAAATTGTCTTTGATTGGGGATTAAATGAACCTAACAAATCATATTTTAATCAACTTACAGCCCGACACTGACCTGCAAAATGCTAAAAAAAACGTAAGAAAATTTAAATTTCGTGAGCTACCCTTAAGAATGTGGCTTACTGCTCACTCCCTACAACAGAGAGGGGGCTTGTGCCGGCAGTGGGACTACACTGGCTGACTATACTTAGCGCATCCACCTTTAACAGCATTGCCACAACAAATTTCGTTACGATAGCATCTTCAACTCAAGCCACCCATATCTTTGAATCACTACAAAATCAGCATCTTATCGGGGTTCTAAAACTTCATTCTAGGGTATAATACAGAAACCCTAGACCTTGCTAACCCAGTCATATTAAACAAATTGGCGTGTTCAACGCCATCTGTACATTATAATCGCGAATTATTCTGTGAATGTCAAAGTGACATTAACTTTATGACATTATACAGTACTTGGGCGTTTATATGACACATGGAGGTTTAAAAAGTGACGCTATATAGGGACAAACTTTTTCTAAAACCCGATATGACATATTTATTATCAAGTACTGTATTTCAATTCTGTAAGACTGACATGTAGCATACTATCATGTCATCATATGACAATCCGAGTAGTTATATCGATTAAAACCTTGTATCGATAACGGTTATCGATAAAAATTAGTCATTTAGCTTCGTTATGACTATTGTACTGTATACAGGGTGATTCAAATCGCATGTATGCTGTATACCATTTGAATGACCTCTCTTAAAAATACTTATAGATAAAAATTATAACTAGACTTATGAACAAATTTAAAATTTACATGTTTTCTTTTTTTCAATATTTACAATGTCCAAAATGTTTAGTTAAAACACGATATGTATAGCAGACTGACTGATTTATAGTCCTTCAGATTCCTTTTAAACGGGGACCGAAAAGATTACCCGTATAGTGGTTTGAATCGGTTTATTTTTATTGTTAGGTGAAAAATCTTCGAGTAAAGGTTAATCCGTGTTATAGGGTTAATCAGTCTATAACAATTCACGCACGGCTGGGTTAACCCATATATTGTAGGGGTTAACCCGTATAATGGATAATGTAACATATAGGTTATAGGTTTAACCGGTTAATCTGGTTATTCGGTATCTGCTTTTAAAGTGACAAATACCTGCCTGAACTAAGTTTCATTATTTCAGCAATGAAAAGATTGTTAGATGGGTCTTTGCAAAATGTATTTATTTCTCTAATAAAATTGATCATTTTTTCCGCCGCTTTTAATCCTACACTACTGTTATTGTAAAAAGGTTAAGTTATGTATGTGCTAAAATTTATTTCAGCACATACATAGTGAATACTTACTAATTTTTCTAATTGATTGTGATTCTAATTTTTTTGAGCTCAATAAATTTTTCGTTTCATTCAATCTTTCAAAATCTTCTGTAGTTTTTGGGAAACTGATTTAATTTTGTTAATCAACTGTATCTTTTAAATTGACATTTGAATAATCTGTTTTTTGGGTACCTGATTTATTTTTGTTAATCAATTGTATTTGTCTGACTGCCTTTTTTAAATTATTAAAACGCCGCGATAAACGAGCGATATTTAAAGAGTCGTACCATCGATACGAAAGAAGATGTATTAGGTTATAAATCATCAGTCTGCTATGTACATAAAATACAAAGAACATTATTTGCTATTGTAATCACACTGAAAGAGTCTATGTGTCGATGTGTGGGGAGCCCGTTAAAGCAAAACTTGTGTCTGACCGTCGCAGTCTGTTTTGAGCTGTGTATACACGGTATAAAGGTTAGTTTCCACCGAACGGAATATTTCTTTGCGGATTTTTTTGATGTCACTGTATAAAGGACCATATATGTAGGTAAAAAGACTTAATGCCTGCGTCGAATTTTATACTTAAAGGCAATACTAATACAGTCCTTTATTCGCTGACATCTAAAAGGTAAAACTGACTTAGGTACACATTGGAGCCAACTTTTACGGTAGACTCAGTAAATGATTGTAAAACCTCCTCTGCTTTATACAAAAGTGGGATAACAGGTTTTTATTAATAACCGAGGTAAAAGGAGTATTACATCGGTTATTAATGCTTATGGGTCTAGAATCATGTATCCAAAGTAAGAGTTTATACCAACGTGAATTAGCTTTGGGGTTGCGCTGCCAACATGTATACAGGGTAAAAGGGACACCGTTCTGAAAACGGAAATCACATACCCAGTACATCATTGTGAAACCCCCCACATAGAAATTTTTCGTCGGTTATTAAAAAAAATCTGCCGTTTCCTATAAAAGTTCTTTTTTTTAATTATTACCGATGAAAAATTTCTCTGTGGGAGGGTTCAGAATGATGTACTGAGTTTGTGGTTTCTGTTTTCAGTACGGTGTCCCGTCCACCCCGTATGTCGCAGGATAATTCGAAAAATCGTTTTCTTTTTTGCAAAGGAATCTTTCTTGGTTTCAAATAATTCCGTTAATAATTTTAATATTAGCTCGTACTAATAATTTATTCCCTTCGTACGTATATGTCGGGTGTCATGTCGTCGGTGTCGTAAGTGTCGGGACACAAAAATGTGCTCATTTATATTTCAGGGTTGATTTTCAGTGTAAGTTGTTAATATCTAAGAATATATAAACTGTGCAAAATTTGCATGGTTGGATGGTTTCAAAGTCTATACCGGACATAGCTAGAAACCTTTTTTGTGTTTTATGTATACATAGACTAGGAACGGTAAGACACTTTCTTAAAAACGAAAAACACAAAGGAACAGTCTGCCCACGCACCACAGGGAGGCATGAACCAAAGTCCACCATTAAGTGCGCAAAGAACGGTGCCCGCCAAAGAACACATACATCAAACACTATTCTTTCTCTGACTTCTTCCGTTTCCTCTTCTCTGTCTTCTCAGCCTTATCCACTTTCTTCTTCTCCACCTTCTTGGGTACGAGTACGGGTTCCACTTCCGGTTGGAACTCCTCTTGTTTCCGTTTTTTTGGTGGAGGTTTGATGGGTGATTTTTCTACTTTTTCTGGTGTCTGCACTACTTCTTTTTTTGAGGATCGGAGCTGTTTTGGTGATGGTTGGTCTTCTTCTGAGGTTGATTTGGACTTGTCCAGGTTGCGTCGTGTTCCTTTGGTGGGTTTCTTGGGGTCATCTTCTCCTGGGATGCCGAGGATCTCGGCCCATTGGTCGGGGGGTGGGGTCGGCTGTTTCCGCTCTTCTTCGGTTTCTGTTTTCTGTTGGACAAACGGAGAGGGTGAGGTGGTTTGTTGTCGTGTAAGATGTTTGTATCCACAATATTTCGATGTTGTATTTAAGTGTTTATATGATATTTTAAGGGGTTTTTAACTGTGTCATCGCCTCCTTGAGTGACACAAATGATTCGTTAAAGTTAAAAACATCAAGATTTTAATATGATTTTCAAATTCAAATTAGAATAATCTATTTGGATTATGTATGAAATCAAATAAACACATACTACATTTCAAACCATCACGGCTTGTTAAAAGTAACGATTACCTAGGGGTTACAGAAAAACTGCCTCAATACTGCGCTCAGCACAAAATAAAGGTGCAGATTTATTCAACAAAATATTGTGGACACAACTCATCAGAATAGACATAAAAAAGCGACTCTGCATCGGACATCAATTTACTGACTGACACGGCCTTAGATTAAAAAAAAATAAACTCAAATATGTAATGAAAAACTTATTTTAAATACATATTAATATAGACTTTTTATAATAAATTATCATTCTCGCAGACGAGGGTAATCTGAAGCTCTGCATTGTGTCCAAAATTAAAATAAAAGAAACGAAACAACAACGCATCGCGAGTCAGTTACCACAAGTCAATTTGCAGACATTATTCGAAACTGCAGAGTTTATTCGACTCTGCAAAGTTTATTCGACTCTGCAGAGTTTCACGTCATGTTTGTTATTTTATCACTTGACTTATTGTAGAAGCTAGTCGACGTTTGAAGCCACATTGCAGAGCTGCAGGGTTCCCTAAGGCCGTGTCATAAACTGCGGGCGTTTACCAACGATAGCTACAGAGCGTGTAAGGTCACATTTTAGTTTAGAGTATGAAAAATAAAGGAGATTATTTTAAAATGCAGACTTTTTTTGTGGATTATTGTTTTCATAGAAATAATACTTTAATTTTTTTTATTGTGGATATTTGTGAAGTAGAATAAATTACAGTGTGAAAAATAGTTTCATGGCATACTGGCAAACAATGTTTTGACTAGCCAGGGATGCAAGATGGAATAAGTTTGTGCGAGAGCTCCACCAAGCAGCAGGAAAGTTAAGAATCTTTAAGACCGAATAACCTACCATTTTACGGCTAAAACTATTCTCATCATCATCATGTTAGATTACTAGCATTCTAGTTAATATTTGGGTCGTTTACATAACATAACATCAAGCCTGTAATCCCTGAAGGATTAGGCAGAGCTGTACCTAATAGAACACCCACATTTCGCCAGTTTTGTTTAAGTCCCATAAAATAGGGGGCGAGTCTATTGCCATCAACCGTGCACAAATTCAGACTCCGTGGCTGCTACTGAGAAATTCCTGATGGTAAAACCCAATAACACTTTGCCCGACCTGGGGATCGAACCCCGGACCTCATGCTCAGCGGTCGCGCTTGCGACCACTAGACCCTGGCAGTAAGAACTTGTATTATTGCTTGAATTACTATTTGTGTCGTTTAAGTTTGTAAAACCTATCTAAATATTTGCTTGCGTAGAGAACTTAAAGAATGATCTATCTTGTTCTATTTAATATTGTACAGGCCGCGTAAAGTCCTCGTGCAGGACAAAGGCATCGAAATTAGATAATTCTTTCCTGAGAATGCCATAAAATATCAATTTATATTATTTATAATAACTACAACTCTGCATGAATTGTTGCATATCCAATTTTGTTTAACCTATCTGTGTGTAAACTGTTCACGGATGGAATTTCACGCTGAGACGATGATGATGTTGGTGATAGCTTATCCACCTACCACGAGGTGGAAGGGACGTCTACGCACAAACGTTTACCAAGCATTCAATACATCATTCCGAACCCAAACCACATAGAAATTTCTCATCGGTTATAAAAATCCGCTGTTTCCCACAAAAATCAATACCTACACGGTCAAAATGTATGGAACAGCTGATTTTCTTTAAACTAACAATGAAAAATTTCTGCCCCGGGGTTTGGTATGATTTACTGAATACGTGGTTACGTTAAAGCGTCGATGTCTTTACCACGCTGTATAACCAAGCCATTTTCAATTAGTTTGAAGAAACCAAATATTTACGAAAAAGACAACCATCCACAAAAAAATAAAGGTATCAACACACGTAAGGTTCTCAGCATGGTCAGAGACATGAAGAGTCTAAGCCGCTGCAGAGTTGGATCGTGTGTGAGGGTCTTAATGAATAAAATGTGACCTTAGGTATAAAATATTGAATACGCCCCTGTGACTGAGAATGCACTGTAGGTGGTGTAGCTAGAAATTGAATAATTTTTAATACGCAAATGATTTTATCTTCAAGTATTATGAAAGATTTGACACTCCTTACGTATAGTCCTCTAATCTCAATTATACAGAAGATAATATTCAAAGAAGAAATTCATGATAACCTTTCAAAGTCAGCAGATTTATTTTCTTCTTTTTTTTAAGAAAGTGTCGCAACTCCCTAGGAATCTCTCATGTATCGTGGGTGCGTTAAACTCACATACACAAACAGCCAGACCCGGACAACCTATAGGCCATACAAATATTTGTTCCGTGCGGGGATCGAACCCGCGACACGAAGCGCAGCAGGCAATCGCTCAGCGCTCTGCGCCAACCGTACCGTCTTTTTGGCAATATGTTAAATAATATTGAGAAGAGCAAAGATATTTTTGGGTGCCAGTTCTTTTTAAATCGAGTCATTCCAGAATTTGGCAACGACTTCTTTTAAGTAATTTAGAACATTTTTTTAAATACCCTAGTACTTGAATTAGTGTTTCACAGAATTTGATATTGAAAAGCTGGCCAAACATCAAAATTCTCGTATATGGCGACGACTTCTGTGTCGAATATTGTTAAGTAATTTAGCTTGTTTTTTAAACCTAGTAGTTAATTTAGTGTTTCGCAGAATTTGATATACATGGCCGAACAACAAAAATCTCGAGTATTGAAAAAAAAAAACCAGAACCAAATTCATTATCAACACATCTTTGGACTGTCAAGCTCATGTGACTGTTTATAAATTAGCCTATGCAAGACTGGTACACTTTCGCTGCTAAGTCAAATAATCTATTTTTACTAGTATGCGCTTCATTTATAGCTACGTACTAGCTGACTCGTGCAACTTCGTCTGCATATTTTTTTTTATTGATGCTTCGTTCCTATTGGTCGCAGCGTGATGTTGTTTCTAGTATAGCCTTCCTCGATAAATGGACTATCCAACACTGAACATTTTTTTCAATTCGAACCATTAGTTCCTGAGATTAGCGCGTTCAACCAAACAAACTCTTCAGCTTTATAATATTATATTATATATAATATAAGTATTGATAAATACTATTCTAGAGGCGGGTTGTGCGCACGCGAACTAATTTTATTGTTCGAACCATATGTTTAGCACCGAAAGTGTTAAATTTCCGTTTTTCCTAAATCATGTTAACATTAGGATGAAGATAGGCTTCCTCACATACGGAGTGTCAAAATCACAAATCAGACTTTCTAAGGCACATTTTGACGTGCTACATCGTACCCTACAGTGCACCCTACGCCCGTCCGATGCAGTAAGCCGCAACCACCACCTGTCGCTCCGTTTGTCCTCGCCGAACTCCTAAACTATGCACTTCTGCAACCAACACTCAACTGCATTAAGTCACTGCACTTTGGATAGAACCTCCTTCTTAATGTATACCATAGGCTACCCGCAGCTTATGACAGTCGGCAATAAAACACACAAAATATCCGTGAATTCGTCGAGATCAGGCGCGTTCCGTAATACGTAGCTGTATACTTATTTCTTGAAAAAAAAAAAATGTCTTTCGGGCGTAGGTCGTTCGCCCGCATGCGGATGACTATAGAGTTCGGGCTGACGACTAGGTCCACTGACAACTACCGACTTATAGACAAAATATCTGAGGCCCACGTAACGTTAATACGTCGATTTTTTTAATAGAAAATACAATTAACCTATAAAATGTATGCAACAAGCACAATCATTATCGTCCATAGATATGAATACATTCTCAAAATTATGAAAATATTATCTTTGAAACGGGTATTATTAATCTTTTGACCGCTTGGCTAAATATCAATCAATTGCCGTGCCCCTAGCGCGCGGCTACAAATCGATAAAATAAATAATACCTACATAAATAAGCATTTTCAATACTTAAACTACGAGACATAATTTTAAATAATTGTTGTAAATAATATCTCTATTTAATAATGGTTTTAGTTGTACCACGCAGTTAATAGAACGAAAAAATGCATGTTCTCTGTCGCAGAAATACGACACAAGCGGTAGGGACACGGAAATATGTGTCGCATAAATACGATAAAAGCGGTCGAAAGGTTAAATTCAAAATCGACGTATCTACGTTACGTTTAAACCGCCCGGTCGTGCTAACTAGGGCCTCTATTTTGGGAAGTAACGCGAATATTATTTGCGCACACGTATCAATGGTTTAGTATAAATTAAATATGCCAAGTAAAAGCACGGCTAACTACGTCGTACCATAGACAATGAAACGAGTCGTGGCTGTTTTGAGTAAAGTATCCGAATTCAGATATCCGCATGCGGTTTCACGACCAAGTGCTATTGCGCCTTGATGATAAGGAGCCTCGTCCGGGTATCAACGGGCGAGTCTAAAAAGGTAACAATACAAAATATCGGGCTTTTCGCCCGGAATATTGAGGTTCAAATCACTATGGTTATAATTATCAAGGGTATAATATATAATTTCAGGAAATGAGAAGGTATAGTTTCAAAATAATATAAGGCTGCAAGTAAGGTTCTTAAAACTATAATAATTCTGATTAAAATAGTATATACGTACCACATTGAGTGAAGACGACGGCATTTTAAATATTGTATTTATAACATTGGTAGGGTAAATAAAACAAGTTAATATTATTTTTTATTGATATCTCAGAAGAAATACACACATTTTTGTTATTTATCTTATGGATAGCTGTATGTTATGTCTGTGAGCTAGATCGGTACGTTAAAAATCTTGCTTAACGCACAACCTCCTTCTTTTTAGAAGCCGGTTAAAAAAAAAACGTACGGTTATTTAGAAATTGGTCAATGCAAACAATATCTATGAAATAAATAACAATAATACACAAAAAAAACACGAATATAGAAAACAGTTATGGTAATTCTATAATTGATGTCGAAAAGACAGTAAATTCAAAGTTTTCTTAAAATTAAATCGACCGACAAGCGAATTTCAAAGTAATACCTATGAAAAAATGTCCGACGCAGTTCCGCTCTTGGTGTCGAAAAATTAAAAAACTATCGCTCTGCAGTCTGTCAAAATCTGACAGATGTCAAAAAGTGACAGTTGTCAAAAAGTGACATTTATCTTTTAATTTATACTCACGACGCCTCTGTCATATTTGCGACAAAATGTCGGAATGATATTATAGCGTAATCCTAGAAAAAACAACTTTACATTAGAATGACCCAAACCTAATAAAATTATGAAGAAAGTTGTATTAGATCTTTTGACACACAAATGGCGAAAGTGTAACGGGCAAGATTAGTCCTATTTGGCGTTTAAAATATCGTAATTTTGAAACTCTTTCGAATATAGACTTTTACGCGTTTAGTTACACATTCAATTCCCGGCCCAAATCACGCCACCCGAAAAAGTGTGCAGCATCCTAGATAAAAAGATAAAAGAATAGACAAACGGGTCAACCGTTTTGGTAATGAAAATTGGTCCACATGGAAGTCCCCTTTATTTTCTTTATTATTGTTTTTTTTTTTAATAATTTACTCCGTTAAAAGTTAGATGTTATACGGCCTACAGACTCACAAGAACAAGTTACGGTGAGAACGAGATGGCGAGAAACCAATCAGATTCACGATTCTCGGGTGTTCTCGGCCTGAGTCTGTAGTAGCCTTACTTGGGTAGAGACTGGACCCCACGACACAGGGTATCCTAGGTGGAGTCCAGGGAATATGAAATAAACTAGCGCTTAGGGAGGAAGCGCCGGGGTTATAATCATTAAAATCATCTATACAACCCTCGTAAGTTGATTTAATTCCATTAAATGACTTTTCTTGAAATAGTCCTTGAATGGAATTAAACTAACTTAGGGAAACTCGCGGCCTACCCTGGCGCTTGCACTTAAAGGCTCATTAGTATCAGGGGGGGGCTGTGTCGCTAACCAAGCTCCACCACCTGCCCTGCCCGCGGAGCCGCTACACACGCAATGGGGGCGAGCTCTGTGCCGCCACCGATGGCGCCGCGGTAGTGGGGAAGTTTGGACCAATAAAATATGATGTCGTGCCAGCGACGCGAAGAAGAAGAAGAATAAAAATTGACAGAAGAGGGCGTCGTGAGCAAATTGTAAGGAAGAAGTAAAATTGATCGCAACAGTGCACAATTAATATGGAATTGACGTTTTGAAGCTAAGGCGATGAGTTTACGATGCTTATTGCATTATGGAGTTACAAAGAACCCCTGAGTCGAGGCGATGCTAATTCCATGTAGTGCTTAAAACTGTCGGTTGACAATAAGCTGACGTAAATCATTAGTAAACTTGAAGCATCTTGTAACACAATAAACGCAAGACCTTTCGTGTGGTGTCTCGGACCATGAAACTATAACTTATGCGCTACGAGTTCTTGAAATTCGCAAAAAAAAGAACTTTCTTTAGGAATTGACGCGTTCAGCTTTAGAGGGTATAAAGAACAGGGTGTAAAGTTCTCCATCCCCCATAGAGAAGGGATGATCCTCCGAGCAGACGGGTGTTGTGTCTGGTGGGCTACTACCAGACAGTTGCTGTCGGGTTTTTTCCATATAGTCTTAGGTTGCGGATGACTTTAACTGCGCGATTTAGGATTTTGTAACGTTAGTTCTTCATTTGTGTCATAGATGGCGCTGTAAGACTTTTTGCAGCGCCGCTACATACTGATCAACATTTCGCAAAAAAACGAACAAAAAAAAAACAAAATTCATAGCACAAAAGTTGCTCATTATAATGGTCTGAGTCACCACACAAGATGTCTTGCGTATGTATATTATGACACACATTGTAGACAAACCGTCAATCGAATCTAAATAAATCTCTATAGATAATTGTGCACCGTTCAACCCAGTGTAAGTGTGAAAGTACTTACATCTCCTTTCTCCTTCTTCTTCTCTTTCTTGACGTCCTTCTCTACCTTCTCCTTCTCCTTGTCTCGCTCCTTCTCTCGCTTCTCTTTCTTGCCGCTCGTGCGTTCTCGCTCTGTAATCAGACGGAGTTGTGTGAGACTCTTGTATCAACAGCTTTAGCTTTTTTTTTGTTTCGTATTAACATTTTTACATACCATTGGTTTAATTGACGGTTGAATTCACATTAAACCTGATTATTTTTTCAGAATACAAGAAGATTCGTAAATTGTATGTAAGTATTTATATATTATAATTGAACTATTTTGTCCAAATAAACAATAAAATATCGATAGCATCGATATTTTTTATTTCTCGGTAAGCAAGAACGTATTGCTCAAGACATTAATACTTTTGTGAGAAAAAGACAAACCTACCACGCGTACCTAATGGGTGAAAGGGAATGACATTAGCGAGAGTCACTATCTCAGCCACTATAAGTTGAGCTCTTTCCAAAATGGTTGATTATTATAATTTTACTTAACAGTTGAATATTATCCCTTCTTTTTTATAACTCGAAGGCCCCTTGACATTGAGTTAACAGCATTCAGCATTTTTTTATTTTTTTTAAACTACTTTCATAGATAGTGAATTCTTGAAATTGCTAGCGTCTTCACATCACGGGTCTAACTGCTGGTCGACACTGAAGAGATGGATACGAGCATCGAGTTATATTAGTGCTAAGTGACAAATGTGCGGCGCGCATAAGTTGCCTTCTGTGCAGATTCTAGTCAGTTATCTGTTGGTGATTAAGGCAGAAGTGTATCTAATAGTGCACCCACATTTGGCCAGTTATGTTTCAGTCGCATTTAATAAGCTCTTTCATGGACCAGTAGCTCTTCCAGGCATGGGAAGAGCTACAGACTGGTCTTCCGACGATCTGTGGGCCAAAGTAACCATAATGTGGAGCCCTCATACAGCCAGAAGGCGCCGCGGTAGACGTCGCAGGAGATGTCGGGACGAGCTGGACAGAACCAGACAGGCTACATTAGCCCTGGTTCGAAGGATTTGGAAGTCACGGGGCTCTAGAGTAGAGGCCTTTGCCCAGTAGTGAGATGACACAGAGTAACAGTAACGTATTCTAATCTCAGTTTCATAAAATCACGCCTGTAATTTCTGAAGGGCTAGGCAGAGGTGTACCTATTAGTACCACCACATTTCGCCAGTTATGTTTGAGCCCCATGTAATAGGCGAGCCCTATTGCCATCAACCGAGCACAAATCCAGACTCCGTGGCTGCTACTGAGAAATTCATGATGGAAAACCCCGATAATAATTTCCCCGACCCGGGAGTCGAACCCAGGACCTCGTACTCAGCAGTCGCGCTTGCAATCACTAGACTAACGAGGTAGTCTCATCATCTTCTACCTAGCCTTTCTCCAACTATGTTGGGGTCGGCTTCCAGTATAACAGGATGCACCTGAATACCAGTATTTTACATGGAGCGACTGCCTATCTGATCTTCACAACCCAGTTAGTACTGGGTAATACGATAACCCTTGGTAAGACTGGTTGTCAGACTTTCGGGCCACTAACTGCTCATAACGACTGTCAAAGATCTAAAAATGACAGCTGGGACCAATACCTTAACGTGCTTTCCGAAACACGGAAGAAACTCGGTATGCAATGGGTGGTCACCTATCCACAGACAAGCGCGGCTTAACCTATAGATCAACCGGAGCGGCGGTGTTATTATTTAGCCACGAGCTGCTGCCACTAACCACTAACCAACGAGGCAGTCCATCATTTACCTTAGGGGCCGACCTTTAATCACGTGAGGTTTATTAAGCCACTTTTATAGCCCCCCCCTCCCCCTTGTTGATACGTCGGGAGGTTTACGGCTACCCCTACTCCCCCGTCCAAATATCACGTGTAATTTTTAATATCAAAAAGACATTGTTTCAGAAACTGTTTTAACAAAAATGTATATTAAAAAAACGGACATTTTAGAGAAAAAATCGCTTGCTCGGGTTTTTAATTAATTATTGGTAAAAAATGTTTTACACGTCACCCATCAAATTCGAATATTTTTCGTCACACGAAAAAAAACACATGATCGTCGCATTATCCCCTCCCTCATCGTGTTTGTTCGCGATTTTTCACCCCCTGTTCAAACACCACGTGATTAAAGGACCCCTTATTAAAAAAGAAATCGACTCACTCTTCTCTTTCCCATCTTTCTCCTTCTTCCTTTCTTCTTTTACCATCTTACAGTACTCCTTGAAGTAATCTTCTCTCATATTGCTGCTCTCGACGGCCTTGTAGCGTGCGTCCATATCGATCTTCTTCTTAGCGTCGAGCCAGCGCGCGTGTCTGTCCACCCCCTTCTCTTTAAGCAGCGCTATGAACTCGGTTTTCACCTATAATGAGATAGTTCGTCGTTATTCAAAGAAATGGTTTGTCGTTTTTTTTTTGTTTTTTAAAGTGGGTTTTTAACGGTTGGTTTTGAGGAAAAGTTGTTTATTAAATTTTAAAGTTTGAGGGCTGTGTTGGCGAAGCAAAATATATTAACATAACGCCTGTATTTTATTTAGAAGAGGTGGGCAGAGATGACAAGGCCAAAAACTTTTAAGTTTGAAGATACATATTAAGCTATTTAACAAAATTATGATTAATTTTACTATTGGTATCTGTAGTTGCGAGTAAGCCCCGTTAACATTGAACAAAACCTTTTATTCACACTAATTATTTTGAAACAGATAAAAAATAATTATAAATCAAAATTCAATGCCGAAATTTTATCAAAAATGGTACCCATGATAATTACTCCAGAGCCATGTTTGTGCGACAAAAACCTATAACATAGCACACTAGGCCATTTTAATCTAATAGACTACAGGCCTCCCATAGCGGAGGTCGCGTCTCCGTAAATGAGCCCTAAGACAGTCTTTCACAGGACACTATAGTTTCACCAGAAAAAAAAATCGACTTGCCAATTCAATGTTGACGCCCTGTACATATTTTTACTACTATTTTAGATCTATTAGTAGTTCGTAAATAATGTACATACTGAATTCAAATATATCTACATATGCAGTTATGAACGTAGACGAGGCAAAATGAGTACGCAGGAATCGTATTAGGTGGCGTTCTGTGGCTTCTGCCTAGCCCCATGGGGAAAAGGCGTGAGTTTATGTATGTAGGTATGTATGGAGTTAAAAACTAAAAGAAAACTTTTCGGAAACTCGTTTTATGTCTAAGAAAATGTTATCGACCATCTCAGTTTAAAAGATTATAAAGAAATCTTAATTTACAGGAACACAGCCAAACAACAGCCCGAAATAACAAACTAATAAGACCAAAAATTCGCTGAGCAAATTCCTGAAAACCAAACGTCGTCAACCCTTCACGCACAGAGCACGCCGACTATAAGCTGAAAGAAATTGTATCATTAGAAGCTGAAAAGTGCAAAAGTATTCATTAAAAACCTGTGGAGTCAAATAAGGGTTAAGTCCTGAAAGAGAATTTGCAATTAGTATTAATTGGGTTCTCTTTTTGGTAGACGGAAGTACGTATTTAATTTTGTTTCGTTTTTTTTTAAATTACCGTTTCAAAATAGTTTTGTTTATAGAACAATTATTATAAAACTAAACTATGACGTATCAAAGAACGATATGATTTTCGAATTTATTCATTATTGCTCATCAAAATAACAATCTTGATACATTACCTAAACCGCCCATGGGCCTCTGACTTGGCTTTACATGCCGTCGAGAAATATCTCTCAGGCATGCTGGTTCAATCACGATGATTTCCTTCACCGAAGCAAGCGATAATTATACAATACGCAAGTGAATCCGAAAAATCGGAGGTGTCCACAATGAGAGATCCGCATAAACTGATCTTGTATAACAAGATTGGTTGTCGTGCGTACGCCATCATTTTGCAAAGGAATAGACACATTTTTAAATCGTCATTTTGTATTCAATTCCGCATCATTTAATATGGAGGCAAGTATATTGTCTTTGGTGGGTTACAATACACTCAGCACAACACTGCACGATTTGGGAATCGAACCCTATATATTTTACGGTGAAAACTGCCTCGAATTATTTTCAAAAATTTACTTGTCCTAGGCATTCAACCTAAACCTTCATATGTAGGTGTGTATGTTAACTGTCAAAGTATTGAAACAATTAGTGTACAAATGCACTGGTCAGTAAAATGTGTAAAATCAGTTGCCAGATGCGAATACACATAAACGGTAAAAGTTTGGGAATCGAACCCGATATCTGACGTTTCGCAAGTCAATTAAAAACACCACAACAGATTCCCACCCAGTGTTTCCAATTACAAAAGTACAACACAGTACAAGTTCTGGGCTTCGAACCCGAACCCCTATGATCTACAATGACCACAGACACACACACACACACACTGAAATCACCAACCAATCTGTTAAATGATTTATTTATTAGTAAACCCCAGATTCGATTTCATCAAGTACCATTCTTGGGAACCGTAACTAGTAACAAATACCTAAGAAAAGAAGTTTGGCGATTTCTAACCCCGTTTTACGAAGAATGTTTATATAAAAAAAAAAAAACTAATTATAACATGTGTTTTATTTAAACCCAGCAAAGATTCTACGCCAAATATATTATAGTCAACGCAGGAATCGAACCAACGTTAGTTGAGGGTATTTTGATATTATAACTAGCAAGTGAAGCCGCAGTTCAAACAAAGTGTTTAAAAGAAAATCTTCCGTTTACCAAAAAATGTACAGTATAGTCCTAACTCAGATTTCTATGCCATTTCGAAATAAAACCAATGTTACGGGCGAATGCTACAGTTTTTTTCTCTATTATACATCAAGTGAGACTTTAATCGCCCTAGGAATCGAACCTGGGACCGGTTTTAGTCACGCACGCAACTACATCAAAGCCAGAAAGTAATTTTTGCATTTCAGCAATAAATTAACTACAAAATATATTTAAAATGTCAAGCCTATTGATTTGCCATTTTCTCTTAAATATTAAAAAAAAAATGTTATTTGACATTAAAGCGTTTAAATCAATAAGGTACAAAGCCTGATTCTGGGATACCAAAACCATTTCGGCTGTCATGGGAATCGAACCCAGGACCCCACACGCTCGACAGTCACACTTATTTATGGTTATTTTTTACAGGCAGTAGTGGCACTCATTGGTCTATAAATATGGCAATATAAGACACTGTTATCTTAGCAATACATCACCGGTAAAATTGATTCGATTTCGTATCTTGAAATTTCTTTATATTATTATTCGTTACAATTATCATAGATTTATATAGAAAACAATTGACTCTTTAGTCTTAACAAAAAGTTGAATTATTTACTTTATTAAAAACATATTATAGAAATTATCGTCCATAAGAAGAGGAAATAAACTAAAAACGATTCAGTTTTTTTTTTATCAAAAATAATCTTCAAAAGGACGTCCAGAAAAAAAATATAGGAAAAAAAATGCTGAAAAAGAAAATTATTAGTAGGCCTAGTATATTTTTTTCTAATTTCCATTATTTATTTACATATAGTGATGTTGTTTTGGACCCATCACCAATACTTAAAGGCTAGCAGCACAGATGTGTGTCGCCAGCACACTAAATTATTTTCGTCCACTTTAAGCGTGGCAAAACTGCCTGTATTTAGCATCGCATGCATGATATCTTGAAGCTCGATGTGGGGGAGATATTTTTCTCTATATAATAATAAAAGAAGACTTTTTTAAAACAATGATGAGAAAAGAGGCTATTCATTTTTTTTTTTTCAACAAAAAAGGCAACCACCTGTACAATTTTAAATACACAGGTTGTGAAGTATTTTTTTTTAAATTGATTTTATTGATTTAAGTATCCAGGGTGTCATTAAAACTTAACTTGAGTTTTAAAACTTTTACTTTATCAATTTAGTCATAATTTTTTATTTAGACAATGTTTCTCAATCTATCAGACGCCCCTGTTCCCAACATTGAAGGCAGTGTTTCCAAACATATTTCGATATCTATTTGTTTGTTAATTGTACTGTAATCATGACGATTGATTGAGCTGCTTAAAATATATCTAACCTTAAGTTTTTTCGGTCGACGCGGCGTGGCCGATTGACGATTTTAATTCTAATTTTAGTTTTGATTCAGTTATTTTTGCTCATAGTATTTTTATATCCTTTACATGGGCATATTTTTAGATTTTTAAATCGTTCTGTAATTTAAGTAAACATAACAAGATTTGAAAAAAAAAATGATTGTATATTTTTTCTCGACATACCGCCCAAATATATTGCACCAAAAATTTTAAATCTTTTCGAATTTCTTTTAAAACGAGTAGTAATTAGCAAATATCCTCATTTTCATGTTTCCAATATGACGCAGCTCATCAATGGCCGTGTTTTAGCCAAAAAGCCTCATTTTCAAGTGTAAATTATGGCACAAATCGTCAATAGACCACAGCCGCGGCCGCCGCGCGACGTCCGCTCCGCTCGCTCGCTCCGCTCCGCTGCCGCCGCACCGCTACCCACAAACAACGGTGCTACTATTTGCCTTTTAAAGCTAAAGGGGGAGCCGCGGTCGTGTTCTCGTGAGGAGCCTTTGCTTTGATAATATTTGTAATATAAACTATTATTTTTATAATATAATTTTAAAAGTTTATAAAATAAAATAAAAAATAACTGACAAAAATAGTTTAAAATTATAACATATTATCATTTTCGAAGGCTTACGTCAAGAAACACAACCGTCATTAAGAAAAAAAATGTTTAAATGTAAAAAGGTCATCATCATATTAATTATTAAAAGTTTATAAAAGATTTGTTCAATAATATACTTCATCAAAATACGTCTTTGATATTGTTTTCTAAATATTGTAAATATAAATCAAGTTTTATGTCCCTGATCCCAAAAACTATTTTTCGTCTTTAATTTCATAAAAATATATGAAATACCGTATCAAATAAAATATTCTTCTGACAATAAAAATAAGAAAGCACGCTTTTTGAGAAAAAAAAAACAATATCCGAGACATACATTAAAATTCAAAGAAAAAAGATAAAAATTCATTTTAATTCAAAATCACTTTCAGTCGGTAATAAAAATGTCTAATAGAAATTCGCACAGCAGATTTTTATTGTAACAATTACTGGCATGGGAATCGAACCCAGATTCTGTGTAGTATAAAAACACACACACACACACACCAGGACTCGAACCTGGTACAATAACAAAAAGCTAAAAAAAAAGAGAAAATGAAAAATTCGCTAAAAACAAAACACAATAAAAAAAACAGAAAAAATCCACTTGGGAGTCGAACCCGAACCAAATATTTCACAGATTCTCCGATCTGTATGATTTTAAAAATCTGCTAATACGATTCTGATATTACATTCATAAAAAAATACACATTTTACATTTATGAAATTGAAAAGACACAGTAACACGAAATTTTAAAACGAATAATTATTTTAAAAAAAACCTAACAATTTTATCCCACTGTATCTGCCAAAGCTGAACAAAGACTTCCCTTTTAAAACACGCGTATTCATTAATTTTTTTTTTTATTTTGTTTTTTTTTTTTATTTGTGTGTCAGTAATGTCAAAACATAGCAAGAACCTTTACTAATTATAACATCCTTAATGTTGATGTTTAACAACAACAAAAAAACATTCTGACTATGCCTGCGTATCCTGTTAATATTCTAAACTAGCTGTGCCCGCAGCTTCGCTTTCGTGACTGTGTATTCTTTTGATATTCAAATTTAATGGCAACTTTAAGTCTAATATATATTTTAATAATAAATTAATCCACTGACAGTGTGCGGTCTTTAACTTAAACAGATGTTTGAACGTGGACGAGGCACTAGGAGTATGTAAGGATCTTGGCTGGTAGCGTTCTGCAGTTATGCCCGCTCTCCTTGGGAATTTTCTGTACGTGTGTATTCTACAGCTCGTCGGGCATACGGCAAACATTGCCAGACGAGTTCCACTTTAGCTTAGCGGCTTTTTAGTCGGTAAGTTTGACGCTTAGGATACTGCGCTCCATTGGACATTGGCAGACGTTAAGTTTGGACTTTTGAATGCTTGTCAAAGACCAAGTCTTGGATCCATAGGTCAAAATGGGAAGAACGTACATGGGCATGATTTTTCGCTTGAGTGACAATGAAAGATTTCCTTTAATAAGCTCTCTCATGGACCAGTAGCTCTTCCAGGCATGGGAAGAGCTACAGACTGGTCTTCCGAGGATCTGTGGGTCAAAATAACTACGATGTGGAGCCCTGACACAGCCAGAAAGCGCCGCGGTAGACGTCGCAGGAGGTGGCGGGAAGAGCTGGACAGACAGGCTACATTAGCCCTGGATCGAAGGATTTTGAATTCACGGGGCTCTAGAGGCCTTTGCCCACTAGTGAGATGACACAGAGTAACAGTAACGTATTCTAATCTCAGTTTCATAAAATCACGCCTGTAATTTCTGAAGGGCTAGGCAGAGGTGTGCCTAGTTGTACCACCACATTTCGCCAGTTATGTTTGAGCCCCATGTAATAGGCGAGCCTATTGCCATCAACCGGGCACAAATCCAGACTCCGTGGTTGCTACTGAGAAATTCCCGATGGAAAAACTCAATAACAATTTGCCCGACCCGGTACCTCATGCCCAGCTGTCGCGTTTGCAACCTAGACTAACGAGCCAGTCTAGTTTCAACTCAGTTGCAGCCTGTCTAAAAAGATTTTGACCATTTCTTAATATTGATTGTCACTGAGATCATTTCGAATGTTTTCTTTTTAATACGGGCAATTAGCCTTCGGATGTTAGAAGCCTGGAAATTGATTGACACTGAACTCGATGGATATATATAGGTGCTATTGTTTTTAGAAGCAAGAGAACATTGCTTGTCACCTTCGCAAAGGGTTTTGCAGAGGCGTAAAATACACCCAAAATTCGCTAGTTGTTCGAATGTGATGAAATTTGGGGAGGCCTATTGTTTTAATGAACATGTGATTTGTCCAGACTCCTACAACTTTATTGTTGCATGGCTTATTAAAAAAAATAAGTACCGTATCTACTTTAATATGAAAGCTGTTATTTTTGAATTACAAACAGACACTTCAGTTTTATTTATTTGTATAGATTTTTTCGCATCTGACCGTGGCATCACTTGGGTCCTATCAGAATACCAGCGCCATGACATTTGTTTTTAACAGCCACATGCCGAGGTAGGGGCCTTTTGGCCTCGTGCAGGAATAATTTAGTTTAATGTATGTATGTTTTATTTCATTGTTTTGTGCTGTGCGAGTCCAATAAATACAATTTCTTCCTTTCTTTAAAAATAACTTACTCGACTTGACTGGCAAATTGTTAGTAAAATACACATCAACTGTTTCATTGGTTAGTTCTTTTGTTATCAACTGAGGCTCAAAAACTTAGCATACGCGAAGGAAACCAAAAATAAATGCCTATCTCTTTGACACTCAATTCGTAATTCCATTACAACTGCGCTCAAAAAGGCGAAGGAAAACATCTTTAATCAACCGTCATGGAACCAGATATGCGAAGACATGTGGCTTCCACCAAATCGCAACCAGCGTGGTGGATTACAGCCGACACCCTCTCAGAAGCCTGTGTCTTTGCAAAAGCAACGTTATAAGCTGAATGTGCTACGCTTTTACTCAAGGGCGTCCTTGTCTCATTGTTATCTATATATATAAAACACAAACGTTGTTTCTACCTATGTCCGTTATAGAATTTGAAACCATCCAATCGATGTGCCCCAAACAGGTTTCACCAATATGTTTTCGAACGTATGGCACTCGTGGACTGCAGCTGAAAATCAGCGTCAGGTGGTATACCTTGTGTTGCCGTCTGGCATTATGCTGAGCTGAGGCCCTTTGGCATTAATAATTTTACTAATTTATTTTTGTTTGATTTGAAAGTGTTTCTGTTATTTAACGCCCATAAACTCAATTTTCTTTCTTTCTAATAATGCGAAGATGGTTTTAGACCGCTAAAAGAATGGATTAGGCACTATAGTGTAGTAGCACACGCCGGGTATCCGCTAGTTTGAGAATAATCAACGCATATCGTATATATCCGTCTCGCTCGCACTCCCACAGGACTCACCTGTTCTCTAGCCTTCTCTTTCTCTTCCTTCTCTTTCTTCCGCAGCTCGGCTAGGTACTCGTTGAAGAAGGTCTCCCGCTCGCGAGCTTTGTCTATACCTTTGTAGCGCTCGTCGCGCCCGTGTTTTGATGTGAACTCGTTGAATGATGACCTGGAGAAAGTAATAAATTAAAAACATATTAAACCGGTGTTCGAGTCTCTGTCATTTCATCATCTGCTTAGCGTTTTCCCAAATTTATTGGGGTGAAATCAAAACAATTATTTGCAAGAAATACACTAATTGTCTACAAGGGAAGATCTTATAGCCTAAAAGTCACTGTATTCCGCCTGCAAGCAAGCATGCAAAATATTCGTATTGATACAGTCGGCTTAGTTTTATCGGAGGCAGGTGAATACCTGTATTTTACATAGACCGACTGCTCATCTGCCCTCCACCAACCCAGTTAGTACTGGGTAATACAGTAACTCTTGGTATGACTGGTTGTCAGACTTTTTATCCCGGTAGTACGGTCCCGTGGGACAATAACCGTTGTCGAAGTCGCGGGAATAAGCTAGTAATGTTATAACTTTACTTTAAAAACCTCTGCGACCCCCGTACTATACAATGCATCCATCAGCACAATGTTTTGAGTGCGTTACATTGAGTTTTACCGTAAATCGTGATTTTTCATCCTATAAAAAGTCGTTTCCCAGCAATAATTTTGCGTAGAGTTACTCAGTTTGATGTACAGAATGCTTGGTTGACGGTTTCGTGAAGGGACCGTTTACACCTTGTAATTTATAAGAATACTAGCTGTTGCCCGCGCGACTTCGTTCGCGCAGACGAAGTTTCATACTAAATTTCGACCCCTATTTTAACCCATTTGGGGATGAATTTCCAAAAATCCCTTCTTAGTGCATACTTACGTCATTAAAGGAACATTTGTGCAAATTTATCATTTTTTTTTTTTTTTTTAGTTTCAGCTTTGCGTAGATCGATCAGTCAGTGAATAAGTCAGTCAGTCAGTCAGTTTCTTACTTTATATTAATATAGATTGGTATACTAACTTGGAATGCAGCTTAGCCTCGTCCATGAGAGCTCTGAAGGCGATCTTCTTCTGTTGAAGGCGGTTCTTCTTTTCTTTGCGTTCCTCTTCAGCGCGGTCGCGGACGTACTGGTCGAATACCTGTAGAAGATCGTACACAAGTTAGGATTGTGTGGTGAATGCTGCGCTTATTTTGGCGATGGCGATGGGAATTGCCGTTTTTCTATACTAATACTAGCGGATACCCGGCGTGTGCTACTACGCTATAGTGCCCAATGCATTGTTTTAGTTGTCTGAAACCATCTTCCAAATATTAAATGAAACCTGTTTGGGGCACATCGGTCGGATGGTTTCAAAGTCTATAACGGACATAGCTAGAAACAATTTTTGTGTTATATTTTTGCTAATATTATAAAGAGAGAAATGTGGGTGTACTATTAGGTACAGCACTGCCTATCTCTTCGGGGATTACAGGCGTGATGTTATGTATGTATTATAAAGAGGTAAAGTTTTTAAGTTCGGATGTAGGGTGTGATATTCGGAAGTACTGATCCGATTCTGCAAAATCCTATCATTGATAGGAAGCTACATTACCCACGACTGTCATAGGCACAAACGATTACCACGTGACCTTACACTATCACTTTCGGGATATATTCTGCGATTATTGCCATTATTGTTATTTGTTGTTATTTTTGTTTGTGTTGTTATTGTTTGTGTTATTGTTATCGGGGGCTCAATATAAACAATAATCGCGGAATATATCCCGTAAGTGATGGTGTAAGTTCAGTTATAAACCGTGAAAGCTTAAAACAGTGTTCGATAACCACATGTTCAGTACATCAAACCAGGTGGTGGTTAATATATAACCAAAAAATAGCATGCTATTTGTTCATAACAGCTAGTGACGTAAAGCACTGCTTACTGACGTCAAACGCAACGCAACATAGCGCGGTAGCGCCGTCCGTAGCGCGTCGGGTGAACGCGGACGGACTACAACGCGTTAAGTTACAAGATAGCATCATTGCGCCCGTTTAGCGTGTTGCTGAATGAAATTATACCTAAGGTCTCCGCGTTAAGATTGCTGCTGAGTTTTGTTAAATGATAAATGATGTTTATTTTTGCAAATAGGTTTTACAAACACTTTTATAACGCGTTTATAGTTTATAGCGGAATTGAACATCATTACATCATACCAAACCAAAAAAAGTAGCTGTTCTATACATTTTGACCGTGTAGGTATTTGCCTTTTGTAGGAAACAGTTGTTTTTTTTACAACCGATGACAAATGATTGTAATGGACGGTCTACTTTCTATCGTGTGGTTAGTGCCTAATCTAGTGTCAGTTTTTATGCCGCCCATGGGCCTCTGACTTGGCTTTACTTACCGTCGAGAAATAGCCCTCAAGCATGCTGGTTTCCTCACAATGTTTTCCTTGACAGAAAAAAGTGATAACATTACGCACATGGGTCCGAAAAATCGGAGGTGCGTGTCATGGGTTCGAACTCGAGACCTGTGACTTGGCAGTCCAACAGTCACACAACTAGGCTATCACTGCTTATGTGGACAGTAAGATGTACTGAATACGTGGTAACCGTTTATCTCAAACCAGTAAAGTAAGTAAGTAAGTACACCAAACTAGGGTTACATACCTGTCTGCGCTCCTTCGAGTTGAGCATCAAGTATCTGGGGTCGAAGACGATCTTGTGTAGCTCCTTCTCCCAGGTGGAGAAGGCGGACACGTCCTTCTCCTGCAGCATGTGCAGGAAGGCGGCGAGGCGCTGCGGGTGCGGCAACGCGCCGCGCTCGCGGGCCGCGCGCACCTCGGCCTCCACGGCGGCCGCCGCGCCCACCAGGATCGTGCCGCCGCCCGACAGGCTGGACTGCTGCACTGGGTTGCTCTTCCTCTCTGTTCACAATTTGAGGTCGTTATAGGGCCATCCATAAAATGCGTCACACGAATTTCATGATTTTTTACCCCACCCCTCCCCCATCTTTGTCACAGTTGGTCACATTTGTGCGACTCCCCTTCCCTAGTGTGACATCACATATTTTGCAATTTGACATTCTCATACAGATAAGAGTTGACAATATTTTTATTTCAAACTAGCTGTCCCGGCAAACTTCGTACCGCCTAACAGTCAATGAATCCTACCCCACCTACCCTACCTGCCCCACCTACCCTACCTACTCTACCCATCCTACCTACCCTGTCTACCCCTCCTACCCTACCTACTCTACCCATCCTACCTACCCTGTCTACCCCTCCTAGCCTACCTACACTACCCACCCTACCTACCCTATCTACTTACCCCATCTACCTACCCCATCTACCTACCCTCCCTACCTATCTACCTATCCTACTCTCGTAGTACCTATCTACATATCCTATTCGCCTGGTACCTACCTACCTATCCTACTCTCGTAGTACCTATCTACATATCCTATTCTCCTAGTACCTACCTACCTATCCCACTCTCCTAGTACCTACCTACCTATCCTACTCTCGTAGTACCTACCTACCTATCATACTCTCGTAGTACCTACCTACCTATCCTACTCTCGTAGTACCTATCTACATATCCTATTCTCCTAGTACCTACCTACCTATCCTACTCTCGTAGTACCTACCTACCTATCCTACTCTCGTAGTACCTATCTACATATCCTATTCTCCTAGTACCTATCTCCATATCCTACTCTCCTAGTACCTACCTACAATTTTGTCGCGTTCGCGATTCACTTTTGTTGAGTTTCGTAACGCGACATTAGATCCTCCAACGCGCACGCGAATTTGAACTTTAAGCGGCGATAATAAATTACAAATTGACTCTCCATTTTATTTAGAAAACGTTTGTATGGGAAATAGAAAAGGGCTGTTTTGAGGGTTTTCCCGGCAATTATTCGAATTTTTCTCAACTTTTAAACCTTCCCTAGACCTCCACGAACATTTCAAAACCAAGATAAGATAAATCCGTTCAGCCTTTCTCGAGTTTTAGCGAGACTAACGAACAGCAATTCATTTTTATATATATAGATTTCGTGTTTTAATATGTACATAGATTAGATTTTAAAATGTGACATCACAAACATCGAAATTTAGGACCTCTCCCACCCCTTGTCAGACAATGTTACATTTCGTCGAACCCTTCCCCCCCCCCCCTCTTAACGTGTGACGTCATTTATGGATAGAACCTTATGTGGTGAAAAGATTAAAGAAACGGACAGCTGATGTTCTTCTTCTATTAATATCGATGGTAAGTATCTAAGGGGGATGTGTGGTATAACGCGAATGCATAGAATAAGAACTGACTAAGAAAAGAGAAAGTCTGCAAGTGTGACTGAAAAGTATGAGACCAACTAGTGTTAAAGAACGAGCTTTTACTTTTGACAACTATCCAACAACACCGCGATCAATGTTCCTGTTACCGATTTGCATTCCCTAGTCTGATTAAGAAGGTAGATCTATAAAACTTAAGCAAAAACAACAAATATAAAAACTTTTTGTTGACTTTTCTTTGTTTGATCTACTTTTTTGCGTCAATTGTCCCACTGCTGGACAAATGTCTTCCCTATTATGCAAAAATACACAACCGACTTCTGAGTCGGCTATATAATTTTTGCAAAAAAGTTTTTTATAAGTACCTATAAAAAAATTACCCCTTAGACTTCGGTTGAAAAGAGATATTTTATCTTTCAAAGAACATTGCAACACTAACCTTCTTCGACCTTCGACTTCTTGGCAGCCTCCACGGCCGCATCATCAGTACTGGAATCAGCCGCTCTCTTCAGCTCTCCGTTAGCAGACTTGCTGCTCGAAGCGACCGCTGCATCCTTACGCTACGACAAGATTACTGAACATCACAACTGTATTCTTTGAAGAGTTGAGTTACACATACTACCGAGTGCAGTGAGGGTCTGCCACTTTTCACCCTTATTTTATTTCTTTATCTTTGTTTCAGGCACTTAACCCATAAAATTGCTAATATTCCTAACATAAAAACGCCAGATAGCCCGCGAAATTCTAAATTTCTTACGTTTTTGCAATTTGCCGGCCAGTGTCAGGCTCTACATTAAACAAAGTATGATTCGTGGCCGTAATACGTATTTTTTACAGAATTATAATCATTAAAATCATCAAAACAACCCTCTATGTTCATTTTACCCCGTTGAATGACTATATCAAGAAAAAGTCATTCAATGGGGTAAAATGAACTTTGAGGGTTGTGTAAGTAGTGATGCAGATCTTTTAAGCATAATTGTGAAGAAGTCCTCTGACGCGCTACAAGACGTGGCAGGGACAGCAGTATCCTACACTCATTGTTGTAGGGCATTAAACGCTTTTTGCCTTAAGTAATAAAGTTGAAAAGTGGTCGACCCTCAGTGAACTCATTAGTACATCCCCAATAGCGATTTATACGAAAATGAACCGTGTATGTCTGTGTATATATAAAGATAATGTTTTATTTGTTGGAAGCATAATATACGCGTAGTTATTTTAAAGCTATACAGTAAGCGTCTAGATATGTTCAGCAATGGAAGCTATTGGTGAAGTGTTTAAATATTCGGTGAACTTATCAGTGGTGAAGGATCTCATACATAACTTCACGCCTCTGCCCGGCAGAGGTGTACGTATAGTACACGCACATTTCGCCGGTAATGTTTAAGTTCCATGTATTAGGAGGTGAGACTATTGCCATCAAACAGGCACAAATTTAGACGTAAATTTTCATAAAATAAAATAATCAAAGAAGTGTTGGATTTACAAATGCAGGTAAGAATTGTGTACTCGAAGTTTTTTGAGTAAAACTTGGATTAATTTGCAACCGGATGCAGCTGAACACCAGTATTTTACATGGAGCGATTTTGCATATCTGACCTCCGCAACCTAGTAACTGTCTAATACGGTACGCCTTGGTAAGACGACTGTCAAAGATTCACAAATGGCAGCCGTGACCAACGGCTTAACATATTAACATGACAAAAACTAATTTAAATTCTACATTCTTTGCTGCCAAGAAAATCCTTCACCAATGACAAGACGTTCAACCAAAATTCTCCAAAAAAAAAATGAATAATGATAAGCAAATGATTTTAATATGCAGCAAAGTAAGATCTGGGTATAAATATGGCAAATCGAGCATTAAAAAGAGACAGACACACGGGTATGAGTGAGAGAGATGACGCTCTACAAAGACGAACTTTCTCTCAAACTCAACATGACATATTTACGGATAAGAACTATACCTACATACGTTCGCAATGCTAGTGTTTGTACACTTGAGGTTATTCGAGACCTCTCTAATATTGTTACTATTTGGTGAGTGACATTATATAATGTTACTTGGTCGAGATCTGTGAACGTTACTTAGCTTGTGCTTAGATTTATAGCGCAAGTACACTCGGTTAGCCCGCATTCGGGTGCTCGAAAGAATTACTCGAATTCGGCAAACGATGCATAAAAGAGTGATGGATATTATAAATGTTGATGAAAAGATGGATGGATTGTGTGAGGAATGATATGAAGGAGAAAGGAGTAAATGATGCCGTGACGTCTCACAGGGGAGAATGGAAAAAGAAAACGCCCAAGTAGAATGGGACAAGGGTAGGAAGATGATTGATGATGCATCAACTAAACTGATCATCACAGTTAGGTACTGTGATGATCAGATGTCTTGCCATAAATATTGTCACGAAGAAAAAAAATTTTTTTTATTGCAAATAATATTTATTACTTTTACAGTGCGTTAGTTTAATACATAAATATAAAACAATTAAAAATATAAAAAGCTTGTTCGAAGTGGTCTCCATTGGCTGCAATACAGTCCTTTAAACGTTGAGGCCAGTTATCAATGGAAGCACGCACTCTTTCCATGAGAAAATTCTTCACTGCCAATCGTATGGATTGTTTTAGGGACTCCAAATTATCATGGCGTTTAGAGCAAGCCATACTCTCTAAAACTGACCATAAATCATAATCCAGCAGATTAAGATCGGGACTAGACGACGGCCAGTCTTCAGCTCTGATGAAGTCCGAAACGTTCACTTCCAACCAAGACTGCGTGGACCGAGCTTTATGACCCGGCGCCGAGTCTTGTTGGAAGGACCATACTTGGTTATTGAACATGGTGTTGTTAAGGGGCTTAACTACCTTCTCAAGAATGGTATCTTGATACACTTGTGCCGATGTTTTGATACCTTTTTCACAAAAATATGGCTCAGTCACTCCTTCATAGCTAAAACCCCACCAAACCATCACTGAAGTCGGATAATGCCCACGTTGCACTCTGTCGACTAATTGGGAAGCTTCCTAAGAGCTACGAGCATAAATACGGTAATTTTGTTTGTTAAAATGTTGCTCAATTGTAAAGATTTTCTCATCCGTAAATAAAATTTTTCTGTGACCTCCCTTCGCGTACCGCTTCAGTAGTTGTTTCGATTTGACCAGCCTATTCTTTTTTTAATTATCAGTTAAAAAATGACCAGTGCGTCTCTTATAGGCTGCAAGTCCTAAGTCATCTTTTAAAATACGCGACATGGTTCTGGGTGCTATCTTCATCTTCCGAGATAAAATCTTTTGCTTTCGGACAGGATTTCTTCGAATTCTTTCCCTTACTGCTTTGACCACCTTTTTCGTACGAACACTACGTGGACGGCCAGATCTTTTTCTGACACAAACAGAGGAGGTCTCATTGTACCTATTAATAGCCCGGTACACAATCATTTGACTAATACGAAGCGTATGGAGAGTTTTAAAAATTGCATTTGGCTCCATACCAACTTTGTGTAATGCAATCACAGCGATTCGGTTCTCTTTATCACCCCACTTCATTTTAATATCGCAAAATATTGTACAATGTATTGGCGCCAAAATTAGAAAACTCAATGAACAATCGTATAAAAATTACAGAATCCAAATTCAAATGTAATATCTTTCTTATTTTTAACTGTAACAGTATTTATGGCCAGACTGTGTAGAATACGGGGTAACAACTACGCGAGCACTGATAGAAGTGAAAGGAAAAGTAGCGTCGGTTATCCGAATTAGGGTAACCGCAACGATAAAGCTAGACTAGATTTTCCGAAGACGGTCGTACTCGACTGCGTTCATTTACACTTGGTTGTTTGCCCGGATTCCATAGGCAATCGACTTAGGGAGAACGACCAAGTGTAAATTGCGACATTAGATATACTTCCGTCTGTATCGTGTACTTCATGTTTGGCAGTTGTGGACGACAGTGACGGAAGTAACATTTATCCAAACTACGTGCTTAATAATGTTTATAGATCTCGGGCTAATTAAATTTAAAGGCGCAGAGCGGTCTGTTAAAACATAAGGGTCAGCGTAGATAGAGCATCTAAATTCTTGAGCATGTTTTTTTTACTGTATTTAAAGAATATATATTATTATATAATAAGTTTTTGTGCCGCTGAGTGATCTTTCACTACTTTTTCAACTTTTCTTCATGATCTTTCTCTACTTTTCCGAAATCAGTGTGTACATAAATTGTTGAATAAATAACTATTACCTTCTAAAGACAGATAAGGGGCCATCCTTAAATTACGTCCCACGAATTTCATGTTTTTTGCCCCATCCTTGTCACAGCTGGTCACATTTGTGAGACAGTTGTTCATGCAGAAGGGGTTGAAAATATTTTTAAGCTTTTCATATAAAAATCACATTTCGTGTTATAATACATATTAGATTTTAAAATGTGACATTACGAAATTTAGGACCCCTACACCCCTTGTCACACATTGTCACATTTCGCCGACCTCCTCTCACCCACAAAGTGTGACGTAATTTCTGGATGGCCCCTTACTGTTTGTCGGCTCTTCTGGCCTATTTTTGGTCAAAGAATCAGCATTCCATACAACGTGGCTTTGACAGCGATGTGGACGAATTTTTTGACGCCCTTTAATACTTTTTTCTTTTATCTGTACATATTTGTATTATTATTTTAATTTATACCAGTGAATAAATATCCACCAATAGCTGTTTTTAACAGAGAATATTTCAGATATGATGCAGTCCATCATCAGCGTCGTGAGGAAAATGTTGAGTATGAATGTAGATGGCTATAAGAGTAGAGGAAGACCAAAGAAACGATGGATGGACTGTGTGTGAAGAATGATATGGCTAGAAAGGAGGTGACTGCTGAGATGACGAGTAATGAGAAGTGTGGTAGAAAAAGATATGATGCGCCGATACCTTGGGATAAGGGCAAGAGAAACTGTTTCAGCATATTTCTGATCTATCACAGCTGACCCTTAGTCGCCAGTAAGTTTTCAATAGATTTATCATGTAATCAACATAACAAAACAAAAAAAAGTACGACAACCTAAAAACAAAGTGATTTTAATTCGCATTGCATCGCCAGAAACATTACCAAGATGGCTTTGTCTGTTTCGCAGAGTATATCGACTACTAAATTGTGAAAAAACTATTCCAAAACGCACGATGTAAAAGGAAATGTTCCTTTGAATTCAGCACATGATTCTAGACACCCAGGAATATTACATTTAGATACAAGCGGGAAAACTTTGTCATTGCAGCCGAGGTGGAATCCACACCCCAGCCGTAAGTGAGGGTGTTATGGAGCCGAGAACTGCAGTGAATTAATATTCCTCTATTTTCAAGCATTTTTTGTGAGTGATAAATCTTTGAAATTATTTGTTTGTCATGCACATCAAATTAATTAAACATAGAGATTGTAAATAGTTACAAATATACCCCTTGGATTTATTTTACCCGAAAAAATGAATTTTGTTTGATTTCAAAGAATTCGTTATCAATAACAAAATCCGCTACTTTTTTTTTAATAATTACGTATACTTAAGTTATTTAAAAACTACGCTGGGGCACTAGAATCATATTCTGAATTAATTATAACAGTTAGCACCTCAATGCCTTTTACACCCTGTATTTATGTTCAAAAACTTGTTTCGAAACACCTAAACAGTACTGCCAACATCGAACACAATGTATCACAACTTTACTCAACAAAAAAGAACAGTACCTTTGTCTTGGAGGGCTATCTAGAGAACCCACCTGATCTTAAGTGGTCACCGCAGCTATGGACCTGGAATACCAGAGGCATCCCAGACGTGTTGCCATTGCAAGGCATGTCTGATGATCCTGTTCCAAAAAACTGCAGAGGTCTATTCTAATACTCGGTCCGGTCTTCTTGCAGACCTCTGGTAGACCTTAGCGAGTGTGTTTTGGTCGTTCACACTAATATACAAGGTGTAAGACAGTCGTAATACCTCTTAGATGATGATTCAGACCATCAAACTGGATCTCCTTCTTCGTGTCGATGATTCCCATCTCTACATGGTATAAAACACAATCGCTTCCGGCCGTCTGTACGCGAGTGATGTTTATATGTATAACTAGCGACCCGCCCCGGCTTCGCACGGGTGCAATGTAGATACTAATGTTTTCTCTACTATAATATGCATGTATTATACATATAATCCCTCCTCTTGAATCACTCTATCTATTAAAAAAACCGCATCAAAATCCGCTGCGTAGTTTTAAAGATTTAAGCATACATAGGGACAGACAGACAGCGGGAAGCGACTTTGTTTTATACTATGTAGTGATACATGCATTGTATAGTATTTTTATAATAATTACACGAGAACGAAGGTCGCGGGCAACAGGTAGTAATTATTAAATTAAAGTTTCGACCAGAACTCAGCCACATCGACGGCGTTGGTAGTGGCTTTGGACAGGTCCCTTAAAGTGCAGGTGCACAAAGAGCAGGTCAGAAGGTGGACCATGGTTTGGGATGAGACTCCACAGTCGCACTCTGCTTGTTGGGTATACCCCCACCGGACATGATGATTCCTCACGATTGAACTGGATAATTCATAAACGGGGCGAAAAAAAAATGGACTTCAGGTTCAGATACAAAATATCGCATCGGCTATCACAATTTGTACGAAGAGTCCATTTTTTTTTTCGGCTCTTGTTCCTTAGGGAAAGTTGTCCAGCTCGATGGTATACAGTATTGCTTTGCATCCTCGTCAAATTCAAGGAGGTAACTATGCCAATGACTCTCGACCCGAATCAATAATAAAATGGGTAGGTAATTTTTTATATTTTTTTCTTAATATCAGAAATCGATAAGTGTAAAACCACCCGTATTAAACCGCGGCCCGTCTAATACTAGCCCTATAACCTCGCTTTCACACACACAAACAAACGCAGACGTTTATTCGATAGACGAGTGATTCTCCTCTTTTGAAAAGGGCTTCATTCTGAAATAGTGTCAAATTAAAACAACTAAAAAAAGCAGCGTTTATTATTATTGACCACGTACCGTAATTTATACTGATTATTTACGGCTTCTATGACAACCTCCTGAATTTTGACGAGGTTGTAAAACAACACCTTGTATATCACGAACTAAGAGGTATTGCGCTTTTGTTGTTACACCCTGTATAAATGCCAAAATAACTGTATCTCTAGTTACCTTGACGCCTTAAAAACTGAACGGATTTCGTTGAACTTTGGCTTATAGGTACACCGGATACCGAGTTCCGACCTAGGATACTTTAAATCCCGGTAGCACATTCCCTTAGGATAACTTCCGACCGGGAAAAAGCTAGTTCATGCATACACGGTTACCTGAATGAGAGGTAACAGCGATAAAGTGTTTGGCGAAAGTCCAGCGTCTTCAGGTTTCCCGTGGACCACCAAGCGTCCTTCTGAGTCCCAAGTGCTGAAGGTAATCTTCCGGATTATCTCATTCTAAACGAGCAATAGACAAGATTTCTTTAATGTCGCCACTAGCTACTCGTTCGTGAACCGGTTCCTACAGATCAAGTTGAATTAGCTAGGGAAACTCCAAAGAGGTGTTCGGTATTGTCAACTAAACACGTTAAAACAAAATTTTTCTTAACTTACACGTCTTGCTTAAGGGCCATCCATAAATGACGTCACACGTTAAGGAGGGGGGTCGACGAAATGTGACATGTGTGAAATGTGAGGGGTGCTAAATTTCGTGTCGTCAATATCAAAATCTTATTTCAAAATCTAATATATCTAAGTATTAAAACACGAAATTTGAACTACAACGAAAAACTTTTAAATATGAATCTGTATGAACATGTAAAATTGCAAAATATGTGACTTCACACTAGGGAGGGGAGTCTCACAAATGTGACCAGCTGTGATCAGGAGGGTGGGGGGGGGGCGTAAAAAAAGAAATCGTGTGACGTAATTTCAAATTTCAATAAAAAAAATATCTTCGAATCATTTTTGTACTATCATGTTAAAATATCGATACTGATAACGTCTAAGGAGTCTCCCTAGCTAATTTAATTTGACGTTTTATACAAAATCGCGTTTTTGTAACCAGTGACGGTACGTCATCAAGTCAGAATTTAAAGCCAATTGGTTCCCTAACTTTTTGATGCCATGCAGTGTGATTATCTGCGATATATTCGAGTAGTCGTTTTGAAAAGTGGTCAGTTATAGGAACCGGTGATTTAGGTATGTATAACATTAGATATAAGGCCATGTATATAATTGATCAGCTTATGTAGTAAAGTTATGCTTTGTATATTACCTAGTTTTGAAGGAAACCTTAACGGTTCGATAGAATTTCAAAAAAAAAGTTAAACTTAATAATTAATTTCAAACTTAATGAAATAATGAAGAAAAACAAAATTAACTCTCAATATTTTTAACGGTTTGTCGGTAAAGACTAAAGTCGCGAAATCATATTGAAGTATACCTATTTGCTTTATTTTTTAACCAAGTAACTTATGTAAGCTTGTAATGAATCTGCTGTCATTTCTCATGCTAACTTTTGTGATTGTAACATAATCAGCTTATTACTTTCCCATCGCTGCGCTACGATGCAGCCCTTCTCTGTCATGGAGAAAGTAGACCGTAATACAAGGTCGAAGGGACACCGACGCACAAACGGTTACCACGTATGCGGTGCAACATTCTGAACGCCCCCACAAATACGAAATGTTCGTCGGTTATTAAAAAAAACAGCTGTTTTCCAAAAAAACTGCAATACCTACACGGTCTAAATGTATGAAAAAGCAGAAAAGTTTGCGATGAAAATGGCGGGTTCAGAATTATGTACTTACTGAATAGGTACGTGATAACCCCCCGACACAGACTATTTTCATCGGTAATTTAAAAACTACAAAAGTGCAGTACCTACACGGTCAAAATTTTCTGGGAAACAGCAGATTTTTTTCTTAAATTATCGATATAAAATGTCGTTCGTGCATCGGTGTCGCTTCCACCTTGTATAACAAATGGGCACCTAATAATAAGAATCTCCCTATTAACCTTTTGACCGACACGGACGCCTATGGACGTCAAATCAAAAAGTGCACACGACGCCACGGACATGGCATAATACGTCTAATTTGGGTGCGGTGAAATTGTGGCTTGGCGTGAAGGGCACGCGCGTGTGTTTATGCTCTGGCGTTCAAAAGGTTAACCATTTGTTTAACATGAGATTTGACAGCAGATTATTCAAAGCACCCAGTGGATTGCCATATCTATTTTTTTTTACTGGCAATCGCCATTACGTAGACTTGAGTATATTTTTGTTATTGCTGCGATTCCGGACGACAATTGAATAAAGGCAACATTTATGCGGTCTTAAAAACATCGTAAGCTTAATTTGAACATTTGAGTTTAGAATACGGAAGTTTTTAAATTAGTCTCAAAAAGAGACAGCTAAACAGAAATAGTTTTATCTATACTAATATTATAAAGATGGCGTGATGATCTGGACTCTTTCTCAACGGATTGGTCGGAGAAGGCAAATTGCAAACAAACTTGGAAAGCCATGGGGGAGGCCTTTGCCCAGCAGTGGGACAGAGTAGGCTGACAAAAAAAAATGTAATGAGGTAAAATTTGTTTGTAAGTTTGTATTTAGGGGATAATCTTCGGAACTACTGATCCGATTCTGAAAATTCTTTCACTAACGGGCAGCTACATTATCCCGCGTGTCAGGCATTAAAACGTTAATACATTTAAAACATTCCCGTGTGATAATTTCCGTACACAACGGCAGCGAAGCCGCGGGCAAAAGCTAGTCTTCCAATATTTTCGGATTCTGTTAAAACGATGAGAGGCCTAAGAGCACGACAGCCAGGACGCCAAAGTCCAAGATCCCTAACACCATCCAGCCTAGGCCACATCATTGCTTCACATCAGGCGAGTTGCGGCTAAACGCAAGCTTATTTAGTATTAAAAACACCAGTTTTTACCAAATCTTTGAAAAGGGAATGCCAGACATCTAATCGTAACCACCTGGTTGAAAACCTTAACACAAAAAATTTCAAAATCTCCTATAGAAGCTAGCAAAAACGACCAAATACTTCAGTTCAATCAAGCATCTTTCTACAAGACCGGCGTTGTATTAATATTTCTAGAATCCAAGACTCATCCATCTGCCTGCCTTTCCCCAACTATGTCGGGGTCGGCTTCCAGTCTAACCGGATGCAGCTGAACACCAGTATTTTGCACGGAGCGACTGTCTATCTGACCTCCACAACCCAGTTAGTACTGGGTAATACGCCTACCTCCTACGGATTATATAGAAGAAATGAGTAAATGATGCCGTGACGTCTGACAGGGCAGAATGACGTACTGAATACGTGGTTACCGCTAGTACGTCGGTGTCCCATCCACCCTGTATATTTATGTATAATTTCCATCAAGCAATTTTCGACATATGTGTAGCTACGCTGAGAGTGAAAAGAAATCATGCTGAAAAGATCGCAACGCTTTGAAATAAAATAAAAATCGCTTTTCGCTCGCTTAGCTTAATATAAGGTGCAAATGAAATGACCCTAAAACCTCAGACAACCCTATTAAACGTTTATAAAGTTCTATCTAGATTTCTTCACCATCATATTACAGCCTTTTGCCAACTATGTTGGTGTCGGCTTCCAGTATAACCGGATGCAGCTGAATACCAGTATTTTACATGGAGCATAAAGCTATCAATCAACATTTTTTTTTTACAGTTAATTAAAGCACCTGATCCTCAATATGAGTTAGCAAACCAAACATATATAAAAAGCATTTTAGTAAAAAATCAAAAAGCCATCAGCAATGTTAGAATGTAAGTACACAATTTAACCATAGGCAAACAAGCTTCGAAGAACTGTAAGCAAAAAAATAAATGTGATGATAGATAGTATAGGATTTATAAGAATAGATAAGATGGTCTATAAAGTCATCATCATCTATGCTGGGGTCGGCTTCGAATACCAACATCTTACATGGAGCGAATACCTATCTAACCTCCACAACCCAGTTAGTACTGGGTAATACGATAAAACTTTGTAAGACTGGTTGTCAGACTTTCGGGCCACTGACTACCTGTAACGACTGTCAAAGATCTACAAATGACGGCCGGGACCAACGGCTCAACGTGCGGTGTAGTATTAGAAAAAGCGTACTCTGTTATTAAGACCAAATGTTAGTCGTTTAATGACTGTTATTATTTATATAGAATGGCAAGCCCCCAGTTACTTTTTCCTACAGCGTGGATCAGAATGGTGTGGTCATATGTCATATACACACACAGTAAACACTTAACACACAGGTCACACGGTAACACTGCGGTACACACCATAAAGTATATGTAAAAAGACCCGTAATGAAGTCGAAAGGCGCTTGCTCTGCCATCATTGCTATAATTTGTTATTCTAGACCAGTGATGGGCAAAGTACGGCCCGCGGGCCAGCTCCGGCCCGCGAAAGGATTAAGGCTGTTCTATTCATTTTGGAAGACCGTCGGCGGGCCGGATTAAGGCTGCCTGTCCACTGAAGCGGAGCGGGGCTGCGGAGCGCAGAAACGGAGAAATATTAACCAATAGGATTGCATAAAATCTCCGCTCCGCTCCCCTATTGGTTAATATTTCTCCGTTTCTCCGCTCCGCAGCCTCGCTCCGCTTCAATGGACAGGCAGCCTTAATCCGGCCCGCCGACGGTCTTTCAAAATGAATAGAATATGGCCCGCTATAATTATATTTTGACGGTCCAGCAGTATGAAGTAGAATAATAGATGCATAGGTAAGGGAGCCAGCGATACTAGCCGCGTAGTTCATGTGTTGCGGGTCGCAAGTTAATTTGTAAATAACATGGTGTGTAATATTTATTTTCATGATTAAAAGATTTCAAATTATAATGCATTTTTGCTATAATTCTGGCCCTCCTCTGAAATTGTTTCAACTTTCTTGCCCCCCATGAGGAAAGTTTGCCCACCACTGTTCTAGACCATATCTGGGAACCTTCTAGTCATAGAGATATTTAAGGTCAAAGTTGCAACTTTTCACAAGTTTTTAATGTTATAACTTTAGTTTAAATACCTCCATGAACCCCGTTCTAATCAATGCATCCATCAGCACAATGTTTTGAGTGCTTTACATCGAGCGTTAACATAAATAATGATTTTTTTCAGACCAAAAAAAGAGGTTGTTTCCCAGCAATATTTTTTGCGTAGAGTTACTTAGTTTGATGTACAGAATGCTTGGTTGACGGCTTCGTGAAGGGTCCGTTTACACCTTGTATACAAAAAAAAATCAGGTGCTCAATACATTTGGATCCGTTCACTGGATAGGTTCACCTCATATCTGCTTAGCCTTTTCCCAACTATGTAGAGGTCGACTTCCAAACTAACCGGATGCAGCTGAATTCCAGTATTTTACATGGAGCGACTGCTCCCTGCTCCATGAATGCTCCATGTAAAATACTGGTATTCACCAGCCTATCTAACCTCCACAACCAGTTAGTACCGGGTAATACGATACCCCTTGGTAAGACTGGTTGTCAGACTTTCGGGCCACTGACTACTTATAACGACTGTCAAAGATCTTCAAATGACAGCCGGGACCAACGGCTTAACGTGCTTTCCGAGGCACGGAGGAAACTCGGCATATAATGGGTGGTCACCCATCCACAGACCAACCTAGGCAAGCGCGGCTTAACCTGAAGATAGATCCGATAGGCAGTTATTATTTTAGCCACGAGCTCCTCCGTGGATAGGTTCATACCTAATGGATCCAAATGTGTGGAGCAACTGATAATGTTTTCGGAACTAAAATGTTGGTCCTCATGAGAAAGTTGATCAGTAAGATGGTTTAAATCACACCCTTAAATATGATCAAACCTTTCTTATACACGCTGTATAATTATGCAAACGTTCGTAGCGATCGCGATCGTGAAAAGTAAGAGCGAGACAGCACTAGACTCCGTATCGTTTCTAGAAAGTTCGAGTACGTTTCATGACCGCGTGATCGCATTTTGTATTAGTTACGAATTAATTATTTATTAACACTCGTTGCTAAGTTGAAATAATCCATTTTTACTAGTATGCGCGTCATCTATAGCTACGTATAGCGACGACTCGGGAGGCGGGTTGAGCGCACACGAACGAATTATTGTTCCACCCATATGCTGGGTGCTTAGCATCGAAAGTGTTATTGATTAAGGCTATAGGATACTAAACTAAATCTAACCTAAATAAACTTTTAATTTCGCTATGATAATGCGCATAAATATAATAAATACTATGCGATCAAAATATGAAAGCGAGTAACTCCCAAATTGTGACGTTTTTTTCTGTCAAAATAACAACGATTGTCCGTGCTCCAAGCATTAATTTATGTAGTCCAATAAACCAAGGAAATCTTACTTTCTTATCTTACTGATATTACCACTTAAGCTCAAGTTTATCTACAAGTAAACTGACCTGGTGGGTGTTACTATGATCTGTTAATGCAGGAATGCTTTAGTATTATTCCGAGAGTGGGTAAGAGATGGCGCTTGACAGCTGTATAGCGCTGTCACTTTCCCACTCTGGGAATAGTCCTAAAACATTCCTGCACTTACAGATCATGGTAACCCCCCTGTACAAATATTGTATGAAAATGGAGTACGCATGTTATTGGAACTGTACGATGCTAATTATTCTAATGTCGAACGAAGATGATCGATGTTGTACAAACAATATTTCTGCCCTCTCTTGTAGAAAAACATGAGCCAGTTGGCCGAAATTGGAAAATTTATCTGATAATTAAACTAATAAAAAAAAAACTTTTTTGCAAACTACTGAACCGATTTTGATAAAAAAAAATATAGGACCAAATGGGAAGTAAGAACTTTTCAAATCGGATTATAAATGACGAAGATATGAGGTAACAAATACAAAAAAAAAGATACAACCGAATTGAGAACCTTCTCCTTTTTTGAAGTCGGTTCAAAATAATACATAGTTAAGGATATTTTAGTGGTTTTTTTACTGACTACACGAGGAATTTTTCACCAGGACTCACTCACAGCTGTCATTTAATTTTAACTTGAATGCAAGGGCAACTGTGAGTCCCAGTAAATATACGGAGCATTGTACAGTGCCAATAAAATATTGTAGCACACCTATCTTATTTTGATCGCATAACATTAACCACAACCATTACTAATTTATAGTTATTTAGTGTTCCAACAAATAACTGTGACTAATTCCAAAGCCCGAAAACAGAGTACGTGTAAAAATAACACAATTAGATGGCAGCTATATAACATAAGAGCTGTGAAAACACCCTTAACGAAATCGAGAGGCACTTATTCTCCCCTCATTGCGATTATTTTTAATTCTGAAACGTACCTGGGAACCTTACACCTTGTATAAGTGTTATAAAGAGCAAGCGACACAAAACTTTGTAGGACCATTAAAAGGTGCTGGTAAACGCAAGTCGAAATACACTTGTTTACTTGGTCTCGAATACGAAGCCAAGACACGTCACCTCTGATTTTTCAGATTATCGTGCGTATTGTATAATTATCACTTGCTTCGGTGAAGGAAAATATCGTGAGGAAATCAGCATGCCTGAGAGATATTTCTTGACGGCATGTAAAGCCAAGTCAGAGGCCCATGGGCGGCATATAATTGCAAACCAAATATTTATATTGCTTCTAACTTTAATTAAAGCGGTGTCTCGTGTAATCTCGACATGAATGATGTAACCGAGACTGTGTAACAACATAATGATTTAAAAGAGTGTCCATGGAGTTTCTTGCCCATTCTTCTCCATAGAGATCTACGCTTTCGAATGGGCAACTACAGTACTTTCACAAGTTATTATGCCCTGTGACTGGGACTGTAGCTTAGTTTATTTTTTGTGTTTTGACATTCAAAAGTGCCTGTAATGGTTTAATTGAAATAAATGCTTTGAGTTTGAGTTTGAGTTTGTCTGTTTTGTTGTGGATTTGTAATTGGCTTTCTGCTGACTATGGTTTTCTTTTGTGTTTGTTTTTATTAGCTGTAAGTCTTCCATGCACTAAAACTGTGACACCAGGTTAGCCACTAACAACACGATAAACAAGAAGATGCAGTTGCTCTCCCCGTCATTGCGATTTTAGTTTCGTTAAGGGTCTTTTACAGGCATCGGTAGGCGGCATGGGGGGGGTGTGGGGGGGCGTACCTGCAGGTCGAGCAGCGCCTGCGGCGGCTGGCTGACGGCCTTGTCGACGTCGGCGCGGCCCAGCAGCACGGCGGGCCGCTCCCACACGGACGAGTGCGCCGCCGAGTTGTAGAAGAACACCGACCCGTCGCCCGTCCACACTACGCACCTGGGGGGAGGGGGGGGGGGGGTTTAATCATCATTTTCCTGCCCATATCACAATTTATTAATGGTCGGCGCAGCATGTCTTCTTCTTCCATACTTCTCTATTACTCGTCATCTCAGCAGTCACCTCCTTTCTAGCCATATCATCCTTCACACGGTCCATCCATAATTTGGTCTTCCTCTACTCTTATACCCGTATCTATAGTCAAGTTAAAGTTATTACTTGAGCTTAAGTAATTGGGATAAAAGAAGGAAGAAGTGGGATAGTAAGAAGTGGCATAGTAAGAAGTGGGATAGTAAGAAGTGGAATAGTAAGAAGTGGAATAGTAAGAAGTGGGATAGTAAGAAGTGGAATAATAAGAACTGGGATAGTAAGAAGTGGAATAGTAAGAAGTTGGATAGTAAGAAGTGGAATAGTAAGAAGTGGAATAGTAAGAAGTGGGATAGTAAGAAGTGGAATAATAAGAACTGGGATAGTGAGAAGTGGGATAGTAAGAAGTGGAATAATAAGAACTGGGATAGTGAGAAGTGGGATAGTAAGATGAAGGATAGAATAGTAGGATACCTGGAAGGATTTCTTATTTTATCCATTCGCGTTATACCACACGTCCCTCTTAACATCCTCATCACCACATGCAAATGCTTTTCATTCCTCTCTTTTGTGGGGGGGGAGGGGGGGTTAATAAAGACGAAAATTATGCCGAAAACTTTACGGAAAGGTAAATCATTTGAAAACGACAACTTTTGGTAAGTGATGATTTTTAAAATATCTTATGGTAACTCACCAAGGCGTCCCCAAAATCGGCGTACTAGATATCGGGCGACTCCTATCTAGCTTGGCCTTTTCCTTCTCTTTCTCCTTCTCGCCCTTGTCTTTCTCCTGTTTCTCCTTCTCGGCCGCCTGCCGCTCCTGGTCGGCTTGCTGCTCCAGTCTCTCGCGCTCTTCGGCGGCGGCGCGCTCGGCTTGGAGAAGTTTTTCTGCCTCGGCCGCGGCCTTCGCTTCGGCGTGGGCTTCAACGTCGATAACTGCGTTGGAAATGTGTTGGATTAACATACATACATAACATCATGCCTGTTCTCGCCGAGAGATTAGGCAGAGGTGCATAATTAGTACTCACGCCCACATTTCGCCAGTTATGTTTTTTAATAGGACACGAGCCTATTACCGTCAACCGGACACAAATCCAGACTCCGTGGCTGCTGAGCCATCCCTGACGGTTAAACCCAATAACACTTTGACCCAATAACACTTGACGACCCGAATGGCGCAGCGGTAGTGAGGCTGCCTTACGTTCATAGGGTTCCGGGTTCGAATCCCGGTAGGAGCAAGTGTTTGTGTGATAGCATAGACATTTGTTACCGAGTCATGGATGTTTATATGTATAATAAGTATTTACAAACAAAAAGTATCTATGTAGTATATCAACTATCTGGTGTCCACGACACAAGCCTCGTTGCTTAGTGTGGCACTAGATGGCGCTGTGTGTAATGTCTAGCGATATTTATTTATTTTATTTATTTATTTTATTTATTACCGTCAACCGGACACAAATCCAGACTCCGTGGCTGCTGAGCCATCCCTGACGGTTAAACCCAATAACACTTTGCCCGACCCGAGAATCGAACCCAGTACTTCATGCTCTGCGGTCGCGCTTGCGACCCCATAATTTAGCCAATACTGTTCCCACAGCTGGGACTTATACCTGCTCTCTGTGAAACACAGTGACGTTCCACCATGCGGTCAAGTGCGAGATGACGGACTGTCCAGATCGACGTCTGTATTCCCAGAAGGGGGTAGGGCAGAGGTGTACCTCTTACCCGTTAGTAATAACTCACCTTCTATCTTACCATCGTCAATGTCCATCCTGATCTTCTTATCATTTTTCTTATCGATAGGTTCACCCTTCTCTAGCGCGATCTTGGCTCTCAATTCTGTTTGTTACAGAGAAAATACACACATTATTATCATAGGAGTGTATAACACACTCGCATTTCTCAACTGACAAATTCTATCTGATGGAATATACCCATTATACTCTGCTAGACCCAGGAATCGAATCCAGGATCTCCACTCTTAAAGGGTGTAAAAAAGACCCTTAACGAAGCCACTTGTTCTCCGCGTCATTGCGATATATTTTTTGTTCTGGACCATACCTGGGAATCGTCTAGTTACGGAGATATTGGGGGTCAAAGTTTCAACTTTTCACAAGTTTTTTTTTAACCTTTTGACCGCGACCGTGGCGTGTTGGGCGCTTTTTCATTTGTCGGCTATAGCCGACCGTGGCGGTCAAAAGGTTAAGCAAGTTTTTAATATTATAACTTTACTTTGAATACCTCCACAACCCCCGTACTATTCAATACATCCATCAGCACAATGTTTTGAGTGCGTTACATTGAGTTTTACCGTAAAACGCGATTTCTAACCCGCAAAAAAAAAAGTCGTTTCCCAGCAATAATTTTTGCGTAGAGTTACTTAGTTTGATGTACAGAATGCTTGGTTGACGGCTTCGTGAAGGGTCCGTTTACGTCATGTATACCAAATAACAAAATAAGGTGCTCCATACATTTGGATCCGTTCATTGGATGGGTTCAATACCCAATGGATCCAAATGTATGGAGCAACTGGTAATGTTTTCGGGATTAAGATGTTGGTCCCCATAAGAAACTTGAACAGTAAGATGGTTTAAATCACACCATGATCAAACGGTATATTTAACATGTTCACTATTCATCGTATGTTAAATATTGTTTAAAAATTTGTTGTCCAAATATGTACTTAGTATTAGAACTCATCGCCTGTGATACAGGTTTATCCTAGTACAGGCATCTAACTCTGTTTTACCTACATTATTTCTAAGACTTATGTTGTATTGTAAAAAATTAACTTTGAATAAATTGAATTGACTATTTATTTTAAGTCCCGCCTGTCCTGTTGTTTGCACATCACAGGAGCTGATGGACGCCACAGAAAGCGCCAAACTCGTCGCCAAATTTTTGTCTGACTCAATTAGAATCGTCATCGATACGCTAAGAAGAAGATTTTAAGTTCCAGATGTTTCGGTACTGTCGTAAGCGCCATCGATCACGGCGAGTTTATCCGCGATCATGGCGCTTGCAATGCTAGTATAGTAATACCATGCTAGGCTCATACCTTCGAGCTCCTTCATGGGCTTGGGCTTCTCCCAGACGCTCTCCTGCTTGCCCGCGTTGTAGTAGTAGGGGCGTCCGTCGGGCGCGCGGTGCGTGGTCCACTCGCCCGCCGCCGCTATTAGCTCCGGGGTTATCACCTGACAGACACATTTATCATTTATAGCATTGAAATAGTATGTATGTATAATCTCGACATGAATGATGTAACCGAAATTTTGATTTTAAAAGAGTGTCCGTGGAGTTTCTTGCCCATTCTTCTCCATAGAGATCTACGCTTTGGAATGGGCAACTACAGTATTTTCACAAGTTATTATGCCCTGTGACTGGGACTGTAGCTTAGTTTTTTTTTTATGTGTTTAGACATTCAAAAGTGTCTGCAATGGTCTAATTGAAATAAATGCTTCGAGTTTGAGAGTTTATGAGCGCTTTTGGGTATAAAGACTGGTTAATACGACCAGAGAACTAGTTCACGGAGTCTGGATCTGTGCCCGGTTGATGGTAATAAGCTCGAACCCTATTACATCCCCTAAGGGTTGGGCAGACGACTACCTTATAGTACAATCTACAGAGCACCAGTTATGTTTTAAGTCCCATTCTATAGGGGGAGAGCCTATTGCCAACCATCGAACACAAATCCCCAGACTCCGTGGCTGCTACTGAGAAATTCTTGATGGAAAAACCCAATAACACTTTGCCCGACCCGGGAGCTCATGCACAGTCGACCAACGAGGCAGTAAGCTTACTTTACAATATTAGTATACTGTTTCAGATAAGCAATATTTCTCAGACTTTAGAACGGAATTTGGGCAAATCCTTTTCAGTTACTTGCTTGATAAATTATGAACCACTTTTTTTAATTATCCAGGGATTTTATCACCATCAACATTTACCTAGCCTTTTCCCAACTTGTGGAAAATTACTTTCGGAAGTCGGTGACTATGGTTTTTTTAACCGACTTCAAAAAAAGGAGGAGGTTCTCAATTCGGTTGTATGTTTTTTTTTTGTGTTTGTTACCTCATATCTCCGTCATTTCTGAACCGATTTGAAAAATTCTTCTTTTATCTGAATGGATCTACTTCTCGATTGGTCACATAGAAATTTCATCAAAATCGGTTCAGCAATTTGGTTTTCAAATCAAAATAACTGGAAAAAAGTCATCCAAGTAAAAGAAATTGCGAAATTGATACTTGACAAGGATTTGTGTGTGATACGATAACTAAAAAGGGTAAAATAAAAACTTTTTTGCAAAAAAAAACCAACTTCCAAAAAAAACACTAAAAAAGTGGAAAATAACTTTACTTTCATAAGTCGGTGACTATTGTTTGTTTCATTGACTTTTTTGCCACCGACTTCCGAAAGTAAAGTTATTTTCCACTTTTTTTGTGTTTTTTTTGGAAGTCGGTTTTTTTTTTGCAAAACAATTTTTTTAGTGTTTATTTTGGAAGTCGGTTTTTTTGTGCCAAAAAGTTTTTCATTGACTTTTTTGGCACCGACTTCCGAAAGTAAAGTTATTTTCCACTTTTTTTGTGTTTTTTGGAAGTCGGTTATTTTTTTTGCAAAAACGTTTTTATTTTACCCTTTTCAGTTATCGCATCATACACACATCCTTGTCATGTATCAATTTCGCAATTTCTTTTACTTGGATGACATATTTTTTCCAGCTATTTTGATTTAAAAACCAAACTGCTGAACCGATTTTGATGAAATTTCTATGGGACCAATCGGGAAGTAGATCCATTCAGATAAAAGAAGAATTTTTCAAATCGGTTCATAAATGACGAAGATATGAGGTAACAAACACAAAAAAAGAATACAACCGAATTGAGAACCTCCTCCTTTTTTTGAAGTCGGTTAAAAAACAAGGTAATACTCACGAGCTCTTCGTTGGGCGGCCTGTCGGCGGGCGTGGGCGAGTCGCAGATGATGGTGGGCTCGGCCGCCGGCGCCGGGCTGGCCTGCGCCACGGCTGCGCCCGCAACGGGAAACGTATAGCGTTACACACCATGTACAATACAACCTCACAGCGATACATTACAACCTGATATACATTTTTTTTTGTAATTCTCGTTATTTGACATTTATATTTCGTCCCCGTAGAGCGAAAAGTCACTAAGTCCATAAATGGCGAAAATAAGTTATCAATGTCATTCAAATCACATATTTTTTCTCTAAAATTTTGTTCGGTATCAATACAATTCTATACAATTTCACATTAATTTTGGAATTTAATATTATTTGCATGGCCATGCGACGCGGTGGAATAAAGAGGACTATATTATATAAGAAAAAATCTATGTATCAATTACCCATGTTTGCAAAGAAATAAATGATTTGATTTTTACCTCATCGTAGAATTGAATTGAACAAAACGCATGTTACTAAAGGGTTATGGATGTAAATGTTGATGAATGGAGAGGGAGAGGAAGGCCAAAGAAAAGATGGATGGATTGTGTAAGGAGTGATATGAAAGAGAAAGGAGTAAATGATGCCGTGACGTCTGACAGGGGAGAATGGAAGAAGAAAACGTGTTGCGCCGACCCCGAGTAGAATGGCACAAGGGCAGGGAGATGATGATAGAATAGAATTTAATACACTTCATTGTACGCCAAAATTAAAACACAAATGTTTTACATTAATGCTAATTTTATGGTTACAATGGCGGTCTTATCGCTGATGGCGATATCTTCCAGACAACCTTTGGATGGACTGAACAAACATGATATAAAAAATCATCATCTGCCTAGCCTTTTCCCAACTATGTGGGAACTGCAGTATTGTACACGGAGCGACTGCCTATCTGATCTGCATAACCCAGTTAGTACTGTGTAATAGGACACCCCTTGGTTCCGTCGTCGACCTCATCTCTGTTCTCAAGACAAGATTGACGACAAGAGTACGTTTCAAAAGGATGGAGGGAAGTGAAAGTTATATTCATCCCGAAGCCAGGTAAGAGTGGCTATACGAACGCCAAATTCCACCGACCAATCAGCCTGACCTCCTTTCTCCTAAAAACCATGGAGAAAATCTTCGAGAGAGAGCTGAGAGACGGCGTTTTAAAAACTATACCACTCCACGACAACCAACATGCGTACAGCTCAGGTAAGTCCACAGAATCCGCTCTCCACCTAGTGGTCAGCCGGATAGAAGATGCGATACATCAGAAGGGTACCTGCCTGGGCACCTTCATAGACATCGAAGGAGCCTTTGATAGAACAAACTTCTCCAGTATCAACTCTGCTCTCTCCCGACACGGGGTAGAACAGGTACTAATAGACTGGATAACTAACATGCTAAGTAAACGGGCGGTTCGCCTTACAGATGACCAGCAGATGGCCCTGATAGCTCGAGGCTGTCCCCAAGGTGTGCTATCCCCTCTCCTCTGGAACTTAGTGATAAACGATCTTATCACTAAACTCAACGCGCAACACTATTACACAATCGGGTACGCAGACGACCTCGCTATCCTCATTTTGGGGAAAGTGACAGGGACAATCTGCAACCTCACTCAACAGGCGCTACGAATTGTAGAACGGTGGTGCAGGGACTTTGACCTTTCAGTGAACCCCACAAAAACCGAACTGGTCATGTTTACCCAAAAACGCACACTGGACCATTATCGCCTACCTAAACTTTTCGATACAGAGCTCCAATTAAAAAACGAAGTCAAATACACACATCAAAAGTATCTAGGGATCAACATATATTTTTGCAATAACTTTTCTCCTGATTGATATTAATTAAAATTTTCTTTAAGGATTCATCAAATAAAGTGTTTTCGTTTGTCACAGTAACGATAAACCAAGTCACCTTTGCATTAATAAAGAAATTTGCCATTTTCCTAATAAAGGGATTTTTGACATTTGAACCACTAACATTAAAGTTCGAAAAAAAGACTGAAATAACAGTTTTCTTTAAAATTTTATTGGGTAACTTAAACAATTAATAATCCGTGTTTCTACCGCGAACACTAACAACACAAGAACATCGGTTTGGCATACTCAAAATGAGTTCATCCAAATCACGCTGTGGAATGGCCGCCCATGTTCGTTGCAACAACAAAAAAAGGTCTTCTTGCGACTGGATACCCTCCATATTCGGCAGAGCTCTTCTCTGTAGCATATCCCATGCATGCTCAATCGGGTTCAAGTCTGGCGACTGAGCAGGCCAGGGCAGGACATTGATGTTAGCTGCGGCGAGAGTCTGTCTTACAACTCTTGCGGTGTGCGGTCGTGCATTATCATGCATTAACTGAAATAAGGGACCGATTTGCACTTGTAGAGGAACGATGACGTCTGATACAATCGTCTCAGCATAAATTTGAGCGTTGAGGTTGCCTCTGATCCAAATCAACTCAGTTCTTCCGCCGATCCAAATACCCGCCCATACCATGATGGTTCCACCACTATAAGGATGGACTTCCTGGCAGGATTTTAATCGCTGTTGGCGTCCAGGGGTTCTCCAGTGTCGTATACGTCTTGTATCCGGTCTCATACCAAAACGAGACTCATCAGAAAAGCACACGAAACGCCATTGTTCTTCTGCCCAATTTCTGTGTTCAAGAGCCCATTGATATCGAATCCTACGATTGTGCATTGCTATAGGTGGTACCCGTAGCGGTCTTCGGGAATGAAGGTTCACTTCATGCAAGCGGTTTCTGACTGTTTGGTCGCTAATTAAGTTCCCTGAAGAGTGATGAAGCCTCACGGCTAACATCATGGCGGTTATTGTTGGAGCTCTTCGAGTTAAGATTTGAATGTATCGGTCTTGTCTCCGTGTGGTGCAGCGATACCGTCCTCCATGGCGCTCAGTCACGGTACCAGTGCTTCGGTAACGTGTCCAAAGTCGACTGATAACACTCTGACTTGTATTCAGAGCTAAAGCCACAGTACGTTGCCGGGAACCAGCTTCTATCATTCCCACGGCTCTGAGCATTTCTTCCCTGCTTAAATGACGTCGCCGCTCCATAATAACGTTGGTTTTAATCAGTAGTAGGGAAACAGTAGCACTAATAATGTCTTCAATGCGTTGTAGGTTTTTATAGGGAAAATATTGACAGCTTATTTTCATCTTTTACTCGAATTTGATTGAGAGTTCCTGATTCAAATTATGAAATGCACCAAAAAGGATCCATATAAATTTATAAAATCATAAATTTATTACAAAGCCACATCTCAATCTCAAGAAATCCGCATAAAAATGCTTGATCCCTAGACACTTTTGATGTGTGTATCTGGGTGTAATCTTGGACAGTAAGTTAAACTGGAGTAGCCACCTAGACAACAAACTCAACAGGGCCTGCATCACCTTTTGGCAGTGCAGGAGGATGATAGGTAAGAAGTGGGGCCTATCCCCCAAAATTATACTCTGGCTATACTGCGCGGTGATCCGGCCCATGATCACCTACGGGGCGGTGGACTGGTGGCCCCGCACTAAACTGATCACAGCCTCAAACAAACTGCAACGCATGCAAAGGCTTGCCTGCATGGCGACTACAGGCTGCATGAGGACTACTCCGACCGCTGCCCTAGAAGCCATGTTGGGACTTCCACCGCTCCATTTGTTCATACAACAGGAGGCGACGGTGACGGCAGTACGCCTTAAAACACTTCAACTCTGGGGTAAGAAAGAAACACAACATACTGCGTTACTGGAGGGATTCTACAACGAGTTCCCCCTGGCGAAAGCCATTAATGATCGGGTACCCAAACAGTTCGTATTCGACAAGAAATACAAAATCTAGCTCCATGAGGATCACCGCTGCGAGGGTATAACCCCCGCAGAACTACGGATCTTCACGGACGGATCCAAAACAGGTAGTGGTACTGGAGCTGGAGTCTTCTCAGAGGACCTGAATATCCACATAGCCACACCACTGGGGGTCCACAACACTGTATTCCGGGCAGAATGCATGGGCATTTCCCTGGCCGCATCAGCCATCCTAGCCAGGGATGTCAAGGACCACTCAATTCGTATACTCTCAGACAGCATGGCTGTGCTGCTTGCACTAAACAACCACACAGTTAACTCTGGGTTAATACACGAGTGTCACCAGCACCTGAACCAGGTTGGTAATCTCAACAACATAACCATCCAATGGATTAAAGGACACAGCGACTCCCGAGGCAATGACGCCGCGGACGAACTTGCTAGTAGGGGATCGAGCATGGCAGTAGTGGGACCTGAACCCATCGTGCCTCTCCCTTTCGGGTTTCTACGCACACTGGTAAGGAAACGCACTAGTGAACAGCACAACAAACTGTGGCTGGACCATGGTGAGTGCAGGCAGGCCAAGGAAGCCCTTCCTACCATTGACGGCCGCTTCACCAAACAGGTGCTTCGGCTGTCAAAACTACAGCTGCGCACGGTTACAGCCGCTGTCACTGGACACGGCTCTTTTAATAAACACCTCTTTGTCATAGGAGCCACAGATAGCCCACTGTGTCGAGCCTGCATGGGGGAAGACGAAACAGCAGCCCACGTGCTTCTGCATTGTCCAGGGGTTGCCTCATACAGGGCAAAGTACTTCGGTAACCCAGGTACTCTCCGCGAGATAGCCAGCAACATCAAGGCTTTGTTGGCCTTTCTCGGGGAACTGGGGTGGATCGAATAAAGTTCCCACCCGTACGCAAAATACGCGCTATACAATACAATACCGTTTTGCTGAAAATCGCGAAAAACCCGTTTTTGTGACCTTTGACCCCGAGTATTTTTTTTTCAGGTATCGGATCGATGAGGATTTTTTAGTTTTCATTTATGATGGTGTTTTGAACAATCCTACCAACTTTGAGCTGGGTGCGAATTATTGTACCCTCGGATGTCTAAATTGACCGGATTATATGAACAAATGACTTAGGTCTCGAGTTCGAACCCAAAACCCTCTGATTTTTCGGATTCATGTTTGTATTGTATAATTATCACTTGCTTGCTTCGGTGAGGAAAACACCGTGAGGAAACCAGCATGCCTGAGAGATATTTCTCGATGGCATGTAAAGCCAAGTCAGAGGCCCATGGGCGGCATAAAAACTCTTGACACCAGGATAGGCACTAAGCACACGATAAAGAAAGATGGAGTCGAGCGGTTGTTATTATGTAGGCAGTCGGTCGTATGATGGGTGATAAAGTAAAGGCTCACTGGCGTCGGGCACGGCGGCGCTGGCGAGCGCGGGCGGCGGCTGCGCCACGAGCGGCGGCGGCCAGCTGCCCCACGCGGGCCACGCCGCGCCGCCCGCCGCCGCGTACCCGCCGTACCCGCCGAACCCGCCCGCGCCACCCGGGAATCCCATGTTACCTGCCAAGGGAACGAACACACATTACGACACAGTGATACAGCAAAAGTTCTTTTTGCTATTTCTGACTTTTTTAGTAGTTGGTCCCATAGAAGTCTTTGATCAGTATTAAAAATAGGATCGATTGGCATCAATATTTTTTTTTGTGTACATTGGTCAGTTTCTTGCTAACTTTACATTTATTTGTAAATCTGTGAATGTTGATGAATCCTCTCAGAGTAGTCAGGTACGAAACACCGGCCTCATCTAGTTTCAAAAAAGAAGACGTGTAAAACTGTTTGTAAAAACCTATTTTGCAAAATTTTAAACATCATTTATTTATCAATAGCGATCAAAATTTCACGAATAATCATGAATAGTCGTCTCCTAAGACCATTTTCGTGTAGCTGCAAAAAATAAGATAGTTCCCCATACTGCCCTACTGAAAGTATCCATCCTGTATACGCGGTGGAAGGGACACCGACGCGAAAACGGAAACCACATACTTAGTACATCATTCTGAATCCCCCACATGGAAATTTTTCGTCGGTTATTTAAAAAAAACATCAACTCTTTCCTACAAAAGTCAAAGTCAAAGATTTATTTGCAGATAAATATGGTTACAAACGTTCTTAAAATGTTAGGTAATATTAGTAGCTTAGCATATTTAATCATAACATAATGACATGCAAATTTTTGTTATAGGTAGGTACAATTACAATATAATACAAGTGCAATACCTACACGGTCAAAATGTATGGAACAGCTGGTTTCTTTTAATAACCGACGAAAAATTTCTATTTGGGGGTGGTGGGGTTCAGAATGATGTACTGAGTATCTGGTGATTAGCGTCGGCGTCCCTTTCAGCCTGTAGACGCATACAAGCGAGTAGTCGTTGCTCGCCAAGTTGTATCGAGATGCTAGTTCTACTCGCTTCTCGCTAATCACCAGCGCTAGGACAGTTGCCTTAGTTCGGCGCAGAAACACGAGTATCTACGCTAGACAGAAGCATCGCTGATGAATCATCGTTAAGAATGATGTATGTGGTTTTCGTTTTCGCGACGGTGTCACCCCGTATTAGTTCTTGTGACTGTTAATGTGAACTTATTTTTGTTAAAGCGATGATGAATGACGATCGAAATAACATGAGGACAACTCACCATTGGCTGGCTGCGCGATGGGCGCGTTCTCTCCGGGCGGCATGTCGTCATTCTCCGCGGGACTCTCCCCTTCCTTGTCCTTGGATCCTAAACAACAATATTGTTTTAATGCTTCATCATCATCTGTCTAGCCTTTTGCCAACTGCTCGTATGTTGGGGTCGGCTTCAAGTCTAACCGAATTCAGGTGAATACCAGTATTTTACATGGAGCGACTGCCTATCTGACCTCCACAACCGAGTTAGTACTGGGTAATACGATACCCCTTGGTAAGACTGGTTGTCAGACTTTCGGGCCACTGACTACCTGTAACGACTGCCAAAGATCTGCAAATGACAGCCGGGACCAACGGCTTAACGTGCTTTCCGATGCACGGAGGAAACTTGTTATGTAATGGGTGGTCACCCATCCACGGACCAACCTAGTCAAGCGCGGCTTAACCTGAAGATCGACTCCAGAGGCTGTTGTTATTTAGGCACGAGCTCCTCTAATGCTTATCTATACCAATATAAAGAGACCTTAGACCCGAGTTTTTGATATAAATTCCAATTTGATACCTCTACGCGTTCCTGAAGAAAAGGGTCTTGACAGACAGACAGACGGACAACAAAGTGATCCTATAAGGATTCCTTTTTCCTCTCGAGGTACGGAACCCTAAAAATATAAAGACTTACCTCCCTCCTTCACCCATGGAGGTGGCTGCGTCATGAACGGTGGCACGTTCCCAGTGGGGGGCGCGTTGTGGACTCCGGGGGGCATCACGTTGGACATAACTCCGTTGGGCATCATGCCCATGTTGCCCATGGGCCCTGACATGGGCCCCGACATGGGCCCACCCATGGGCCCGTTCATAGGCACGTTTTGGGGCATTGGACCACCTGTAATAGAACATAACATGTACAATCACGCTTGTTATACTAGACGGAGAAGACAGAGGTATCTAGGACATCCACAGTTATGTTATCTCTCATCATATGTCACCAGGCATCGGAATCTGGGCTGTTACCAAGAAATTCATAATGGAAAAACCCAATAACAATTTGACCGACCTGGGAACGACCCAGGACTTCATGCTAAGCAGTAACGATTGCGACCAGTAACCCAAAGAGGCAGTAACAGCGTGTATGATCGCTTGTATTATAACCTCGCAATCGCAAAGTTATTGTCTCGACTGCGACAAAGCTCAGCTTCTTTCGGTTTTTCATCTTTATCGTGTGGTTAGTGCCTAACCTGGTGTCAGTTTTTATGCGGCCCATGGGCCTCTGACTTGGCTTTACACGCCGCACAGTGCGATATTTTTTAAATCTAGGAGGACAATATTAAAAATTGACACATTTAATTACCAGCCTGCCACTTACTTATAATCAGTAATAATAAACCATATTTCAAGCCCACAAGATTTGTTTTCCTAGAAGTCGAGTCGAACAATAGAAAAAAAGGGTCAGACCGGCCAACTACCTGCGGTTATACAGTCGCTTAGAGTGAACGGTAGCGTCATTCGTCTGAGTTTGTTCGATGAATACGCTGTGTTTCTGTGTGCTAGTTGTGATTAAGTGTTGTTATCGTCTTCGTCTGAGTCTTGAGGTAAGTTTACATATTAATTTTATTACAAATATCGTTACATTAAATAGTCAGAGCGAAGGGAATATTACCATTTTATTTTTTCTAAAAGAAAATGCCTAGTACTGTTTGTAATAAACTTTTAACACATTATATGAAACTATATGAGTCTCATGTCATATTTTTCTAATAGAAGCACTTGTAAACTCTATGAAACATGATCATTTGCTGGCGCAAAGTTGCGACACCCATACATGTTCTTTCAATTTTCAGAATGACGTTCGAGATTTCACGAATTTCAGTTTTCGATGTTTGGTTTACCAACGCGAAAGAATGTAGAATGGATGCTTTGTTGCATCATATATTGCAAGAGTTTGGTAATCCATCTTTGCCAGATGAAATTATAAATAAATTAAAGGCAAAAATAAGAAGCTGTGCCCAACAAATTGAAGTAAAATGGACGAAGTCAGGCAGACATCGAGACCGCTTTTTAAAAACGAATTGTGCTTGGTTGGAAGAAAGTTTTTCGTTTAATAATATAATCACAGAAAATGTCACAAACATTTCATTGGATGGACCTAGTAGCCGACCTGGAAGACCACAAAAAGAGTTTGACAGTTCCAGCCATAAAACCAAAATGCGACGTATACAACATCTTCTAGATTCAACGAGTGAGGGAGAGTTGTCTTTGGCGACCGAAGTGCAGCTTCGCAAGAAGGGTAAAAGAGATTCAGCGGCCATAGTGAAAGAGCTGTGTGAGTTTTCACCCAGAAGAGGCACTACAATGAAGAGAGCGCGAGTGTGTTTTTCAAATAAAAAAAAGGAATTTTCCGCGGACCAAGCTGTAGCGTTGATTGTCGACGCCAATCTGTCGACCCATCAATATGATGTAATACGACAGCAAGCAAAACTAATAAATACCAATATATATCCAGCATATTGTAAAGTCAAATTGGCAAAAAAACTTTGCTACCCCAATGACATAGATGTTACAGAAACATATGCAGAAATCAAACTACAATCTTTAATCGATCATACGGTTACAAGATTATGCAAGGCGCAAGAAGAAGTTTTAAAAACTATAAAAAATATACGAAACCTACTGATAGTAGTGAAATGGGGTTGTGATGGTGCGGAACAAAACAGATATAAACAAAAATTTTCTGAGGAACAGTGTAGTGATGAAAGTCTTTTTAGTATTTCTATGGTACCCCTGCAAATTTATGTGGAAAATAAAAAAAATATTATTTGGCAAAATCCTTCGCCATCTTCAACCAGATATTGTCGACCAATAAAGATTATGTTTGCAAAAGAAAATGCAAATTTGATAACTACAGAAGTTGATAAAATCAGAAGTCAAATTGAAACTTTAACACCCACAAAAATTTCAGTTAATAGCGTGGAGATGTTAGTAAAGGTTAAAATGATATTTTGCATGATTGACGGCAAAGTTTGCAATGCTGTTGCTTCTTGTGCATCTACACAAACTTGTTATTTGTGTGGTGCAAAACCAAAAGAAATGAACAATAAAGATCTGATTATAGCCAAGACGGTCAAACAAGATTTTCTGTTATTCGGTTTATCACCGCTACACGCATGGATACGTTTTTTTGAATGTATAATACATATTTCATATCGCCTCGGTATTAAATCATGGCAGGCCAGAGGAGATAAAAACAAAAAGATCGTGGCAGAAAAAAAGAAATATGTTCAAGAAAAGTTTAGGAGTGAGTTGGGATTGTTGGTTGATATGCCTAAACAAAATACTGGCAATACTAATGATGGTAACACGGCACGAAAATTTTTTAGGAATGCTGAAAAGTCTGCAGACATAACAGGCGTCAGTGTTGCCCTTATTAAACGCTTTCATGTTATTCTAGAGTGCATAAATAGTGGTTTTCCGGTCAATTGCGACAAGTTTGACGAATACAGTAAAGCAACTAGTGATTTATATATTAAGGAATACTCCTGGTACCCAATGCCTGTAAGCGTGCACAAAATTCTCTTCCACGGAAAAGATATTATTTCGTCGTGTGTTGTCCCAATTGGTCAATTATCAGAGGAGGCACAAGAATCTAGAAATAAACATAATAAGAAGTTTAGAGAGCTGTTTACGAGAAAGACTTCACGAGTCGATACTAATAGGGATTTAATCAATAGGTTGCTTATGACTTCCGATCCATATATAGCAAGTTTACGTGGTTTGCCCAAAACCAAGCGTGGACAAATTACTCCAGAAGTACAAGAGTTGCTAGAAATTAGAACTCCATCAATGGGAATTGGTGAAGGTCAATCAGACGAATTTGATCAAGATTCTAGCAGAGATACAGATGAATCTGATAGTGACTGATTAATTGGTCTGCTTAGTGCAAGTGAAGCAATATATACCCCTAAGTTATATTATTATAAATATATTATAAAATAAAAAAAATACTGTATTATATGATTATTGCTTTATTAATCATCCATTGTAATTTCTATACACGTAAATCTTTTCTTAAGTATTACGTTTCAATCTGTTCTGTGCTCGAATATATCGTAAATCAATTGTATGTTTATGATTTCTCATTAATTATATAAAATATAAGTTATTGGTGTTTCATTTCAGCATTTCCCTGCTTCTAGTATTTTTTTATTGCGAGAAATAAATGTTATTACTCAATTAAAGCATAAAATAATTTTGTCCACCTAGATTTTAAAAATATCGCACTGTGCGCCGTCGAGAAATATCTCTCAGGCATGCTGGTTTCCTCACGATATTTTCCTTCACCGAAGCAAGTCATAATTTTACAATACGCACATGAATCCGAAATCAGAAATCGGAGGTTCGTGCGCGCATTTTTTCATGACTCTATGATATAGAAATCTTTCTCCGTAATTTCTTTGTCACTTTCGTCTAGTTTCGAAACATAATTTTTCTTTGACGTGTACCTACCTGTTTTTAATACCAACTTACAGATTAAGGGTGTAATAGACCCTTAACGAAGCTAACAGGCACTAGTTCACCCCGTCGTAACTATATTTTTTTTTGTTCTGGACAATACCTGGGAACCTTCTAGTTACGGAGATATTGGGGGTCAAGGTTTCCAACTTTTTCAAAAGTTCGTTTTTTAATAATACTTTTTAAAGGTTATAACTTTACTTTAAATAACTCCATGACTCGTTTACTATTCAATGCATCCATCAGCACAATGTTTTGAGTGCGTTACACTGAGTCCTACCGTAAAACATGATTTTTCACCGCAAAAAAAAAAGTCGTTCCAGAGCTATAATTTTTGCGTAAAGTTATTTCGTTTGATGTAGAGAATACTTGGTCGACGTCTTCGTGAAGGGTCCGTTTACACCTTGTATAAGTGAAATATGATACTGTACCTGATGACACCATGGCCTCCATATCAGATTGTGATATGACTTTGCACGTGGGTCCCTCTTGGGGGCGAGTCCATGTGGTTTCCCTGGTCCTGGAGTGGTAGTAGTAAGGCTTTCCTTCTTCAGATTTGGTTTCCACCCAAAGTTCGGGCGCCGGCTGTTGGCAGAACACAATGGTTTAGTTAAATTTCAATACAACCGATTCTGTATCGGCTAAATGCCATCTTCATCTGCCTAGCCTTTTCCCAACTATATTGGGGTCGGCTTCCAGTCTAACCGGATGCAGCTGAATACCAGTATTTTACATGGAGCTGCCTATGTGACCTTCACAACCCAGTTAGTACTGAGTAATACGATACCCCTTCGTAAAACTGGTTTGCAGACTTCTGACTACTCGTAACGACTGTCAATGATCTACAATTGACAGCCAGGACCGATGGCTTAACGTGCTTTCCGAGGCACGGAGGAAACTCGGTATACATATAATGGACGGTCACCCATCCACGGACCGACTTAGGCAAGCACTGCTTATCCTTACAGATGGACCCTTGCGGCTATTATTATTTAAAAACGAGCTCAGAAATTCCAACGATGCAAGTATATTTAGGGAAAATGAGAATAGGACATTAGTGATTCAAATGTTATACTATAAACACTATTTATTTATAATCGGTAACCAATCAATATAATACAACGTGTTTTTTTTTTAATATCCCATAACTCTAAGGTTATATGCTGTAAGTAAAAATAATACAAAAAGTCCTTGCATATGTGGTCCAAAAATGCATAGTTTTGAAGATATCATCAATCGAACACTAGACTCCCATTGTGTGCAGGTATCTAAGTTTCATTGATAAACACGAATAATTCATTTTCATTCAAACCAATCATTCATATTTAAAGCTAAGAAAATGTGACATTGTCATATTATTATCACGTAAGGGTGTTTTAAAATAATAATCGTGACTTTGTCGAATTATTTTGTATGAAAAATGAAAACAAAAACAAAAAAAAAAAAAATATGCCGTTGATTCTTTGATATGGTCTCATTTATACCCTAGAGTTATGGGATATAAAAAAAAAACACCTTGAGTATTGTCCTGTTGTTTGTTCACTACAGGAACTGATGGACGCTACTGAAGGTGCCAAACTAGATACGCTAAGAAGAATCAATATTACTATAGACTAAAATGCTTTATTACAAAAATACTACTTCGATAAATAAAACAATCCAAGAAAAAAATCACTTACCATATTTGGTGGCGGCATACCAGGCGGGCCTCCGAACGGCGGTGGCTGCCCCATCATATTAGGGGGAGGGCCCATAGGTCCACCCGGAGGCATCATGCCAGGCGGAGGTCCAAACGGAGGAGGACCGCCCATCATACCAGGTGGAGGTCCACCCATCATTCCAGGAGGTGGAGGACCCATAGGTCCCCAGTTGTTGTCAAAGTTGGGGCCGTTATTTGGGCCGAAACCACGCGGGCCGCCCCGTCCGCGGAAGAATCCTCTGCCTCTCATTGGGGGACCGCCTGGACCGTAGCCACGACCACGGAACCTCATGGGAGGCCCATTCATCCAGCCAGGTGGAGGTCCACGGCCTCTGCTTCTGTTCGAAATTTCATTGTGTTAGACTTATTGAGGGATCAACTTAGATTATTACAGTTAGCACTTCCGCTGCTAAATTCAAATAATCCATTTTTACTAGTTTAGTCACTGGCAGCTGCAGTCTTAACAGCGACCTTATTGTCAACTTGTTAAAGATCACTATAATTAGCTACGACGACTCGGGAGGCGAGTTGTGCGCACACGAACGAATTATTTAACGGATGCTTAGCACCGAAAGTGTTAAAGACAAAGATTTAAATCATTAGATGTGACCCTACCGTACTTAGGGTGTGCGACACTGAGAATACTGAGTTCACTCATCACCCCACATCGAAACAGAATCATAACCATTGATTAACAAGGTAGAGTGAATCTAACGATTATAATCTTTTGTTTAAGATAAAATGTACATAATTTTAATAACATAACACCACGCCTCGTATCCCCAAAGGGTTAGGCACAGGCGTACCTCATACAGCTAAGAGACGTATTAGTCTCAAACAGTTTTAGGGTAAAAACAAGAACCATATAGCATTTTGTTTTAGCTAATAATCTAGACTTTAAAAGCAGATGCGAAGGTTATTACAACTGAACATTGCACATGTCTTCAATCTCCGCACTTCAAATCACACTTTATTGTACAGTAGAGCGAGTGAGCCTCTCAATTGAGTAACAATAAATCAATAAAAGCTTAAGCAGTGTGGGCTGGTTCAGGAGTGATAGCCTAATGGTGTGTCTGTCGGACTGCCAAGTCATAGCTCTCGAGTTCGAACCCAAGACACACACCTCTGACTTCATGTCAATAACAAAAAGGTTTTACATTGGCCCCAAAGTAGGCAAAGCCTGTATCTTGTATATGAGGGTTTATCAATATAATGACAGAAGATATGTTAATTACAGACAAGATTTATTTGAAATACTTTATAAACTTAAACATTGCTGGCAAAATGTGGGTGTACTATTAGGTACACTTCTACCTAACCCCTTGGAGATTACAGGCGTGATGTTATGTTTTTCCTAATGGTGTTAAATAATATTGAGAGCAACAGCCCGTGGTATTGCATGCAGTAAAAAAAAAACAAACAAAGCTTAAGCAGTGTACACAGAAGTAAGCAGCAATATGGTGAACAACAAAAATATCAACAGTTTTAAATACTTAGAATGTGAGCTTACACATCTGGCATTGTATAACTATAATGGATACGATCTTAAGTATGAGTGAGCTAAATGTCATTGCCAAACAAACAGAACTGTGATAATTATTGGATGTAGTCGTCCAAATATCTACTGATGGTGGAAGTACCAGGGTAGCATGTGAAATTCAAATTATCTCACGTTTTTGTGAAATCGTTTTCTTCATTTCGGAAAACATCGTGAATCGTGATCGGAAACCAGCATGCCTGAGATATATTTCTTGAAGGCATGTAAAGCCAAGTCAGAGGCCCATGGGCGGCTTAAAAACTCTGGACACCAGGTTAGACACTAACCACACAATAAAGAAAGAAAAAGACTCGAGTTTTGAGTCTGAATCACAACCAGGCCCTCATGCTCAGCAGTTGTACTTGAGACCACTAGATCAACCCCCTTCAAATCAACCGTAATAAATAATAATTCTAGTAGGAGGAAGTTCTTATGCATCACACTACATATTGCAAGGATCAAACTCACAGTATAATATTTGTTTGCCAGCTTCAACTTAACCATTACAAAATTGATACTGTTGTCTAATTTATCTGGGCATGTTGTGGTGCCGTTTGCAAATGCGTTTAACAAAACATTTACTTTATCGATGCATACTGCGAAGGATGGTTCGAAGTGGCAAGAGAAAAGAGTTTGTGGAAGGAATTGGTCGAAGCCTTTGTCCAGCAATGGGACAGTGTAAGCTAAACAAACAAATTAGAAACGAAAAAATACAAAATCAGATCAACAATGCAAGCAGATAAGCGATCACACAAAATACACAACTCGGAAATAATTGCAGGAAATCATAAATTGTACTTTCCGTTACCAGTTACGGGACCAAATATACATATTATAGCTGTGCATGCAAGTGCAAGGCAGCAATGCATAGTGTTTTAGAAACGAGAAAGGGCATACAGACTGAAATTAGAACATTATCAACATTTTTATTCTGGAGACTATGTATGCTAAATTGAGAGGTTATAAAACAGAAAATGCATATAAATCTACAAGTATTGATTCAAAATGACCTCACTGAGGTCGCTATCATATAAATTAACGTAATTTACGCCAGCATACTAACAGTATATGATTTTACATGTAAGTACACCCCAGGACTTATTGTAAAACAGATGGATTTACACAGTATGCTCTTACAACTTTATGGACACGCTTCCAACGGCCACTAGTTACCGGAGACGGTTATTCAGATCACAAAATACAATAAGATATTATGGAAATGCGGTCCATTGCGGGATTCTTGTTAAAGTACGTTTTTTTTTATGAGACATAGACTTCGTTACCTGAAGTTTCCGCGTCCCCGACCTCCTCGGAAGTTGTTCCCGCCTTCGTCGTCCTCGTAGTTCTCGTCGAATCCCACAGCCACTACATCACCGAAATCTTTGGTACTTTCCACCAGATTTTCACTCACTTCACTACTGCGATTGACCACTTCAGTCACAGCTGGGTCCTGAGAGTCAATATATTCCTCTTCCATTTTACGAATTATCACTACTAAATAAACAAAAACTTAAGTCCTCATACTAAATCAGTTTATTTTGTTGAAATGGAGACACATTTCATTGAGTAGGAAAATCAACAATGTCGAACTAAGATGGCGGCCGGCGGCTTGCCTGCTAGTGCTTGACGCAACCGTAGTTGTGTTTTTGTTGAGTCGATATTATCGATTGAGTTAGTAGCGAAAGATATTTTTAGAATGCATGCAAAGGGTTGCAGAGCTAGTCTGAATATTTTAACGAAAATGTTATAGACATATTGTTGTTATGAAATAACTAAAAAAAATCTTTAATGTTTTATTGAATGAATTAATGATAGACCTTGAGATTTTTCTAGGCCCCTTGTTCCATTCCGAATAACGTCTAAGTATGGTCAATATAATAATAATAAAAAAAAAATTGTTTGTGTTTGAGTGCCTAAAACAGAAAACAGTTAAAAGAGCAATTTAGCTAGAAAACAGTGTCGAGAACTTGCTACCAAATGTATTAAACGTAGAAGCAAGCACGTGGCACCTCAATATTCATCATTTTAATTCGTTTTAATATCATTTCCCAATCATATCTTAATTCGCGCTAAAAGTAGATGTCTAATATGGCCACGTGCTTGCTTTTAAGTTTTATCATCGTTGTCAAAGCGTTAATCTCACAGAAAGTGGGCAAAGAGTATAGTAATATATGGAAGTGGGCGTGGGTTGGTTGGGTCGTGAGCTTAGCGTGAGATGCGCTATTCATATTTGTCAGACTAGTTCAGACACAATGTGGTCAAACAGTGGGTCGGGCGTGGCCGACTAGACAGCTAGCGGTAGCGGCTGCTACGACGAACATGCATTTTCCAACTATAAAACAGCATTTTTATAGTTTTTGTCACTAGACTCGTACAAACAAGTCGTTTAATAAATAGGTACAGTTAACCGCACGTCGATGGTAACAAATTGAGAGTTGTTACTATCGTTGCAGTAAGGCAGGTTATTGTACTGCAAGCTAAGACTACTTTAAATATTCTAAGAGTGTAGGGTAGTTGACACATTAACCAAAAATCTCAAAAAAAAAAACATTATATTACATTGTACAATTAGATTTTTAGTTGCTTTGAAATCAATAGATAGTTGAGTCACTGATAAATCAGTGACGTCACAGCGTGGCCGGTACTGCAATACAAAAAAGCGTATTGACAGCTCATAAAAAGTAATGTCAATTGATTGGTGTGTCAACTGGTACCAACTAATGCAACTACCCTTTTTACGTTTGCGGTTGACATGGCAAACAAAAGGTAAAGTAAGAGAATAAAAAAATCGCATAGCTCCAGAAGCTTCTGCTCTTTACCTCAACTAACATCATAGAATTATTTTACGCCAGGAAGACCTGTTCAAAATACATCGTTTATTAACTTTGTCCAGAATAAAGCTAAGCCCGCAATGAAGGCATGCGGGTTACCATTACGAAATAAAAAAAAGTTCTGTCAAAAAGTCCGGACAGCAGATGGATTAGGTTTGACATATTGTCCGTATAAATCAAGAGAGATGGTAGACCCCCTTATCCGGGAGAGTTACACCAATAAAGTCCTTTCATAATTATTTTATCTCTGGCAGCTGCAAGCCAACAGCAACCATATAGTAAAGATAATAGAGATCACAAAATGTTGTCAAGAAAGATTACTGGGATTTTAATAATGATGCGAAGAGGCAAAATATCTATGAAAAGACTTAACAAGATGTAAACGGTCAACCAAGCATTCTGTAGGTACATCAAATTATGTAACTCTACGCAAATATTGTTGCCGGGAAACGAGTTTGGGTTTTGGGTGATAAATCACGTTTTACTGTAGAACTCAATATAAAGCACTCAAAACATTGTGCTGACGGATGAATTGAATAGTACAAAGGTCGTGGAGGTATTTAAAATAAAGTTACAAAACTTTTATTAAATATTTAAAAAAAAACTCGTGAAAACGTTGGAATTTTGACTCCCAATATATTATTATCCGCAACGAGAAGGTTCCCAGGTATGCAATGGAGGGGAGAACAAGTACCATTCGACCTCGTTATGGGTGTATTTACACCCATTATATTCACCACGCCACCTTTTGAGATGCGTCGCAAAAGAAGTCTGTGTGTTTGCGCTAATTTTAGATTATTTAAATAACAATATCATATTGTTAAAAGTATTCTTATTCTTTACTGTACACACAAGTAGAAATTAGTATTAAATTAAGTATTTCAATTCCCCGACTGCCAGAAAAGTATCAGCGAAACAATTTAACTGCCTTGGATCCCGCAACGAAATTAGTCAGTAAAAAAAAAACCAAAAGTAACCCAAACCTACAATGCTTAATAATCTTGACGACTACAATAGTACACTTAGGCGGCAAAGTACTCCTCCGCATCGCTGTCATCCGGGAACGTGCACAGAAAACTGGCAGCATTGCCACGTTGAATGGTAATGCTAATTCTCTGCCCAAAAAAAGAGCCAGCCTTCTGGTCACGCGAAGTGTCGACCAGCCCGCGAGAGATTTCATTAAAAACGAGACGCGCATTCGGGCCCCATGACCCGAGCGTCAGAAAATAATAGCGGAGGAATAAAAAAAACGTAAAATTGGAAGTCGGCTTGCCATGATTGACGAAGGACCTATGACATTTCCAAGTTGGACTGGAAACCGAACGTGAGCGTAGACCCCAGGCATGATAGCGGCAACAAATAACAGACCCGCTTTATTTTTAATTTTAAAAGCGTCAACTTCGACAGTTTTTTTTTCTTTATTTTTTAATATTTACGCGTGGTGTGGCTCGCGTTTAGCCACAACTCGCCTGATGTGAAGCGATGACGCGGCCTAGGGTGGAGCACGCGCGCCTAGGAGAAACCGATTCACTCGAACCTTGAATAGATGCAATTTATATGATCAGAATCACTCGAACCTTGAATAGATGCAGATTATACAGGGAACACAAGTTATTTGTCAGTCAAAAAAAATACAGTGATTTGTGGTCTGCGGTCGACTGTAATAGCAGTCGTCAATATCGCCATCTATGAAAGCGTTCTGACATAGAAACCTAGTGTTGTTGCTGGAAACATATTACGTATCTTACTGCAAAATGTATCCAGCAACAAACATGTTGCCGCAATATTTGAGCGCAACATTTGTTTAACCTGTATTTAATAATAGCCTTTGCCCGCACTTCGTACGCACGACACCTTTTTGTAAGACTTTCGAACTTTAGGCTACCCGTAATGTGTTTTAAACCGATCATTAAGGAGGAAGCGCCAGGGAGCCAATGGGATTATATGAACTTAGGGGATTGTATTGATGATGTTACGAGCTTGCTCTTGCTTGACTTGTATTGTTGTTGTTGTTGTTGTTGTGATGTTGTTATTGGTGATGTTTGCCTCTAATCCCCGAAGGTTTAGGCAGAGGTGTGCCTAATACTTAGTATACCCGCATTTAGCCAGTTATGTTTAAGTCCCATGAAATAGGGGGCGAGTCTATTGCCATCAACCGGGCACAAATCCAGACTCCGTGGCTGCTACTGAGAAAATTCTACCCAATAACAATTTGCCCGACCCGGGAATCGAACCCAGGACTTCATGCTCAGCAAGCAGTCTCGATTGCGGCCACTAGACCAACACACTAGACCGACACACACCCTGACATTGACCGGCAAATTGCAAAAAACGTTAGAAAAAATAAAAATTTCGCGGGCTACCCTGGCGCTGGCTTGCACCTTAAATGAACCAACAGTAGTCCCCCGATTCCAAAAACAAGCAACAGAATCCAGAATTAATAAATCAACGAATGACAAAAAGTCCATTTCACGTCGTTTCCGATTCGCACTAACGAAAAATCAATCATGGCGCCAATTCCATTGAATATTGACATGCAATGATAACCGTTTCCTAACAAAACAACAATAACAACAAACGATTCATGAAGAAAACCGACACGATAATGTTAGTGTAGACTTACCTTATATTATCTGGACAACCTGTAGCTGAGATCACAAAATTATTCAAATGATAGCACCGCTGCTGCTTGGCGTGAGGAGAGACTCAAGGTATCTATACAGGATGACCTAGCTACGTTGCACTAGCTCCACAGGGTGGGTCGCGCAGGCGCTCTATGATGGATGTCTATTTCCCTTGCACTTTCATCATACACAAATGAGAGAAAATATTAGTTATTTCGTTTCTAGATTGATCGTGTCGGATCCTTAGCGGAGGCGTGGGGATGTGGGGACAGGCCGTCGCCCGTTTTTCACCGGGCGATGTCTAAATAAAAGTGCAATTTTGGATTAATTAACCGCCAGGTCAGTGCAGAGGGTTAAGGTTTGCGTTAGAGATCTAATTATTTTTGTCAATTGAAGACTGAATTTGTCAAGAATTGTCGAAAAAAGAATTTTAAGCTCTAAATCAATATTTTGCGAAATATCCACCTTGGAAGTTATGGCCGCGCAATCGTGCACTTGTTGTTTCTTTATTGTTGATTATTTCTTTAAAGCTCAAGACTTCATACATAAAACTTTTTCAAGAAGAAAGGTCTTAATTTGTCAAAACTAACCAAAGCAATAAATACTCCTAAAGTTTAGTAAAACAGACGAAATCAGTCCAAAACAAAAAGTACGTGGCCGCGCGGTTGAAACGTTACTTTGTAGTTCAATATGTCATTATCCATAAGTAGTAAGCTAGGATTTCGTAGGGGACATCCATTTATTCGATAAATTACTGCGTTGGTTTACATCGTATGTCTCAAATAGAACTCAAAAAGTAGTCATCAAAGGTTTGGAATCTACATCCATACATGTTACATCCGGTGTGCCTCAAGGCTCAATTTTGGGCCCTCTCTTGTTTATATTATTCATAAATGATATATATGTTTCAGATATTCCAAATTTCTACTGTATGCCGACGACCTTAAAATTTTTAGAAAAATTCAAAACAAAAATGATTGTCTCTTATTTCAAGAGGATCTGGATAAGATTCTCGACTAGGGCTTCCATTACGTAATTACGCAATTACGTAATTACGGACAGATTTTAGAAGTCCCATAAATACGTAACTGAAGAGTTCAATTCCGTAATAACGGAATTATAGGATAATATTAATTAATTACTAATTTATCTGGTTCCATAGTTTCTATCTACTCCATGGGCATGAGTTTACGTATGTATTTACAATTCATCTTAATACAAAATAATTTATTATAGATTAAATTCCGACTTATATTATGGCAACTCTAAATGTTATGACAACACCGAAACTCTTTCAGTGGGTATCCCTCGATTTTGCGGGGCTTATTTTATAACTTCCAATTGAGTCTGCAAGATTTTATTTCTTAATTGTGCAGAATAGAGTTCATTGTTGAGCAATCGGCAAACGAATCAAAGTTTAAAAGTGTTTCGCAAGTATTTAATCTAACTCACAGCGAATAGTGTTTAATATTGTGGATTGAGCTGGCTTAGGGAACGCCCAAGATTTTTCTTTACTTTTATGAATTTAAAAACAGTCTCAATACTCGGTACTCAATCATCGGTCACCTGCGAGAAGCCTGACCTGGGCTAAGCTTAATTCACTGAGTTGTGTCTATGTGCCGCGAATTTCGGTGCTTGGTTTTCAGAGGCTTTTCATCACAAGTTTTTAAGCATCACAAAAGAAGACTGTTTATAAAGAGTTTTTGAACAAACGCACACAATCCGCTATATGGGAAAACTTCTTGAGGGCTGCAAAATGGGCAAAGTGTCCAATGTAAACTGTTCTGTAGTTTCCTTTTAATTTCTAAATAATAATAGTAATGTTATCATTTGAAGTCGTTTGTTTTTTGCACTTCTAAATTATACCTAATACATGCATACAAAATCGTGCTTTAAAAAAATCAAAACAGTTACGTAATTACGTAGTTACGTAATTGGAGAATCAAAATGCGTAACTAGATACGTAATTAACAAATCCGTAATTTTGGAAGCACTATTCTCGACCTATTGTATCGAAAATAAAATTCAACTAAGTATTGCAAAGTGTTCATCTATAACATTTACCAAGAATAGAAACGTAATAACTCATACATATAACTTAAATAACACCTTATTGCACAAATCAAATTCAGTTAGAGACCTTGGAGTGTTGCTGGATAACAAACTACATCTTGATCAACATATAGATAAGATTGTTAGTAATGCCTTTCGCATGTATGGGTTTGTGATGAGATGCATGACCGATTTTAAACGTACTCATACATACATTCATTTATACAAATGTTTGGTGAGATCACAGTTGGAGTATGCTGCAATGATTTGGAATCCCTTCTATATAAAATACAAAGAAAATCTTGAAACCGTACAATATAAATTCCTTAAAGCCACTCATTACCGATGCTTCCGTAAAACTACCTCTTACCGTAATTTATTGAAACATTACAAACTTAATACTCTGAACATTAGACGCACCTTTTTGGAAAGCATGTTTCTTTATGACCTGTGTAATAACAAATATGATTGCCCAGATTTAACAAACAGATTATATTATGTAGTACCTAGGAGTATCATAAGACGCGGGGCGCGCGGTCGCCCGCTGTTTGCTGTCTCCTCGTGTCGCACAAACGCGGGGAATCGCGCACCTTTACGTCGGTTAGCGGAAAATTATAACACCCTATTCTCGGGTTTGGATTTGTTTTCTTTGTCAGCTAATAGATTTCGAAGTGATATACTTAAAGCTATCAAAGACTTTGAGGATTAACCTACTTATTTTTGTATCTGTAGATGTTGTTGTTTTATTTTATTTTTTTCTCTCTTTTAATTTATATAGTATTAGTACTAGATCTAAGGCTTATTGCACTCGTGCATGTATCTTCCAATTTTAATTATATAAGATGTGGATAACGTAGTTAGTTGCACACTGACGCAGTCTCGTACCAATTATTTGTTAACCATTTATAGTGTGTAATTGTTTGTTTTCCCTAATAAATAAAAAAAAAAAAATTAACCTCATTAGACTGACATATCGTTTTGCCCTGAGAACAGTTTTCAATGCGTGTAATCTCAAAAATTACATTATCCCATACAATGTACGAGCAAGGTAACCATAATTTCGATTTGATTTGGGAATTCTTCTAACTGGAGATTAGCAATTATATTGGACAACATCTAGCTCAATCTGCATTTATTATGTAATCTTCGATGATGATGATGATGGTTTACTTTCATGGTTTGAAGAAATCGTTGAAAAGGAAAGAATCCTGGATAAAACGAAAAAAAGTGCTTCAGAATCGCGAAACTCCTTTTACGAGTACACGCCTCATTTCGGTTTAAAGAATTTATTCTCATAAGAACAATACATAGGTTCACTTACAATGAGATACAAAGTAATTTTTAAGTCTAAATAAATAAATAAATATCGCTGGACATAATTACACACAGCGCCATCTAGTGCCACACTAAGCAACGAGGCTTGTGTCGTGAACACCAGATAGTTGATATACTACATAGATACTTTTTGTTTGTAAATACATACTTATTATACATATAGACATCCATGACTCGGAAACAAATGTCTATGCTCATCACACAAACACTTGCTCCTACCGGGATTCGAACCCGGAACCCTATGAACGTAAGGCAGCCTCACTACCGCTGCGCCATTCGGGTCGTCAAAACACACATACAACAAATACATTTTGCCTCCGATGCGTGTTGGTGAAATTATACAAAACAAATATGTATATAGGAAGTATGTAATTGCTAACATTTAGTATGTGATACGATACGGGGATGTTCGCTGAGGCGCGCATTGACTGCTTCTATGCGACGATGCGGAAACGGTGCACATCCTTGGAGCGCAGGGTCCGCGCCAGCTCCAACACCATCTTGAAGATGATGGCTGAGAGGTTCGACTGTCACTACATTGTTGTATGCTTAATTTGGTGACAATAACAATAAAATGAAATAATCATAACGCATTATTGTTCATTATCTGTCCCTCTTTTATATTTTTAACCGACTTCAAAAAAGGAGGAGGTTCTCAATTCGGTTGTATTTTTTTTTTGTGTTTGTTACCTCATATCTCCGTCATTTATGAACCGATTTGAAAAATTCTTCTTTTATCTGAATGGATCTACTTCCCGATTGGTCCCATAGAAATTTCATCAAAATCAGTTCAGCAGTTTGGTTTTGAAATCAATATAGCTGGAAAAAATGTCATCCAAGTAAAAGAAATTGCGAAATTGATACATGACAAGGATTTGTGTGTGATGCGATAACTGAAAAGGGTAAAATAAAAACTTGTTTGCAAAAAAAAAACCGACTTCTAAAAAAAACACTAAAAAAAAAGTTTTTTTTTTTGCAAAAAAGTTTTTTATAATATTAAAATGTTAGATGATAATTATTAAATATATTTTATACGAATTGTAGTTCTAATTTTTAATTTCTAATTTTAGTTTGTTGACTTTGCCAATTTAATTTTAATAAGTAATTATAGAGAAATTGTGTGTTGTGTTTTGTATTATTTTTCTAGTATTTTTTATTTAATATGATCCAACTTGTAGATTGAAATAAAGAAATTGAATTTAATTGAATTGATACGACTACATTTCATAAACGTATTTTCTCCGTTTTAGTTTAAATCTGTTAATATTATCACAATCTTTTACGTCATTTGGTTGTGCGCTCACTGAGTGACCTCAGAGATGACCGGCAGCACAGTGGTCACGTGCTGCCGTGCACACTTGCACAGCGAGGCTCAGGGGAGATAAATAGTCGCCCCAGGGATGTGCCTGTACAGGCGTTGCACTGAGGGGGCTCCGGACAGGTCTTTTCAGAGGAAACGGTGCCTCCTCTCATGTGCAGATTGTGACCACCGGGGTGGTTTTAGTGAGGTAAAAATCCCACACTCCCCGGTCTTATCCCCAAAGACCGGTCGCCTTTTGAAGGTTTCCCCCCGAAAACAAGCAAAAAAAGGTCGTTAAATAGCTGTGCTCCTTCGAACAATATGGTTTGTTTACCGTAGTTTTTCCGAGCTTGTCTTCGTTGTAATTTATTTTTATTTCTAAGGTTGTGTGATATTGTTTTTTTATTTAATTTTAGATTCGATTGTACGCTGTTCGTGGTGATTTTTTTTATTAGGATGCAGGTACCGTATGTGTATGGTTGTTTGAGATTAAATAATTTGGTTTTTTTCAAATAGTGTTTTAGTTGGAGTAAGGTAGGGATAATGGTATAATGTTTTTATAATTTTGTTCTGGGTTCGTTGTAAAGGCATTAGGATAGTTTAAGTAAGAGGCGGGAAGTCTGGTAATGGTTTGTTTTTTGCAGTGAAAATCATGTATGTTGTTTTTGACGTATTTATTGTAAGTAAATTGTATTTAAGCCACTCACTGAGTATTTCAAGATCTTTTTGAGCATTTGTTATACCTAATAGTATGGATAGATTTATCGAAATAAGAGAGGCATGTATCGTCCGCGTATAAAGTTAGGTGTCCCGTTAACCCTATTTTGTTTATATTATTTATATAGATTAAGAAAAGTAACGGACTTAAAATTGAGCCTTGAGGACAGCCGTATGGTACCTACGTTTTTTATGAAACTAGTGAATTAATCTATTTTAACTACTTGTTGTCTATTTTGTAAATAAGACGTAAAGATTTCTAGGGCTTTATCTGTGACTCCTATGTTTGCTAATTTCTGGAGAAGTTTGTGGTGGCATACGGTGTCGAATGCCTTTTTTAAATCAATAAAAACCCCCAATACAACATCCCTTTGATCTATATTCGTTTTGATTTTGGTTACCAAGTCTACTGTAGCTGTAAGAGTACTAGATTTCGAACGAAAGCCGTATTGTTCGTCGATTAGGAACTTTTTCTCAAGAAGGTATGCATTTAGACGGCTGTACAAAACACGGTCAAAAATTTATGACAATACAGGTAGAACCGACACTAGTCTGTAGTTACCTGGATCAGTCCTACTGCCCGATTTGAAAATAGGGCTGACTTTGGCAACTTTAAGCGTGTTCGGAAAAATGCCGCGCATCAGACATTCGTTTATGCAGTTCGTTAATTTCGTAACAATTATATTTTTGAGGCATTTGATCATCTTGGTACTGATACCATCTATCCCAGTACTTGTATTACTATCCAGACCGTCAATTATTTTAGAAATTTCGTCCTCAGTGCAAGGAGTGAGTTTACTCAGAGTTATGTCGTGTGAATGATTGTGTTCGTACATAAGACTGTTGCCATCGTTTGCGTGATATAAAGCGGGTATTTTGTAAGCTAATTCCTGGCCTATTGATGAAAAGAAGAAGTTAAATAAATTACATATTGCGTTAGCTTCAGTTGCAGGACCTATTCCTGAGCTCGACATTAGTTTCGGAGGAGCACTGCTTTCTTTGATTTTATTTAGTGCTAAGTTATTTATAAGTTCCCACATCTTTTTCGGTTGATTGTTATTGTTGTAGAATAGATCGTAATAGTACTTTTTCTTGTGTGTCTTGATCAGGTTTTTCACTGCGTCTCGTTGTTTGGAAAAGGTTTTTTGTATGTTTCCGTCTTTTGCGTAAGATTTTGTTTGTTGCCATAGGTTGTTACGTAAGTTTATCGAATCAGTAATAGTTCGGTTTGTCCAATCGTTTTGAGGTGGATTCAGAATTTTCGTTTTGTCGGTTTTGTTGTTATTTACATGTTCTGTAATAAACTAACGTGGTAAGTGGTAGTAATCATTTTCTTCATTTATGTAATTATCTGTTAGTGCGTCGCTGTATAATTTTTCATAATTTATTGCTTTGTATTGGATTTTTTATTTTTTTGTGGCTTTAGACTACCTATTTCCAAATATATTTGTTGATGGTCAGACAAGCATGACTCGATTATGGAAAAATTAAATGAGTGGTTACATATTATGTTTGTGCAAACTTGATCCAGTATAGATTTTGTAGTCGAGGTTTCACGTGTACTGTATAGGCCATTAATTTTGTTCAGTATTTGATATCCGTTTCCTTTGATTTCGTTCAGGTATTTAGTGACGTGATTTTCCGCGTTGAGGAGATCGATGTTAGTCACCAAATACAATTGCTCTTCTTCTCTGCTCTAGCTGTGCTGAATACGTCGTTAAGAAATCGTTATTGTTTGAATCACCTGGTTTATAAATCACTCCGATGTTTAGTGAAAGTTTTTTTTATATGTACCCACAAGTAGTGGTTTCCATTTTCGCATAAATCTTCCGTTACGTCGTATTTTATTGAATCGTGTATATAAATTGATACTCCTCCACCTTTTCGTGTTTTCTTATAGTTGTAGACATGCTTGTAGTTTGGCAATTGATATAATTTTGCATCGGCTTCGGAAATAATCCAGGTCTCCGTGAATACTAATAGGTGGGTAGTTTTTGGTATCGCCCTAATAATACATTTGATTTCATCGAGCTTACCAGTTTTGCGAATACTTCGTAAATTTGCATAAAAAAATCTTAGTGATGATGGGTGTAAGGGTATTTCTTCATATTTTTTGATGATCTGATGGCTTAGTTTATCTGTGTGTTTTCCATTGTTTAGTGAACCTCCTTCGAGTTTTTTTGGTTACTAATTATTGTAGGTTTTCCTTTTATATATTTAATAATAAGGTCTTTTTCTCCGTCTTCTATACGTTTTTTAAGTTCTCCTTTTACAGATTGTAAATATTGCTTTTGAGTTGGGGTTATATCTGAGTATTCAAATAATTAAAAATTTATTATTTGGAACAGGATTGAAAAAGTACAACATTGATAAATATCGAAAAATCTATTATCATTATTTATTAGGTGAGATCATAGTTGCTTTTAGTTTTAAATATTGCCTTTGAAATTGCAAAAAAGTCAATGAAACAAACAATAGTCACCGACTTCCGAAAGTAAAGTTATTTTCCACTTTTTTCGTGTTTTTTTTGGAAGTCGGTTTTTTTTGCAAAAAAGTTTTTATTTTACCCTTTTTAGTTATCGTATCACACACAAATCCTTGTCAAGTCTCAATTTCGCAATTTCTTTTACTTGGATGACATTTTTTCCAGTTATTTTGATTTCAAAACCAAACTGCTGAACCGATTTTGATGAAATTTCTATGGGACCAATCGGGAAGTAAATCCATTCAGATAAAAGAAGATTTTTTCAAATCGGTTCATAAATGACGGAGATATGCGGTAACAAACACAAAAAAAAAAACATACAACCGAATTGAGAACCTCCTCCTTTTTTTGAAGTCGGTTAAAAAAGAGGAAAAAAACAGGTTAAAACAAAGAAAAAAGACTAACACCAAGAAATAATAATTGCACAGACGAAACCTTCAATTTCCCCAAAAAGGTCGCCAAAACGTAGCCAGGATACGGACGCTAGAAAATCAACATCGGGCCCATGAAAAGCCCGTAGAAGCGCCCGTGAAGCTATCTATCCCATGAACTACCTATCCAGGGCGTCGAGTTCGGTCTGAGTCCATTTGAGTATGCCGAAAGAGTACATTATGACGTAGCCGTTGAAAGCGCGCTCCTTGTTCCCGCCTGAAAGAAGACTATTTAGTACCTACTTCAGGCGACTGAAGAAGCGCTCTTGAGGGAGCGCTTCTTCAGTCGCCTGAAGATGCTTCATGTCAGTTACGTTACTGCCTAAAGCTTCCGACATACCCAAATACTTTCAGCTTTCGGATGAGATAAGGGATCTTAGGCGTATGGAATCCGAGAGCTGAATTGCCTCTGATTCTATAATCTCCCCTCGCTTTAGGTACATGCATGGCCATGTAGATGAGGAAGCTCCTTAGTGCCACGGGACCCGTTCCTACATCAATTTTGAGAGGCAGACATAATGGAATTTTTGTCAATGTGTTTATTAATTTTCGCTCTCAAAATGGATGTGATTAGACCGTCGCCAAACACGTGATCGGTCTATAATTCTTGGTTCCGCGAGACTACCTGACTTATGGAGTAGGTGGGTAACCTGTTGTTAGAAACTGCGGTAGCGACCCAGACTCTAAGGATATCTGGAATTCAGGCGAGTGTGTGAACTACAGTCTGTCAAGAAAGTCATGAAAAGAATGTTTTGGGAACTACTGCTTTTCCTAATACTGGCAACACTGAATAATTGTCAAACTAAGTACCTCAACTATCACATCGTAGCTTTGTGGTTGATATTTCTTATTATTTTTGTGCTATTTCGAGTTTTTTTTATCGTGTGACCATATAGAGACAAAGAATGAATCGGAATGTTTATAAGAGCGGTGCGAGACAAATTATATTTAAAGTTTTTCAAGAGTGTATGGCCGAATTTCAAGCTGGGACGAGCAAAGACGATGTTTACGGTCGAACAGCAAAGTTAACCGGTACGTAAATATATTAAATGTTAAACACAGTAAAGGAAACATAATCTCTTGACAATCTTATGTTTTTAAGTATAATTTATCGTATTTTTATCATTGTTTATATTTCGTTGAGGTTATGAAATTTACCTACGATTTATTATACTACCACTCAACGGTTTTGATCCTTTTGTGTTATTTATTTAGATATGATTAAGGTATTTGTTATTTAACATGTCTTTATTGATTTCAGGTGTTTCCGAAAGCACAATTCGGCGTATAGTGGACGAAGGCATAAAGAATGGAGGTAAATTTGTAACGCCTGGAAAACACAGGAAAGGCCGACCTACAAAACACATCGATGATTTCGACCTATGTGCCATTCGTCAGAAAGTACAGTTTTTCTACACAGTGCAGAAAGAAGTACCTACATTAAGAAAACTTTTGGCAGTGGTGAAGGAAGATTTAAACTTTGATGGCAGCCATGAACTCCTTCGAAAAATTTTAATTTCAATTGGCTTTAAATATAAGAAATGCCAATCAAATAGACTAGCTCTAATAGAAAAACCAGCAATTGCTTCAAAACGTGAGTATTATTTAAGGCACATCCTTGAAAACAGAAGACTGCCTGAAGAGCTCCAAAAAAACATTATTTATTTGGACGAGAGCTACATACACGAGTCCTACAAAGTAACCAAATGTTGGCAGTCTACTAATATTGCTGGTGTCCAACAAAATGTGTCTAAAGGGAAAAGGTGGATAATTGTACATGCTGGAAGTGAGAAAGGTTTTGTGCCTAACGCGCTATTAATATTTAGTGGTAAAAACAAGCAAGAAGATTACCATTCAGAAATGAATGCTCAAAATTTTATAAAATGGGTAACTGAAAAGTTAGTACCCAATATATGTGAACCATCAATAATTGTGATGGATAACGCACCATATCACTCCATTATAACGAACAAGGTATAGTAATTTATGCGGAATGCTATAAAAGTATTGAGTATTAATTTTTCTTTGTATAACATTATTATTACCTATCCTTTTTAAGTTGAAATTGAAATTCAACTAATAAATTAAGTTTTTTTTCTCCAGGCTCCTACATCCGCATCAAGAGTTGATGAAATCAAATTGTGGCTACTTGAAAATAACATTCCATTTGATGAAACATTGCGGAAACCATCCTTATTGATGCTTGTAAAAAAACATAAACCTGAACCGATCTATTACATTGATGAACTTTTATCTGAACATGGACATACAGTGGTAAGACTGCCTCCTTACCATTGTGATTTAAACCCAATTGAATTGGTTTGGGCAATAGTAAAAAGGCGAATTGCACAAAAGAATGTTTGTGGTCAAAATGTTGCAAAGTTGGCTGAAGAAGCATTTCAGTCAGTAACTCCACAAGAATGGAAAAATTGTGTTGACCATGTCATCAAAATTGAAAATGAATATTTCGCCCGTGGAGCAACTCTCTATAATGATATAGACAGATTTGTCATCTCAGTTAGCGATGATAGTTCAAGTGAATCTGAAGAGTCAGAAGTGGACCAATTTAGTTATGCAGGAGTTTCAGGCAACATTTCGGGTGTCGAATACCTCGACTCTGATTATTTAGATTCTGATTAATAAAGAAATATCTAATAAACTCTTAATTGTTTTTTTTTGCCAATTGAGCTGATATTGATATTCTACTAGCGTCATGTTGAGACGGCAGCGCAGAGAGGCGAACCATCGAACTTTGCAGTTTGTGGTAGATAAATGTCAGTAGCTGAAAGGACGAAAACAAGGGTTGGTCAAAACAAATATTCTTATTACACACACATAACATTATATTCTAATTTACAAATTTAAATAAAATCTGTTAATAAACATCACAAACAAACTACAGAATATATAACTTTAGGCACCAGTTAAAATTTAATGTCATTTGAATGGAAATTAGTTGGAAAAGGAATGTTGTTCACCACTACCAATGAAAGTCAAAACTCTTTTTTTTTGCACCCTGAGTGTCAGATCGATAGATGAGTGTCATATATATATATATCTGTGAGATAATCCACATGACAGTAAAGGGACTATAATAAGAAATCAGTAATTATCTACTGTTTAAAAAAAAGTAAGTATCAAAACCTTTCAGTCGAAATTTATAGGGATACCATGTAAATGATGGTGGCGCCCTCCCTTTTTTTCATGACTTTCTTGACAGACTGTACTTAGCCATTTGAGCCAGAAGTGGTGCAGTCCGTCCGGTCTCGGTGATTTCCAGTTCGGTAACGGACGAACTGCTCTGGCTACATCTAATGGTGTAATTATAATTGGTTCCATATCTTGGATAGATTCAAACACTCGCTCGACATTTCGCATCCAGTCAGCCTCAGTATGACAGACGGGCACCGACCAGATGCTGCGCCAGAATGAACTCGTGGTGGCGTCATTTGGGCGGCACACATCCGTCATATTTTGCTCAGGTCGCTCCCAAGCGCTGTATACCCACCTCTCACCACTCTGGAACGTGCGATTCTGCGAGTACCGAACCCGCCACTTATACCGCCGAATACGGTGCGCCCATGCATAAACTTCCTGCTTCAGGAAGTCGATGTGCTCTGTGACACGGGACATGTATTCATGGGGACTGATTCCAGTCCCCGAGAATGCGCCTCACAAAGCGTATCACACGTGATCGTGTATTGATACTCCCTGAAGCAATATAGTATGCCGACGAGTACCCTGGCCCCGCCGATGCGGCGCTCGATCCTGCACTGCCAGGCTGGTACTGCTGGTTTTAGTCGAGTAGCTACGTTACAATTTAGTTATTTGACATTAGCTAAACGACATGCCGCAACAGCCCCACAATAGAGGATCGAGTGTGTATCAACAAGGTCCTCGCTTTATTTGATTTATTATTTGCATGTAAGGATCGTAGCAGGTGGCGTTCTGTGGTTCTGCCTACCGCCATGTGAAAAAGGCGTGAGCTTATGTATGTATCTTCTTATTTGGTTTAGGTAAATAATTATTGATTTTTCATTTTCTTAAAAGTGGTTCTGTTTAGGTTTTCCAGAATTTTATTTTATTTTTTGTAATCTTTATATTTTTGTTAACTTTGCAAGCTGTGATGAATCAATTATTAGAATAAGTATACAAGTATTTTATTTAATAATAATAAATTTTGCAGATTGAGCTAGATGTTGTCCAATATAATTGCTAATCTCCAGTTAGAAGTATTCCCAAATCAAATCGAAATTATGGTTACCGTGCTCGTACATTGTATGAGATAATGTAATTTTTGAGATTACACGCGTTGAATTACACTCGTTGTTCTGAGGGTAAAACGATATGTCAGTCTAATAAGGTTAATACTCGTATGTCGAATAAATTAATGGATGTCCACACCGAAATCCTAGCAATTATAACTGGTGAGAATTCCACCAGCAGCTTGGACGTCGTTTCAAGGTTTTCCCAAGAAAGGGGTGACGAGTGAGTCTGTTGTGTAGTTGCCGTGAATCTGTGTGTGTGTGTGTGTACGGTGTGTTTTGTATTATATTTGTTTTGCGTCAAGCATAAAATTTGGTCATTTGGTCCGACTAATTCTGTTTGTTTAGAACATGTGTTCGAGTTGAACAGGCTTATAATAAAGTAGCTGAGTGGAGCGTTATTTGATAGTATCTGTGATTATGTGTGTGTGTGTTGCGCGTGTGTATGTATGAGTGTATGTGTGTGTGAGAGTATGTCTGCGTGTGTGTGTGTGTGAGAGAGTATGAATGCGTGTGTGTGAGAGTACGTGTGCATGTGTGATGTGTGTGTATGTGTGTGTGTATGTATGTGTGTATGTATGTGTGTATGTATGTGTATGTATGTGTATGTATGCATGTGTGTATCTATTGTGTGCATGTACGGTGCGCCTGGTATGTGTATGTATGCATGTGTGTGTACCTATGTGTGCATGTATGGTGCGCCTGTGTGTGTGTGCGTGTGTATGATGTGTGTGCAGGAACTGTGGGATAGCAAAGCTACGAAAATGAAAGAATATTATTTTTGTAAAGAAACAAGTTCTAACGTTTAATCAGTAAGCTGTTACCAACAATCGATATTTCTGACTAATTTTTACCAACAATGGGCGGCCCTTTCAGACTGCCAGTTTGACTATTGGGGTCCTCTGGCTTAGGCGCGCACCGCGGATGCGCGTTTAAGTACGTGAAACAATTGGGAAAGCTTGATATTTCCCGTTCTACAGTCGGCACGGACCTTCGCTTGTCTAAATTGGAGGTAAGGTAATCGTAAGTGGCAGTGACACTCCGTACCCCCCCGAGGCGCGTCGAAGACTCTTCCTTCGGTTGCACTTGCACGCCAGAACTGCTGCTCAAAGTCGACTGGTAACAAGTCAGAACGCTGTTGACCAGGGGCTTCGTAGGATCATTCACCTGCTTAGTCTCGTTGTGGCCTGGGTGCTTGTGGAACACTGTCAGCTTACTGCCAGGCCGGTTATAAGATTTCACTACGTTGGTGACAGGTATAGGCGTCTGTGAGACCGCTGGTTCTGCAGTAAATGGTTCAGAAACCGGCGGTATTGAAACCTGCGATTCTTCTTCATGATCTTCACGATAGTCGCAAGTGGGGCATGCACAAGTATCCTCACAGACAACTTTTTCAGAAGCCATAGCAATACAGCATTGGGTAAAAGCCCCGGGGCCCGCGGGCGAGCCGAGGGAACTAGGATTCACAGGAACGGGACGCGAACATTTGTAATTCACGCCTGGGCCTAACCACTGGCCGTTGGGAGGGTTTACCTGGGGAGGAGGAGGAGGTGGTCCACCTTGGTTTGGGTGGTTTTTGTTCGGCGGTGTGTCCTGTGGGGTGGTGGGTGGAACTGGTTCTTGTGGGCTTGGACATCCGCTGACTCCACAGCACGCACCAGGGCCGAAGGGAAGACAGGAGCCACAGCCGCATGGCCCGCAACCACCGCAGCCACAAGGCGCGGTAAGAGGGCCGCATGGGCCGCATGGACCGCATCCACCACAGCAAGGACCACAAGGGCCGCATCCACCACAGCAAGGGCCGCATCCACCACAGCAAGGACCACAAGGGCCGCATCCGCCACAGCAAGGACCACAAGGGCCGCATGGGCCACAGCCACAAAAATTGCCACAATAAGGACCGCAGCCGCCACAGGGTCCAACACACATGCTGCCGCAGCAGTTACTGCAACCGCATCCCGGGCCTACGCAACACTGACTGGAAGGACCGCAGCCACCGAAACCACCGCAACCACAACCGACGCCGGGGAAGCAAGGACCACATGGCCCAAACGGGCCCCTAGGGCCGCATGGCCCACAGGGCCCACAGCCGCCGCAGACAGGGGCACATCCGGCAGTGAATGGACACGGGCCCCAAGGAGCACTCGCGCCACTCAGTCCACCCGGCCCTACCGGCAAACTATTCACAATACGACTTCCCCCCTTGTTCGGCGCATACAGTGGTAGGCAGTTCATGGACAAAGTATTCATATCAAAAGGCAATTTAATTTTCGTGACATCCAACATATTCATGGCTTGCTGACTTGGCATAAGGTTTATCGAACTGCCACTTTGATTATTATTAGGCGGTGGCATTAAAGCAAGAGAGTTTAATACTCCGCAGACACAGCCAGGGTTGCAGGGCCCGCATGGTCCTCCGGGATTCGGACCGCAGGGGCCGCAGGGTCCGCCCGGGGATACCGGGCCGCCGGGCACGCATGTACCCGTCACATGGTAAGGCCCACAGAACCAGAAGCCGTAAGGATAGTAGTAATAACCCGTCATGTATTGGATGCACTTAGGGGGCGTGTTGCAGGGTGGGGGGAGGGAGCCACAGCAGGGCGCGCAGCACTTCGGCGCACAGCAAGGAGCGCAAGGAGAACATACGCTGCCGAGGTGCTGCATCATGTTGTTGGCTGAGCTTGTACGCTTCACCGGAGACATGTTGGAGCCGGTACGGTAGTACGACCGACAGTTGCCGGAAACCATGGAATTTTTCTGCTGCTGTTGACAGTGGTCTTTATGTAGGATAGCGGACTGAGTCTTCGGAAGGAATTGGCACGGGAATTGATGAACCTGTTGCGGCCCGCTCGACCCCATCGGAGTCATGGTCGGACAGGACGTGCACAGATACAGCGGCGAGGCAGGCATCCGCTTCGCTGGGTCTGAGTGTTTCTGCAGCCAATGCATCCCGGCTGCCGGAACATACCGGCACGAACTTGCCTGCATCTTCATTTTATTCTTCGGCGACGCGAGCGTTGCTGAAAGGACGATTGCTTTACTGTAATCACAATCCTATCATAAAAAAAAAATATACAAGAGGGTGAAGTCAAATTAAACGACAATTTATAAATAGATGTTTATTTAACTTCTTGTATGTTACAAGTTGATGTTATTTCAATCTATTTAGGGGAATCATCAGCTTTTGTTCCAAGAATATTATTTAGACTTATTTGTACTTAGTCTACTGTTCAAACTCTGTTCTCCCTGTGTTCGCGTGCTGGTCGGGGATGAGGGGGATGGGGGGGATCAGAGGTGAGAGGGGGGAAGGGCTTTCTAAAACACGGGATGTTGGTGTACTGAAACACCCCACTTGGGGTAGGTCTATCGCGTTGCTCCTTAGTTAATAAGCGTCTCGGACTTTCTAAAGCGGGACATAATTCGCAATTTACTCTTTTCGACCGTTTATGATGTATGGGACCCCTCCTGCTATCTATACGTCGTTCATAACTATTAGAGAAGTACTGGCGCGGCCTAGAGCTGGCGTTCTTAACGCAGGGTGTGCAGTAAACTGGGATCTGTTCAGGGTATGGGTTGACGCAGTTGGGGCAGGACTGAGGTTCGGGCTGAGGCTGGGTGCTGTAGGGGCACACGTGAACTGAGGAGGAGGGCATGCCACGCGCAGATAACGTAGGAATGGTGTTAAACGGAAAAAATTTTGATATGCCTCCTTTGGTGCGTTGGACCTGTTGTCTACGCTCACGCTGGGCGGGTTCTTGACGTGGTTGTGGTTGTTGTTGCAGAAATGGTTGTGGTTGTGTACATGGTTGCTGTTGTGGAGGTGGTGAATAACTCATGTTAATTCTCTGTTGCTGGGAGCACTGTGGGAAGATTGTTGGTGGGCTCTGCACACGCCGAATCTCTGGGTCACCGCCTACCATGGCCGTGGTGATCGGACTTAAGCAGGCGCAGCATTTCGGACAAGGACCACAAGGAGGACTGCAACAAGGTCCACAGGGGCCACCCGCGCAGCAAGGGCCGGTAGGGACACATGTACCTGACACATGGTACGGCCCGCAGAACCAAAAGCCGTAGGGGTAATAGTAGTAGCCAGTCATGTATTGGATGCACCGAGGGGGCGTATTGCAGGGTGGAGGTAAGCTGCTGCAGCAGTTGGGGCCACAAGGCCCGCATGGGCAGCCGCATTTACATGGGGCGCATTTGGCAACACAAGACGAGGTATGAACATGATTGCTGGACACCAAGCCGGGAAATGAGCCTGTCCGATGCGCTTGTAACGAGCGCGTAGGGCCGCTTATTGGTGAACCGCTGGCTCCCGTTCTAGAGAGGGGCACGATGTCGGGACAAGACACGCAGAATCGTAAAGCCGCGGTCTCGATCCCGCTTCGACCCGCCAGCGCCGGTGGCAGAGCCTTCCGCTTTTCAGTCGTCTTCAAGGCCCCCATAAGCAGCTCTCGGGCCTTATCCCTCAAGGTTCTGTGGCGTAGGACCGCCGTGGCTGTAAGGGAATTTTATGCTATTCACCTTCATTAAAAGATCCGAGACTTTCGGTGGTACTTAGTTTAAACATTAAAACTGGTCATTTTGCTCACAAAGGTAACTATATCAGATAACTGCGCTTCAATAGAACCGAGTCATCTGTACAAGCGTAGTCAAATTAAACGATCAAATTATAGAGAAAATTTATTAAAATCGTCGAAATTCAATGATAAATACAAAATATATAATGTCATCTTAGGTAAATCTATGAAACCAATGTTGCACGAAAAAAAGACTTAATAATAAAAATAATTGATCCGGAAAATTAGCATGGTGCCTGCTTGTTAAAACTTCCAGCTATCCTTGATGGCATCTTTTTATCTTCTTTCTTTAACTCGTCCACTTTGCACACTGGTCCTGCCTTCGCTAGGCATTGGGGGCATATAGGGCTGGCTACACACTTTTTGGGACATGGTTTAGGGCAAGGCGGGCAGCAAGGGCCACATGGACCACACGGGCATGGGCAGGGGCAGGGCCCACAAGGACCGCAGGGACCGCAAGGACCGCATGGACCGCAGGGGCCGCAGGGCCCGCATGGACCACAGGGGCCACATGGTCCGCACGGGCATGGGCAGCGACAGGGACCACAGGGCCCACATGGACCGCAGGGGCCGCAGGGTCCACAGGGTCCACAGGGTCCGCACGGGCCGCAGGGTCCACAGGGTCCACAGGGGCCGCAGGGACACGGTCCGCAAGGGCTACACGCACAGGGGCCGGCGCATCCGCAGGGGCCTCCGCATGCGCAGACGCCGCCGCATGAGCAGGGCCCTCCGCATGCACAGGGGCCGCATGCCCCGCAAGGTCCACATGGTCCGCAAGGGCCGCACGCCCCGCATGGGCCGCATGGGCCGCATGGGCCACATGGGCCGCATGCACCGCATGGTGTGCTTGGCGCGCATGGTGCGCTTTTGACGCTGGCACAGCAGGGGCAGGGACAGCCGCATGTTGGACAACCTTTCTTCTCGTCCTTTTTATCAGCATAGCTTCTTGTTACGCCGCGCTGATCCCCACAACACAGAAGATTCGTGCGGCCGTGGAACCGGGATCCGAAGCACTCAAAGTCGCGAAGCGCTGTAAAGGACATCCAAGCATATAATACTAGGCGAGAAAGCCGCTGGTTGGCTCATGCTATTGGGAAGAACGAAGGGCTCACGCGCACTCGCCGAGTATTATAAGCATGGAGGTCCTGTGACGGCGGCCACCGTTCTCCAAAATAACAGAACCGTACCAGCGACAGGGTAGTCGGCAAGGCCAAATATACACGAAGCAATTTTGTGGCCCGGTCAATGCAGTGGCATAGCATACTAAGCCTTTGTAGCACTGCTGGACGCAGGCCTCCTGTGTGAAGAGTGCAATTACAAGCAATGGCATCATTTAAATGCTGTTTAAACAGGCAAAAACTTATAATGCTTCGTGTATTTTTCCTATTCGAGTCAGCCGAAAAAGTCAGTGACAAATGTCAAACTGACAACTGCCGCGCGATTGTTTTTTAATTCTAAAACATTTTTTTTTATCTTTTAGAAACACTTAACTAGGTTATTCGTCCCTCCTACATTAAGCTACGCTATGCTACCACTTACCTGTCTCTTGGAACTACGATGAACACAGAGATGGCAATCTAATAAAATCTCAACGATATCATCGTTGCTTTTATTTTACTTGAATATCCCGCCCGATTTAGCCCCCACTAGTGATGGGGAAACAGTTGTTTGTGTCTAGATGTTTGGTTACACGCAGAATTGATCTAATTACAATGCCATTAATTTAATATATTATACTCACATAATACTCCATTATTCCTTTTAGCCACTGAGGCTAATGGTCTGCCCTTGAAGTATTTAAGCAATGACACGTTTTTGGGCAAAATCGCCTTCCTGAAGACTAGGGACATGTTTTGCGATTTACTCTTTCTTTTTACTTATAAATTTTGATTTCCGATGGTTATTACTTGAGAATTTGTCTTAGTAGTGTATATTTTACTTGAAAATTTTGGCCATGGTAGAAGCGTGACCTTAGAGCTTGTTTCGTTAGAACAAAAGCTGTGTGACTGACTTGGCGACGTTCGATTTTTTTCAATATTCTTTTTCAAATTCTTTTTCTGGCCTTCTTTTCTTTCTTTTTGTTTTTTTGGGAATATTTTATTTATAAAACTCTTTGGTGGAATTTATAAAAAAGCATAAAATTACAGTGCTACAATGATCTTTCGTGCTTGAATGACATGGACAGGCAGCGCTGTCGGTTAGCATTATTTTGTGAAATTGGTTTTTTTTATTGATCCTCAAAAAGTAATTGACCTTCTAAATCTTATAAAAAAAAACGTGCCTCAAAAAAAATATTCTGGGTATGTTTTAATAAAATGTGCCTCTTTGTAACTTTCTGTTCTTTTCTAAAAGTTGGTCGTAGTAGTTAAGCTAGATCACTCAGACCAAATGGGTTAATTTATTGTAACTGTAACTAACCGCTACTCAAAGAATAATAAGTTATGGAGGCAGCAAGGAGCGAATCGCCGAACAAAAAATTCTGCCGCTTTTTGCGAGAGGCGAGTTACACACAGCACTCTATGGGAATTAGATTGTTTGCATTCTATTGCTACAAACGCTCACGAAGAAAAAACAACCACACAATAAAAAACAGACACACAACAAAGAGTGCTAGTGATGTGGCACAACAAATGAGCAGAGGCTTATTATCCCTAAGGCAAACTAGGTGCGTGCCTAGGGGCGCGAACTTACAAAGGGGAGCGCGCGCAAAATTGTTGAAAAAAAAAATGTGTCAGTAAGTAAGTACCAATTGTTGATTGTATAAAGTTACATGAAATGATGAAACAATTAAACATTTCATCGGGTTTTGTGTAAAAGATTGAATCGAACTCGACACTATCCAATCCAATATCGTGTTTCAAAAGGCCATTTTTAAGGCGCATCTTACCTTCATTAATTAATTCCCAAAACAAATCCGAAAAGAGATTAAATTTGTTAGCAATCAAACTTATTGCTATCTTTAAACTATGACGATGTTATTGACAATTTCGCAAGACAAAAATGTCGATGCAGTTTTTTTTTAATATTTTAAAACGAATATTGGTTTGTTGATACAAAACAATATTCGTTCCAAATTACGTGATCGTAATTTTAAAAAAATACCAACATGAATACTATAAATATATTGTGTTCTTCTCTGATACGCTCGACTATTGAGGGTAGTGCGTGTGTACACGGGAAAAAATAGTGGTTCCTACAATAGCAGCTGTAGTAATTGTAGACTTGTAGTTACTACATTTTGGTAGTAAAGAAATGAAAATTCCAATTTGGAGTAAACACCACGTATCACACAAACGTAATGCCAACTACACACATAAATTATTGAGGATGACTGTAGTTGATGTAAGTAGTAACTTACTACTAGTACTATAGTAAGCGCCAGATCAACGTGGAATAACGGTCATTGACCCACATACATTTATTGTGTGCCGCCCGTGCTTAATTCCGAAAACTATAAAAATGACATAAATCTGTCCTGAATCGACATCTATCGTGATCCTTTCCTTTTTTTAGTAATGAAAAACGATTCATAATTTATTGTCCGCGTACCCACGCGGAGAAATTAAGGAAAGGGCAATTAACTTTATTCCACGTTTATCTGGCGCTTATTATAGTTATAATTTTTCATCTATGGCCGCTCGAGTGGCGCCGCGCCGATGACGTGCTTGCGTAGGGCGCTCTCGACATTTAATCCGCCTCTGCCAATGAGTGATATTTCATTTGTCATCCATGAATGAATGAATAAAATTATAAAATTTGTGCACTTATACTAAACAAATTTCACAAATAAACAAATACACAAAATGATAAGTGAGAGAAACTGCGTAGGTCAGTAATAACGACGATATGTACGATAACGGTTGTAAGTATTTTTTTTTATAAAACATTATACTAACATTACTGTCATAATTAAAACATGGCCCATAGCTGGACCTTTCATATAACACTACAAATAATTTATACTCAACATCATCATTCATCATTCTCCTGCCCTGCATGTCTTCTTCTTCCATACTCCTCTATTGAGTCATCACAGCAGTTACCTCTTTTCTAACCATATCATCCTTCACACAGTCCATCCACTCAACGTTACTGGTAATTATTACTCATAATAATATTTTTTTATTTTAATTTCAACCTGACGTCTTTTATCTTTTTGTTCAGACACATAAACAAAAAAACGATTATAACCTATTGAAAATACTAATAAGGCTGTGCTACAGTACTAGCACTTTTTGTTTGTTGTCGTAGGATAATTTGTTTACGTACACGCTAATTTGTCAATGTATGCCAGTTTCTTTATTGTTTGGTTGTTTTTGCTTTGTGTGCATTTGTAGTAAGAGGATACATGTCTCTTTGGGTGATTGTCAAATTCCCGTAGTGTGCTGTATGTGTTTACCTCGCCTAGCGCCTCCCGCAAAAAACACCAGATATTTTTTTTTCGGCGATTCGCTTTTTGTCAACTCTAGTGGTTTTTCCTCTATGCAAAAAAACCAACACGGAGAAAATAAGAACTAGCGCTATCATCTTGTTTTTTACCCGACTGCGGCGTAGCCCACGAGGAGAGTTCTGTGTTTGACCTGTATGTATGTATGTCCGTTTCAGGCGCGGTCCCAGCCAATGATTTTGGGGGGCGTCACACAGGGCCGTAGCCAGGAATTTGGTTGGGAGGGGTTACACCGAATAAAAAAAGGCAGATGAGGCGGAGGGGGGATTAAACACTATTACGATCAACTTTAAAAAAAGTTATATCAACTATCTCTGGATTTACTTATACAAAAACAACCATGGCCGCCGACAAGTTTATTTCCGAGGGGCGATTCATCTTCAGCTTCCCGAAAAGAGCTTGTAATTCACAGAGTTCACACCATGTACGTTTTCGTCGATGTCGATTCATGTAAGGAGTAATTTTCTCGACTTATGTAGAAATGCCTATCAATTTAGATAAGTCAGGATTCTAGAGCGAGCGTAGCGAGCTCGTAAAATTTAGACCCACTATGAATTTGATAGGTTTTCTTTTAGTCTATTAATACAGAAATTGGGGCAGTTTATAAATAAAATTTAAATAAGAAAAGAACGCAGAATGTCAGAGCGAGCTCGAACATTTTAACACTACAACGGGTAGGTTAGATTTTCTTTTGACCATTCATACAGGAGTTACATAGGCACTTAAGACGACTAATGAAGAAAACTTTTGAGATATAAGGGAATGCAAGAAAATCGAACACTTTTGCATCCCTGCTCGGATAAATTCAGATATTTTTGTTCATTTATACAGAAATGAGTGTAGGTGGAAATCTGACAACTTTTGCAGAATTGAACGACTACTAGATATATTGGCGAGCGCAGCGAGCGTGATATTTTTTGCATTCCGCCTCCGATTGGTTGATTGCTTTATAGTTGCCCGAGATTTCGGGATACCTCTGCCTTCGGCCGTGCTCCTGAGATGAGTAAGATTTTCAAGTTCTAAGATGAAGAGAACGCAAGAGCGAGCGAAGTGTGCCGAGCCTTGGATGAGTTAGGTTCTTTTGGTGCATTCATACAGAAACAGGATTACAGGACTTACTTAGTCGTTTGCCATATGTAAAATATTTATTTTATTTAAATCAATGAGTTCAGAGTCATGATCACCCAGCCCAGGGTGGATTAGTCATGACTACTAGGTGCGCGTACGATGCGGGCGGGCGCGCGGCAGCCCCATTGAAAACCGGTTTAACACGGTATATTTCCAACTATAGACATGAACCCCATGACCGTGGATCGGGGACCATGGACCCCGGATCCGCTCTTGGTACTAATAGAATGAAAGAGCGAGAGAAGAGAGCTTCAAAATTTAAGTACCCCGCTTCCGCCCCGGATATTAGGTTCTTTTTGTACATTCATAAAGAGATGAGCTTATAAGTAACTCCTTCAAAGAACTAAAAAACATACAATCGAATTGAGAACCTCCTCCTTTTTTTGAAGTCGGTTTAAAAAGGGCTGAATGCATTAGCGAGCGAAGCGAGCTTGAAAATTTTATCATTCTGTCTCGTAAATGTTAGTTTCTCTTGTTGAACGATTAAGCTTATTAAGAGCCTGTTTTATGGGAATAAAGAAATTTATTTATTATTATTATTTAAGCAGGAAGTTAATAATTTATACGATTTCCGAAAATTTGCTATTATATCAAAGATTGGGGGGGGGGAATCATGACCCTTGTGACGTGTCCGTTTCTTTGTTCCCTCGCCTAGTAACTCCTAAACGGATGAAGGTATTTGGATAAATTATACGTCGTTAGATTCGTCGTGGTGGCTTGAGTGTCACTGGCTATATTACAATGTAAAACAAAGAACAATTTGTGGATTTAAGGTGCCATATTCTGTAGTGGTTTTTTTTTCTTCAATACCATCAAGTGGGGTATTAAATTTAAAGGTGATTACAAAAAATATTGTTGCGAGCTGGGTATGGGATAAATTAAAAACACTAACAATTAAACACTAAATAACTTTATTAAACACACACACTAATAACTCAATCCAAAGTCACTACTGATCACTATTCACTAAGAAATCGCACTTGTAATCTTTGATTATAAAGCTTGTAATTCACTTCGATTCTCTTCGTTGTGTAGCCAAAATCAGACTAACTGCTCCGTCGAGGATGTCGCTGCGCCCTCGTCAGGGGGCGCGGCTGGCGGTCACGGGGCGTCGCACCCTTCCTGCGGAAGCCATACCTTGGCCCGTGCGTCGTTGTGTTGCTTATATTAGGCTGGGCCTGATGGTACGCGTCATGCAAAGCGCGCCTTTGTGTGATTGTATGTTGTTGTGCTGTAGGCGCGCCACAGCGCTATCACACAGCGCTGCTTTCTTCACGCCACCTCGGCGGTTCGTCCCTGCCGAGTGAGACCCCCAGTTGCATAGGGGAGGCCCAGCAAGTGACGACCAGCGACAGAAATGTCGACTACGACGCTCCTACAGTGGATGTGTGGCTCAATGCCCGTTATTCCACGTTTATCTGGCGCTTACTATACATGAATCAAATAAAATGTCCTCTATAATTCCAAGCGATATCGTATTAGCCTGTTACTGCGTTTTGGGGGTCAGACAGGCAGTCGCTACCTGAAAAATCATGGTATCAGCTGCATCTGGTTAGACTGGATCTGCGAGCCAGGCCAAGTGACATTCGTTCTTAATAAAAAACAAAGTCCGCACCTAAGATGACCCACTGGCTCACCTGTCTGTTGAAATCTCTATTTCTATTTTCTCATAGTTTAAGTCTTTAATATGGATGGACACCACATGAACGGTGGAAGTGACGCCGACGTGAAAACGGTTGCCACGTATTCTGTAAATCCTTCTGAACATACACATTTTTCATCGGTGATTTAATAAAAAGTCTGCTGTTTCCTACAAAACTGCAATACCTACACGGTCAAAATGTATGGAACAGCTGTTTTTTTTTAAAATAATTACCGATGAAGTTTCAACATAGTGTCTAGAATGATGTACTGAGTACGTGGTATCCGTTTTCGTGTCGGTGTCCCTTCCACATTGTATTTTATGTGGATGTTCGCCAGTGGGAGCGTCCAGGGACCAATTTTCATGGCACAAAATCCATGAACTGGCGAACATTACACTATAAGAGTGAAACATTATCTCACGAATAAAACGGCTATGTGACATTCCTACGGCCAAAAAGAAAGAAATCATTGTCTTCCTGCCCTTGTCCCATTCTACTCGGGGTCGGCGCAACGCGTTTTCTTCTTCCATTCTCGCCTGTCAGACGTCACGGCATCATTTACTCCTTTCTCTTTCATATCATTCCTCACACAATCCATCCATCTTTTCTTTGGCCATCCATCAACAGACACAAAGACTTATAAAGGTAAAAAAATACACCAAAACTTATATTAACTTCTTTATTTATAATAATCAAATAAAACAAAACATATTTACATACATTATAGTGATTTTTTTGAATAAATTAATTTAAAACATTTTGTTTAAACCTAAATTCGTTATTTTTTTTACAAAAAATCATAGTAAATATACATTGAATTGTGACCAATGGTTAATGTGTATCTACTATTTTGTACCTGCGGCTTCGCCCGCGTGTTGACAGAAACTCGGAAATTGTCTTGCCAATAAAAATCTATCCTAACCAACTCAGGTCTTGCCCAAACTGTTTAATCTTATTAAAATTCTTTCAGCCCTTAAGGTCTGAAAAAGTTACTGTCCGTCTGTAACCTTTGCATGTATAATTTTAGTAAGTATTGATTTTTCCTTTATTTATCTAAGATTTAAGGGGTAAGCGCCAGGGTAGCCCGGGAAATTCAAATTTTCATTGGTTTTTTGCAATTTGCCGATCACTGGCAGGCTGTATGTTAAACGAAATATGATTTGCGACCGTAACACGTATGTGGTTACAGTATTATAATCATTCAAATCCTCAATACAACCCTCTAAGTTCATTTAATCCCATTCAATGACTATTTGATGAAAAAGTCATTGAATGGGATTGATATGCAAATTGCAAACAAAAATTTGAATATCGCGATCTACCGCTTTCACCGCAACATTTAAATGCTTTACAGAATCAGTAGATACACCTCTTTCAGGGACAAATAGTAATTAACGCAGCATTGGTACTTAGGGTAACTAAATTTATTTTACAAACTTCGAAAATGTGAAATCCAACTGATTTTTAACTGGAAAATTATCTGTTAAAGCGGAAAGAAGGTAACAGTTACGTTTACACCTGCGGTTGAAGTTGAACTTACCTACGAAATTTTATCTTTAAAATTAATTGTTGTTTACAAATTCAGGTGTTTTTCACATTGCTAATAGTATTAAGAAAAATGCACGTTATTTTATCAATCTGTTAAAGCAAAAACAAAATTAAATACTTTTTTAAATTGGTCAATTTTCGTGAAAGTGCATTAACATAGCTAATTGCTGGATCTCAATGCTAACTATTAAGAATTCCGGGGTATCCGAACAATTACTCAATGTTCTTCGATCTGTGACCAAAAATCCCGGGATGAACTTCAACTGTCAGCTTTTAAAATCCCAGAACCAATTTATAAAAAAAAAACATAAACCCGTGTTCATGCAGTTGAATCCCGGGTTAGACTAAGATACATACCGGGATAATGTCTGTGAAAAGACAGAAAATACCGGGAATTATTATTATTTAAAAATGCAACATTCCCTGAGTTCAAAATTAACAATAATGTGCCTAGCCACTACTTTACAGTGTGTTAAAAATTGATAAACAATTACATAGGAACTGATTATTATCCTTTATTTATTTTTCTAACTTATTTTTACATTTTTAAATATCCCTATACAAAATCAGTATAAAAAAAAAACATTTAAAAATATATAAAATAGTAGCCCACCAGCACCGGGAACAGGGTCCGAGCTACCGGTGGTCAGGGCTCTTGAGAGAGGAACCTCCTAACAATACGCGCCGTGTCCAGAAGTACTGCTTTCTGAATCAAGCCCTTGATCCAGCCGTCAAGCGAGAGCCTCTTCAGATGTTGGTCGAGGCTCTTGGCTATTAAACCATTGGCCGATACGACTATCGGCACAATGACTGCTGTGTTCACGTCCCACATGTCGACAACCTCGCGAGCAAGATACGAGTACATAGGAACTTATTATTACTTACATGGGCTGTTCAGTTAATACCAATTCTTGAAAAACAGGTTCAGTCACAAGCAATGCGATGTTTCATGGATTGTAATCAGAGATCGGATATTCGGCTGCAAATGTACCTAAAGTTTGAGTGTTGACTAGGATGGAGCGCGCGTCATTACGTGAAAAATCCCAGTTTATTTGAATGAATAGTATTTTTTTTTAATTTAGTGTCTTAATTCAAACGAATTATGCCCAATCATATTTACCTTTTTGTCCTAATCGATATTATTATATATATAAATTTGAATTCAAATAGTTGTACTCACATAATAACTTTTGACTTGTTAGTTTCAAAAAAAAAACTGCCCTGGTTTTAAATAGATTAAAAATATTCGTTATACTTTGGAATACTACTTTTTATGCACACTAAAAAATTATGAAATTCCGCGATCCCGGGATAAAACCTGGCATTTAAAGAAGCCGCTTCCATATTTTTCTATCCTTTGCCGGGAACAAAATGTACATAAGGTAAATATGCATCCGAATATCCGATCTCTAATTATAATAAAATGCATTTAGGTTATAATAACAACTAAGGAACAATACCGAAGCATATTTTCGCTTGCAGTTTGCCGTAGTCTTCGGAAGTTTACATGGATGGTTCTCTATCAATAACTTATTATTAAAATATGTAATATACAAGGTGAAAATTAAATCAAATTTGCAATAGGACTCAACTATTTGTAATTCACAACAAAATCTATTATTTATTACAAGTGCTTGAAAATTTTAAAGTATTTTTACATTATTTTTTATTTGCTTTACATTTCATTACAGGAGGCCCCTAATGTTCCCACAGCTGGGAGTGGGGAGTGGGCTGTAATCCCGCACGCGGGTCAAGCGGGTTGGCAGAAATCACATGTCTTCGATTTTTTGGGTCTAACACATGCCTGTACCCTCCCAATGATTTCTTTTAACGATTTGGGAACGTACGTATAGTAAGTAGCGCGGAGCGTCATTTTTTTTTTAGATTTTCATATAACCTGAATAGTTCCGGAAAGTTGCATTTGGACCTCACAATAATGATTTCACAATCTGTTTCTGTCTTAATTTGTAAGTACATTGTAACTGACCCTTACACCCGTATCTATAGTCAAGTTAAAGTAATTACTTGCAAAATTTTTTATGCAATAGACGAGAATTTAAAAGAAGTAAGAACCGTCAAAGAAAGCAAAGCTAAGAATTCTAACTTTTACAGTTCTAACTTCAACCAATTACTATAAACTACATAACAGAAATCGTGTCTTAAAAAATGACATTTACTCAAGTAAACACTTTGACTTGTTCATAGATACGCGGGTATGTGTCTTGTTGATTGTACAAATAGTTTTTTAATTTTATTTTATGTATTGTGTGTTGTATGGATTATAATTACCTGAAATAAATTAATTAATAATTATAAGGAACACGAAAAAAACAACTTTCGAACCTGTCGAACATTTTTATTATCTAGTCTGGTTGTTTGTGTTTCTCTACATAGTATACAACAAAGTCGCTTCCCGCCGTCTGTACGCTTAGAGCTTTTAAACTACGCAACGGATTTTAATGCGGTTTCCATCAATAGACAGAGTGATTCAACAGGAAGTTTTATACGTATTTATACATGCATATTATAGTAGAGAAAAGCCGATCTACATTGCACCCGTGCGAAGCCGGGGCGGGTCGCTAGTGTGCGTATAAATATTTGTAAACGCACCCATGGCCAAAGAAACATGTGACAATCCTAGTGTGGGGTAACGTAAAAAGAAAATTGCATCTTTCCGAAACTATTCAGCTTCTAAAATCGAAAAAAATAAATTGACGTTCCACCTTATGGTGAAAGCGCTAGGGAAGACCGCGGAATTCAAATCTTATATTCATATCTTTATTTGCATTCCATAATAAATAAATGAGATGTTACAATATGGGCTTAAAGCTAATCTTCTTGTTTTTTTTGCAACTTGCAACACAGTGTCCGGTTGTTTTATATGTATGTGTGTGTTAATTATAATATTTTTCGTTTTTTTTCTATGTACAAAGTTGGATTTAAGTTTAATCACCATCTGCCTAGCCTTTTCCCAACTATGTCGAGGTCGGCTTGCATTCTAACCGGATGCAGCTGAATACCAGTATTTTACATGGAGAGACTGCCTATCTGACCTCCACAACCCAGTTAGTACTGGGTAATACGATACGCCTTGGTAAGACTGGTTGCCAGACTTTCGGGCCACTGACTACCTGTAACGACTGTCAAAGATCTACAAATGACAGCCGGGACCAACGGCTTAACGTGCTTTCCGAGGCACGGAGGGACTCGGTATGTAATGGGTGGTCTCCCATCCACGGACCAACCTAGACAAGCGCGGCTTAACCTGACGACCGACCCGAGCGGCTGTTATTATTTAGCCACGAGCTCCCCCATCATTTAAGTTTAATTAATGTGATATCTTAATACGAAAGTTCCTATTCTACGCCATATTAGTTAACTAGCTGACTCGCGCAACTTCGTCTGTATAACATTTTTTATTGATGCTCCGCTCCTTTTGGTCGCAGCGTGATGTTATTTATCCTATAGCCTTCCTCGATAAATGGGCTATCCAATACTAAAAGATTTTTTTCAATTCGAACCACAAGTTCCTGAGATTAGCGCGTTCAACCAAACAAACAAACAAACTCTTCACCTTTATTAATATTAGTATAGATAATAGATATTCACTATAATAATGATAGTTTTAAGTTATCTTGCGGCGCCCTAACAGGGTCATGTACTCACTAGTTTTAAGCCCAGCTGTAACTCTATGCTTGTGTACATTGTGCATAAAATAAATAATAAAATAACCAACTTCCAAAAAAAAAAAGGAAAATAACTTTAATTTCGGAAGTCGGTGACTATTGTTTGTTTCATTGACTTTTTTGGCAACGACTTCCAAAAGGAAAGTTATTTTCCACGTTTTTTAGTGTTTTTTTTTTGAAGTCGGTTATTTTTTTGCAAAATCGTTTTTATTTTACCCTTTTTAGTTATCGCATCACACACAAATCTTTGTCAAGTATCAATTTCGCAATTTCTTTTACTTGGATGACATTGTTTTTCTAGCTATTTTGATTTAAAAACCAAACTGCTTAGCCGATTTTGATGAAATTTCTATGAGACCAATCGGAAAGTAGATCCATTCAGATAAAAGATTTTTTCAAATCGGTTCATAAATGACGGAGATATGAGGTAACAAACTCCTCCTTTTTTTGAAGTCAGTTAATAAATAAAAACATTTTAAACAAAATATGATTCGCAAACGCAACACGTATGTAGTTACAGAATTATAATAATTAAAATCATCAATACAACCTTCGAAGTTCATTAAATCCCAATCAAAGTCAATTATTACGATTAAATCAACTTAGACGTTTGTATTGAAGAGTTAAATGATTATAACTTTGTAAAACCACATTTGTTACGTACGCGAATCATATTTTAATCAACATACAACCCGATACTGACCTGCAACTTGCAAAAAACCCTTAGAAAATTTGAATTCCGCGGGCTATCCTGACGCTTCCGCCTAAAAGTTATCGCCTTTATGTCGAAGTAATATAATAAGATCGGCTTCCGTTGTTCGAATGTCACAAGTGACAACAGACGTACAGTTGACTGTAATGAGGGATTTTCTTTTTAAACTCTTCCCTAGTCGCTGGATAGATGGCGCTGAACTTGGTAAGTTACTGCAAGGAACGGAACGTCACATAATTTCACTTGGACGTAACTTTGAGACCGTAAAACGAAACGTACAAACTCAACGAAAACAACGAACAAACAAAACCGAATTTTAACAAAGCACGAGAAAACTCGGTTATATTCGGAAGCTTAAGCAAACGAAAGTGTCAGTCAACGAGCGTTGTGACGTGACGCAATGTTTTTTTTCCAAGCGTTTTGTCTTTGGCACCTAGTAACGTAGTCAGTTCAACGCCATCTACAAGAGTTCTTGGAAACTATGTTTTTTTTTAATACTTAAAAAGAAAAGCTCTCATTACCTAGTATACATATTGCACTAATATATCAAAAGCCTATTTTGACAATCTGTTTCGCCACCCCCGATAAATCTTCATAAAACTCAAGATACATTTTCGAATTTATCTGTGAGGGTGTAACTATTTAAAACGGGCAGTAAGAATTTAATTAACTATTTATATTTCACTAACGGCAACCCCGAGAATGTTGACAGTTAAAAGTCAGAGTTGCCATATAAAAAAAAAACTGTTCATCAAATAAAGTTTATAGTAGATAGTAACACTGTGGTCGTTATTAACATAGCTTGGTGATTTGCTATACAAGTTGGAAGGCATACCGACGCTAAAACGGTTACCACGTTTCCAGTACATCGTCTGAACCACCCATATATCTTAATCCAACGTAAATTCATACGTAGCTATTGTTAACAAGACACAGATTCCTATGTTCAATGCCGCGAAGGGAATCTATATATTGTTATCACTGGCTATGAATGAATTTTCGGTGGGTAGAGATAACATCTGGAATTTGAACCATATCGCATGGTACAGCTGATATTTTTACACGATATCATGGTCGGTTCCATAGAAAAAGTTGTTAATTTCCACGAGTACTACTCGCCCCTAAAGTATTGCCCGTCTTTATCAAATCACATAGTTAATTCCTTTTCCAATACTAAACTTACGTTTTTTTTAATGGGACAAGCCCGCCACACTATTCCCAAACCACTGCAACTCGTGTGCGCCGGAATCAACAGTGGCGACGACCAGAAAAGCGCCGAGACAATGAAGCACGACGAAGTCCCAGAGAAACGATCTAACTGTCTTGGATCCCGCAACGGATTTAATCAGAAAAGAATAGCGGAGGAGTAGCATAAACATAATTGCCACGTTCGGAGCCTATTGGAACATTACAAAAAAGGACACACCGCATGCCCTCTAAAAAACTGTCATAACTCAAAAATATTATGTTTTTAGATGATACCCCCTCTCAACTTCAATAAAATTATCCTTGCTCTAATTGAAAAACAAAACAGTCATTAGTGTACTGCGAAAATAAGTAGAAATGGACCGAATGCGCGGATTCTCCCGAATGTCGAGTTCGGCCGAACATTCTGTTGAAACATGCTCCGATGCCGAAGTTCGGTTGAATTTCGTGCGCGACGGCAACAGACGGCGACAGGTTCAATCAGTTTTTTACATAATAAGTAAGAGGTCCCTGGATGGATGATGAAATTTTGTGATTGATTCACACAAAATTTCATCAAACAGTTCAGTGACATACACATGTACAGAGGAATTATATGATAACTAATTTAGTAACTCCCTGCTGATTTCTTTAATTAGCAGTGAGTTCAGTTGGCAAAATGCAGGATCTTTATCATACAGGTATGTTCAATCGAATAATCGGTCCATGAACCGAACTTATAGCGGAATTCAGTAAAAGCAGCCGAATTTCGGTAATACCGAATGTGAAACGAATTTCGGTCCATCTCTAAAAATAGTTCACCGAATAGCACAAACGACAATTTCTCACAGAAAGCATCGGTAAGGACACAAAAATCTTTAAAATGCGTATCATATCTCTAAAACTGTTATTTCTGAGTTACGGCAGTTTTTCTTTTAGGACGTGCGGCGACATTTTGCTAAAAAAAAATCCCATAACAAACAGCTGCACACCATCGCGCAAACAGAACTACTATCGATGGTACTTCTGCAGTTTCTCACAACTGGGCGTGCGAAGCTTTTGCGCGTCGGCGTACTGGCGCGAGTCGCCGAAGTTGCGCGCCTTCCACACCATGCTGTCGCGGTAGTTGCGCTCGCGCTGGCACGCGTGCCGGAGACCCACTGGTGGACAACAGGGGGCATTAGTGGGAATACATGTTGAGGTGTGCTGGGCTTAATCTATATCATCATTCTCCCGATTTTATTTGCGGTCGGCGCAGCATGTCTTCTTCTTCCATACTTCTCTATTACTCGTCATCTCAGCAGTCATCTCCTTCCTAGCCATATCATCCTTCACACAGTCCATCCATCGTTTCTTTGGTCTTCCTCTACTCTTATACCCATCTACATTCACACTTATCTATAATGGGAGTAAAAATATCCTTGACGAAGTCGAAAGACACTTGTTCTGCCCGTCATTGCGAACATTTTTCTTTTTGTTCTGGACCATACCTGGGAACCTGAGGGTTACGGAGATATTGGCGGCCAAAGTTCCAGCTTTTTATAAAGTTTTTATTTTTTAATACTAGTGTTTATTGTACCGTACTACACATCTAATACATCAGCACAATGTATAGAGTTTTCGTGCCGCCCATGGGCCTCTGACTTGGCTTTACATGCCGCCGAGAAATATCTCTCAGGCACGCTGGTTCCCTCACGATGTTTTCCTACACCGAAGCAAGCGATAATTATACAATACGCACATGATTCCGAACAATCAGAGGTGCGTGTCTTGGGTTCGAACTCGAGGCCTGTGACTTGGTAGGTCATGGTATCATCATTATCTACCTAGCCTTTTCCCAACTGTCTTGGGATCGGCTTCCAGTCTAACCGGATGCAACTGAATACCAGTATTTTACATGGAGCGACTGCCTATCTGACCTCCACAACCCAGTTAGACTACCTGTAACTACTGTCAAAGATCTACAATTGACAGCCGGGACCAACGGCTTAACATACTATCCGAGGCACGGAGGAAACTCGGTATGTAATGGGAGGCCACCTATCCACGGACCAACCCAGGCAAGCGCGGCTTAACCTGACGATCGACCCGAGCGGCTGTTATTATTTAGCCACGAGCTCCTCTGGTTGGTGAAAAGGCTCGTCCATACATACCTATATATTCCTCTTCTATAGCCATTTCCAGCCGCCGCAGCGATCCTTGGTAATCAGTGTGGAAGTTCTCTTTCACGTAGTACGGCACCTGGAAACATAAATCAGTACATTATGGCACTATCTACTCATCGTCATCATTCAACACAAGTTCATCAGTCGACACAAATGTCCTTTCTTCGGTATTGTTCGTCGTTTCGTTGAGCTCCTTGACTTATGAGTCGAGTTACACGATAACTGACAAATGCTTGCACTGGCTGGACAGGTCCACTCAAATCTGTGTGGTTCTGTCTTCAAAAGACCATCTCAGACACTCATCTGCGTAGTCCTCATGTGAGTTTATCAAGATTATGTCTGGATCTTTAAAGAGACTATGACCTCTGAGTTTGTTTCGGCTGTTTCTTCTCAGAGTAGTCAGGTACGAAACACCGGCCTCGTCTAGTTTTAAAAAAGAAGACGTGTAAAAGTGTTTGTAAAAACCTATTTGAAAAATAAATAATAAAATAAATAATAATAAATATCGCTGGACATTACACACAGCGCCATCTAGTGCCACACTAAGCAACGAGGCTTGTGTCGTGGACACCAGATAGTTGATATACTACATAGATACTTTTTGTTTGTAAATACATACTTATTATACATATAAACATCCATGACTCGGAAACAACTGTCCATGCTCATCACACAAACACTTGCTCCTATCGGGATTCGAACCCGGAACCCTATGAACGTAAGGCAGCCTCACTACCGCTGCGCCATTCGGGTCGTCAAAATAAACATCATTTATCATTTGCCACAGCTAGACGAAGGGTTTCTCATCCAGATTTATCGAAGCGGGAATTGTCGGCCTTACTCGAGACGAGAAAAAATTTAAGGGGTCGAAAACTCTTGAACTCGGAAATCACGTCTGGATCGGCAAATGCAAAAAATCTGCTGTTTCTCTACTTTACGAAATAGATGTTTTTTTTTTTTAAATTGCCTGTGAAGAAGTTCTGTGAGTTTGGTGTGAAGCATTGAACGTTTGTGGGTTTGTGGTTGTTGTGTGACCTATGTTTACAAATGAATAAATGATTATGATTATGATTATGATTATGATGTCGTCGGTGGAAGGGTCCAGCCTGTATACTGACAATTTTATGACTTATTTCAAAATTTATAAAAATCTCGACATCTTTTTAATTCTAGAGAAATTTCTGTCGGCTATTCCCGGGACTCGCGGGAAAAAAATAAGTGGAGAAATGAGAAACCCTAGTCTCCACGAACGAGTTCCAGGAGCAATGTGGACACCTGGTTGTAGGTTTTGTCCAGGTCGTCCTACTAGTGGCAGCACAAACCTTCAAGTTAACAGTCTCCCTGGGCACGGGATACTTGGAGCTGGGCGCGAGGCTGTAGACGGGCTCGCTGATGAAGTAGCCGGACATCATGGAGAGCAGCACGAGCACGAGCACGGGCAGCAGCTGCACCAGCCCCGCGTGCGCCTCGCGCGGCTCCGGCTCGCGCGCGCGCCGCCGCGCGTACACCGTGGGCCCGCCGCCCGGGAACGACGCTGCGGGGGCGAGGGGTTACTACCGCTTGCGACCTCCCCACCAGCGAGCCAGATGCTGACCATGAGGTGGAGAGGGGTGTACCTACCTGCTATTAGGTACACCTCTGCCTAACCCTTCGGGGATTACAGGCGTAATGTTATGTAATGTTTATTACTACTTATTACATCACTTCACCAGTATTACATCACGTGACTAGCCATTACATATCGAGACTCATAAATGCCTCAGTAAGTATCTTAAGATGTCAAGCTCCAAAAGCAATTACTGAGGAATCTGGGGCCTATGGGTTCGATTTACGGGAGTCGGCCAAAATATTTTATTGGGTTTTTAAGATTTTTTTAGTAGCTGCCCGAACTTGTTGTTGTTGTGTTTGTGAACTTGTAGAGGTGACAGACACAATTACAATACTAGAAATAGGGACCAATTAGTTCAGCCAGGCTTTAGACTCGCTAAAGTAGACTCATCTTTCATGGGGTACTGTTTGAGATGCTATAATAAAATTCCACAAAGTATTCTTGAACTTAATGAGACGAAATTTAAAACATGCATTAAACGCACACTGTGTAAGCAAGCATATTACAAGTTGGGCGATTATATCGTTGATAATAATGCTTGGCTCAATGCTGGTCCTGCTGCACAAGGACAGGGGCGCATAAATTGATAGCATTAAATAGTATTGTTGGGGCTGCTGAAGATTGTTCAACTGTCTTTGCATTGTACATTATTCAATCTTTTTAGTATTATATAGTCGCATAGTCTATATTGTGTGAGTACTGTGTACTAGAAAGCTATCATTCACAGGAAACCTACTTTTTTTTTTCTCGACTTGAATGTGCCCTGGCGGTTGTGAGTATGTCATGCTCACTCAAATATCTCGCTGATGGTGGCGTGTGTGTCGGGTCATTTAGTTCCCTTCAAAATGGTTGAGTTGAATGATGGCTGATCCATGCGTCATGTTCGTGAACGGGCGCTGTCAGTTGTGACTGGTCATCTCTTAGTTGCCACGGTTTATTTGAACTAATTATTTTGTTTTTTAATTGACTTTTTTTTGTACTGTGGACACTTTTAACGTGCACGTCTTGCTATATCGTTCTCACATAATGTACCATCTCAACAAGAATGATGTATCTAAGATTTTTGTAAAAACATAATGATTTAAAAGAGTTTCCATGGAGTTTCTTGCCCATTCTCCATAGAGATCTACGCTTTGGAATGGGCAACTACAGTAGTTTCAAGTTATTATGTCTTGTGACTGGGACTGTAGCTTCATTTTTTATTGCTATCTTTGTTTCGACAATTCAAAAGTGCCTGTAATTGGCCTACTTGAAATAAATGCTTTGATTTTGATTTTGTCAGAAGTTGGTACTTGGCGGTATGATACCCCTTCCCCGTGCATCGGTGTGCACGTCAACCCGTTGATCCTGCGCACGCGCACCTGCACTATAATATCTCCCGCGCCGATGACCCACCCCCACTGAGATTGGCCGCCGTGACCGAAAACGGTCAGGAAGACTATGTAAGGCGTGTCTTACCGGTAGCTCCGAAGAACATGTTGAACAGCTCCTCGGCCGTGAGATCAGACTCGAAGCCTCGCGAGTAGTACTGGTGCTGGGTGGCCGGCGCATTTGTGGTCTCTTCGCCTCTCAGGTCGTACTGCTTGCGTTTCTCTGCGTCCGTTAGAATGGCTGCCGCGTTACCTATCGCCTGTAATTAGGAGAAATATACTATTTAAAATGTGGGTGTGGCACGGAATAATTATAACATAACAACACGCCTGTAATTTTATGTTTAAGTCCCATGTAATAGGGGTCTAGCCGATTGCCATCAACCAGGCACAAATCCAGACAAGACATAAATATCTCTGAGAACTCAAAAATCTATAACTTAAAGCTCAAATTCGAGATATTGGGGGTCAAAGTTCCAACTTTTTCACAAGTTTTATTTAATCAAAGTTTTTTTTAAAATTCGGTTTAAATACCTCCACAACCCCCGTACCGTTCCATACATCCATCAGCACAATGTTTTGATGTGCGCTATATCGAGTCACCACATTTTTCACCCCAAAAAAAGACGATTTCCAGCAACAATTTTTGCGTAAAATTACTTAGTTTGATGTACAGAACGCTTGGTTGACGGCTTCGTTTACACCTTGTACGCTTGCTGAGAAACCCTCTGGGCACCCCTCCCGCAGTTCATGCAGAAGATGGCATACCTTGAAAGCTTCACCGGCTCCAGGCGCGTGGTTCTTGTCAGGATGTAGCTGCAGAGCGAGTTTCTTGTACGCCTTCTTAATGTCGGAGTCTGTCGCCTCTTTCGACACACCTGGAAACATAACAGTATGCTGTAATTTGAAGAGTAGAAGAAAAGAGTTCTTGGCTGGAACCAATGTTCATTTTTAGGGTCATCATCATCTGCCTAGCCTTTTACCAACTATGTTGAGGTCGGCTTCCAGTCTGACTAGAAGCAGCTGAATACCAGTATTTAACGCGTAGCGACTGCCTCTCTGACCTCCACAACCCAGTTAGTACTGGGTAATACGATACCCCTCGCTAAGACTCTCTTTTATTCGAGCATCTTTTGGGTTTGTGCAAAAATTTCAAGTAAATCAGTTCAGCCGAAAGTCAAAGGACAGACAGACGAAATTTGTAACGCATTTATAGCTGTATTAGTATGAATGTTTTGGTATCTATGCCACAAAAACACGTCAGTCATTTCAACCAATTTGCTCCACGTCACGTCACGTTGGGGGGACAATTGAATAAATAACACGTAGACTTAAACTTGCATCCTGCATAGTCACTCTTATACGACGCTCACATACAGGGAAAATTGTGTAATCTGACTCTTTACTATGTTACGGACTTTCCTTAAAGAAACCAAGTCAGATTAGCGAGCTGATATTTCATCCGCCTAGCCTTTTCCCAACTATGTTGGGGTCGGCTTCCAATATTACCGGATGCAGCTGAATACCAGTATCTTACAAGGAGCGACTGCCTATCTGACCTCCACAACCCAGTTAGTACTGTGTGATACGATACCTCTTGGTAAGACTGGTTGTCAGACTTTCGGGCCACTGACTATCTATAACTACTGTCAATGATCTACAAATGACAGCCGGGACCAACGACTTAACGTGCTTTCCGAGGCACGGAGGAAACTCGGTATGTAATGGGTGGTCACCCATCCACGGAACAACCCAGGCAAGCACGGCTTAACCTGAAGAAGATTGATGCGAGCAGCTGTTATCATTTAGCCACGAGCTCCACACTCGAACCTACACTGACGGATTTTGATATTTAATGACAATAAAACAAAGAAACAATGGACATAGTTACTCTCCCAACCCTGACATATTATGCTGACTTGGTCTTTGACCAACATCCAGAAGTCCATACTCAAGGTTTGCCAACGAGCGATGGGGCGCAGCATTCAGAGTGTTAAAGTAACTGCCCGTAAGCATATCATACTGAGAGGACCGGTACAAGAATTATTTCAGGAATGTAATGGGAATCCATTAAACGTGATTTATTTTTACGCAATGTACGTTACCGTGGCAAAACGCACGCAGCGAACGGCACAGCGGTGAGTTAAAATAAGGCGCTGAATGCACTCTGCATTCTATTTTGCTGAGGGCTGTCCGTTACACCCTGTTTAGTTCATATCTTAATTTAATGTTAGGACATTAGGGATACTTTTATCACGATACGATGGTCCCGTGGGCACGTTAAGCCGTTGGTCCAGGCTGTCAATTTAAGATCTTTGACAGTTGTTACAGGTAGTCAGTGACCCGAAAGTCTGACAACCAGTCTTACCAAGGGGTATTGTATTACCCAGTACTAACTGGGTTGTGGAGGTCGCATAGGCAGTCGCTCCATGTAAAAGTACTGGTATTCAGCTGCATCTGGTTAGACTGGAAGCCGACCCCAACCTAGTTGGAAAAAGGCTGGCAGATGATGGTGATGATGGTCCCGTGGGATAATTTTCAACATCCACTGCTAAAAGATTCCTTTTAAAATAAATAAAACAGAACAGTTTTCGTTATTTAACAAATCTTATTAGCAACAAGAATAAACCTTGACCGTTAGAAATTCGAGGAAACTCAATATTTCCATTGTTGCAAGTTCTTTTAACTGAATTCACAAGAATAATATTGTTATTCTTTTTTTTTTATTTGGTATGCCTGTATGACCAGATGTATGAACGTGGACGAGGCAAAAGGAGTGTGTAAGGATCGTAGCAGGTGGCGTTCTGTGGTTTCTGCCTACCCCCATGGGGGAAGGGTGTGAGTTTATGTTGGTTAATATCATAGTTATTTTGCCAAACAGCTTGTTTTTGAATATAATATGTCTGTCAGTCATAACTTGAGCTTATATACTTCAGAAACAAACATTGAAAAGTCAATTATTCTCATACTTAGCAAACATCTCAATTCAAGTAAAAAATGTAAGTAAATTATAGGTTTTTTTGGTCAGTGGGCGGATTTAATATTGAGACTAAGAATAGAATGTAAATACTTAAACATAAGAGAATCACCCTTCTATGTTACTGGGGGTTTTAAATTCATAGGAAATTCAACTTTATCTTTATATTTCTTTCATTTATCTTCACAACAAACAGGAAAACCATTCTATTAACCCTGAAATAAGTTTCGTGTGTTTGTCTATAAAGTTAACATCCACACAATACAAAAAAAACTTGAGCACTGATATTAAATATTAAAAAAAAAACGATAACACTCACTCACTAGTAGTTTTGATTTTGTTTGTACTACTGCACTCACGGTCAACCACTTTTCAAACTTAATACTCAGGGCATACGGATGAAAAGTGGTTGACCGTCAGTGAGTGAGTATGTGGTTAATATTTAGTGTAAACATTAGAAACAAAATGGCCATAGTTGTACTTTTCTGTCTCAAGTTGATTAACACTTTTTTTTCGCTGCTAAGTTCAAATAATCAATTTTTACTAGTATACATGTCATCTATAGCTACGTATAAAGACGACTTGGGAGGCGGATTGTGTGCACACAAACAAATTATTGTTTGAACCATTTGCTGGGTGCTTAGCACCCAAAAGTGTTAAGAAGAAAGTTATTTGAGGTCCAGTGCCCACAGCCATCATCTTCTGCATAGCCTTTACACAAATATGTCAGGATCAGCTTCCAATCTAATTGGAAGTAGTGGAATACCCATATTTTACAAGAAGTGACTGCCTATCTGACCACTACTCCACAACCCAGATACTGGGTAATACAATACCTCCAAAGTTAGTTTAAATTGTGATAAATAAATATAAAAAACAATAAAGAAATGTATGATCAGTGGGTCGTCTTTGCAGCACTTTTTAAGATGGTAAAAACATTTTTGACTTTGCAACTTTCTTATCACACACACTGGCCACTGATAACAGTAATCACAATGACCTACTACTATACTTTTCTAGTTATTATAGAAGGCTAAAAAGTCTAATTAACACCTTTGAACCTGTGTTCATTATGTATGAATGACTAATCAAATAATTAGCTACTTACTCAAGATTTCATAGAAATCCTTGCACTTATTGACACGGCGGACTGCCTCCTGTTGCTCTGGAGTGAACTCCCTCTGTGGAACATGATGCGCTGTGGTCTTCCTCCTCCTAACTTCCTCAGTACTAGGGCTTGCAGGAGGTGTCCTTTTGGGCGCTGCTGTCGAAGGCCCCGCAGCTCTAACCCGCGTCAAAAGCTCCTTAGCAAGCGGCGTAGGGTACAAGCGCTCTGCTTTAAGCAGAAACTTCTCAGCTTTTTCCATATTCCCTCCTGAATAAGCATTTTGTGCTATTGCTATACATTTTTCTGCTTCGTCCTTGTTCCCTTCGAGCGTCATTTTTCCGTGTTTCGATGCTCGTTGTTGGTGTTAATTGTTTCTGTTACGTTAGGGACACGTCGCAGAATGATTTGGAGATCGCGACGCGCAAATTTAATTAGCGCAAATAGAATTTAATTGCGTTTAATTCACTACATTTATGTGCATTAATGGATGTAGGTATTGCGTCAATCAAAATACTGCAGGGCTGCCAAGATGAAAAATTTAAATATCGTTTCCGCATTCGGGCAAAGGCAAAAAGAATATAAGTTCTACAGAATGATAGTTTTGCTTTGTGGTTTTTGTTTCCTAACAATTTATAGTCGATTACCTACGTCCAATTTTACGACGAATCGACCTGATACGTTGCAATGAACAAACCTCAAAACGATGTAGAACCTTTGTAAACATTCTTATCTATCCAGTACATAGGCATCAGTAATTGCATCGAATCATCAATAGTCATTTACTTCATTACAGTTTGCACAGGCCATGCGTAGTATTGATATTTGTAGTAAGGAAGAAAATAGTTTCTAAAAACTTTTTCTAGAACATTTGAATCTTTTTGAATTCTTACATACCATAGATAAAATCCGAACACGTTTGACGTTTTTATTAACGCGTTTCGTTTCTTAACGAAAATGGAAACAATAGCCTTTATTTGACGCTATCTCCCTTGCTTTCGTAAAATTTACGCTATCTATCTCATTCCCACAGCAGAACCAATACACATCACGCCAAGGATTATTCATCCATCGTCATATGACGTATGACGCATTATAAGAATTGATTCAATTGAATCGAGTAATATTATTGCGCTAGGCGTATCCGGCGTTTAGTATTTAAGTGTAAATCGACAAAAACGTTGCGTAGGCTTTGTAAAATCAGTTTTTGGACTAACCGCTGCGAAAAACCTCTAAGAAAAGATGACTGCCCCGCCGATCTACAACCCAGTGAGTTTTTTTTCATTCCTCATGTTGTTACGAAAGATGCCATTATATGCGGCATTTTAAGCGTTTTCAAGGGTATTTGGAACAATTCGGTGCTATTAGATACATGACGCGGTGTGTAAATACAATGTTTTGTTAGAACAAAGTTATCGTTATACTAATACGGTGATAGAAATTAGTATTCGTCGGTATTTCGCCGTCCCCAAGGTCTTTGCTTATTATAGAGACGGTAATTCACGTTATTCGCGTAAATTAAGGATTTTTCCTCAATTCTCAAGGCAGTCTTGGAAATGATGCTTGTTCTTGCAGTAAAATTTTTACCCATAGTCATGCAAGTTTCTACAAATCAGCATTTTGTTTTATAATTTTCCTATTTATATTCCTAACCAATCACTGCCTATTCTGAGAGCATACTAAGATCCAATAGAAAATAATGTTACAATATTGAAAAAGTAGGTAATAGTACCAAAATAGAAATCTAGCCGCTCTAAAAATACCACACTTGTATTTGTATACCTACATAGATTATTTCTATCACAGCGGGTCAGAGACCTCATTAAAATGGATGCACTGTTGCATACTTACATCATTCAAGGAAAATGTCTGGAATTTTGCAAGTCAGGAGTCACCACAGCTTAATATACTGTGTTGTTTTTTAGATGATTAATGAGACACATAGCCTATATTGTCCCACTGGTGGGCAAAGGCCTCCCCCATAGCCTTCCACTCTTCTCTCCGTGCGGTTTTTTCCGCAACAACAAAATAGGCTAAGGAAAAAACAAATGAGACATGAAAAAAACTGTTACGTTTCCTGACCTCATTGGTCTAGGAGTCATGCTAGGCTCGGTTACCCCTCTCTGAGTACAAGGTCCTGGGTCCAATTATTAGGTTAGGCTAAGTGGTATTGGGTGTATCCATCAGGAACTTCACAGTACCACTCTAGAGTGAACCTGTGCTTGTTTTATAGCAATAGGCTCGCCACTTTTTTATTTTTGTTATTTATTTAAGATGGGTTTGCTCTTGACTCTAGTCTAGGTCAGAGGTGACAGAAACAGAGTCGACGATGGAGCGAGCTTACCCAGAAGAAGCCTTTTTACTCTAACTTTGAAGAGATTAGGGTTAAATGCCCCTTATTACATGGGACTTAAACGTGACTGACAATACATACTGTAAGGTATTCGTCTGCTTAATCTATCTGGGATTATAGAGATGTTATGGAATGCTATTTAATTAATCTATTGTCAAAATACTGTTATATGCGATTGATTCAGTTTTACAATAATAACAGCAAACCATAACATAACGTTATGTAGAGGCTACATAAGCATCACCCTCATTCTCCTGCCCTTAACCCAATTTATTTGTGGTCGGCGCAGCATGTCGTCTTCTTCCATACTTCTCTATTACTCATCATTTCAGCAGTCACCTCTTTTCTAGCCATATCATCCTTCACACAGTCCGTCCATCATTTCTTTGGTCTTCTTGTACTTTTATAGCTATCTACCATCCAGCCAGCCACCATCCATAATGATTTCAGTTGGCTACATACTAACAGACACATAGGTTGATGGAAAGTCATCTATGCTTGGGGGCCGTCCTTTAATCACGTGAGGATTTTAAGCCACTTTTATGCCCCCTCCCCCTCGGTGATACGTCGTGTTTTACGGCTACCCCTATATCAAGGCTTTGTTGGCCTTTCTCGGGGAACTGGGATGGATCGAATAAAATCCCACCCGTACGCAAAATACGCGCGTTGGTCGTGGAGTTGCGGACACCGGCCCGCTATACAATAAAATACGGCTACCCCTGCTCCCCCTCCCAGTATCACGTGTATTTTTTATTATTGAAAAGACGGATAGTTTCAGAAACTGTTTTAACAAAAATAAAATAATAAAAAACAAACTGATATTTAAGAGAAAAATTCGCTTGTTCGGGTTTTTATAGACCAAAAATCGCTTGCTCGGGTTCTTAATTGGTTGTTGGTAAAAAATATTTTACGCGTCACACATTAAATTCATATTTTTCGTCCCACGAAAAAAAACACGTGATTGACACAGTATCCCCTCTACTCCCCAACGTGATTAATCGTTTTTTTTTCTAACCCCCTCCCCCTGTTCAAACCTCACGTGATTAAAGGACAACCCCTTGCCCAGGTTGGTCCCTGGATTGGTGACCATCATTTCCATAGTGAGACTCCTCAGTGCTTCTGAAAGTAAGTTAGCTGTTGCTGTAACTGTTTAAGCTAGAGCAGTTTAACCTTTTGAACGCCAGAGCATAAACCACGCGCGTGCCCTCCACGCAAAGCCACAATTTCACCGCATCCAAATTAGACGCGTTATGCCGTCCGTAGCGTCGTGAGCACTTTTTGATTTGACGTTCATAGGCGTCCGTGGAGGTAAAAAGGTTGAGCTTAGGCCTAAAATGGCCACTTTAGCAGAACATTATAGGATAATAATATGAATCACATTAAAATTCTTAAAATGGTCACAGACTTAATATGATGAATTATCAGTCTGTGACCATTTTACGAATTGTAACGTAATTCATATTATTATCATATTATGTTCTGCTAAAGTGGCCATTTTAGACCCCCTGTACTAGCTTGTGTTGTGGACGTCAGATAGGCAGTTGCTCCATGTAGAATAAGTACTAGTATTCAACCCCAACATAGTTGTGAAATGGCTGGGCATTTAGGAGTATGAGAACCAGGGTGTAAAGTTCCTCAATATTCCATTGAAAAGGTATGATCCTCAGACCAGGTGGGTGTTGTGTGTTGAGGGATACTGCCCGACAGTTGTTGTCGGGTTTTGCTGTAGTCTTAGGTCGCGGATAACTTTAATAGCGTGATTCAGAATTTGATGTTAGTTCTCCATTTTGTGTCATAGATGGCGCTGTAGTCATTTTTTTACTATGTTGTAGTTTTTGAACTGTCTGCTACAAGCAGATGTGTAATGTTTGATTGATGGTGTTCCATCTTAAGTTTTAGTATTTTGTTAGCGTGGACTGTCACACTCCTGGACAAAGGCCTCCCCATCCCTTGCACTTGCGCGCCACAAGCTCGTTATGCAACATTCTATCGTATTCCCTCGGTAAAATTCGTAGAATTTCGGACGACGCATGGGGCTGATGTCATCCATTGCGACGCGGGCGAAGCGTTTGATGACGTCGTAACGTTTATTTGTGACGAAATTCGTATTAGGTGAGTCAGTAAATACAGGAGTGGCCATCAACATAATCCGAGATTTATCCATCTATACTCGTATGTCATCATTCTCCTGCCTTATCCCAATTTATTTGGGGTCGGCGCAGCATGTCTGCTTCTTCCATACTTCTCTATTACTCGTCATCTCAGCAGTCCATCTTTATGTGTGAATAAAAATTAAATGCCACATGTATGTTGGAGCATAACTAGAGGATGGGTCCACCGATTTGCCAGTTTTTTTTTTGTTACATTCGGACTTCATAGGACTTTTTGTTTTGGAAAATATACTGGGAAAGTCGGAAATTTGGACCCGATCACTCGATCATTCAGTAACATTAATGTTAGTACGTGACGAAAGAATGAAAGAAGTGATGAATGTATGGTGTTGATCATATGGCTAGAAAGGCCACCTTCACGAACTCACGAGATGAGTAACAGAAAAGTGTGGAAGAAGATCCCCTGATCATTATAATCTGGAGCTATTCACGGTTCGAGTGAATCGGTTCCTTCTAGGCAAGCGTGCTCCACCTTAGGCCGCATCATCGCATCAATCAGGCGAGTTGCGGCCTATTTAGTACTAAAAAAAAGAAGAATACATGTTGTGCCTACCCCAAATAAATTGGTATAAGGGCAGGAAAATCTCCGCCAGTGACGTCGCGGATAAATGACGCAGGTGAATTCTGATAATCTAGACACAGCGTCGAATTTGGGCGAATTTCATCACCGATGCTGAACGAGATCGGCATATCTCGACCGCGTTCAATGTTTGTCAGTGTCATGGTTGATTGTTCTGGAATAGCTTTTGAAGAGGGACCGATTAATCGGGTTAACCGGTCAGACCTTTACCCCTAATTACATTTTACGGGTTAACCCTTATAAGATATCATCATCTTCCTGCGCTTGTCTCATTCTACTTGAGGTCGGCGCAACACGTTTTCTTCTTCCATTCTCCCTTGTCAGACGTCACGGCATCATTTACTCCTTATAACATTTGGGTTAACCGATAAAATATTGCTGATTAACCAGAATGAAAGAGACAAAGCACCGAGCGCGGGCTAACTCCGTCACTTTCTTGCATAATATTATTTATTAACAAAAATGAAATCTGTGCGTGAATTGGTTGTAAGCTGTTTAACCCATTATAATACGGGTTAACCTTTAAGGGTTTTCACCAAACTAACTCTAAAATCCCTCGTTGGTCTGAGCATGACGTCCTAGGTTCGATTCCCAGGTCGGGCAAAGTGTTATTGGGTTTTTCCATTAGGAATTTCTCAGTAGCAGCCATAGAGTCTGGATCTGTACCCGGTTGATGGCAAAAGATGCGCTCTCTTTTACATGGAACTTAAACATAACTGGCGAAATGTGGGTGTACTATTAGGTGCGCCTCTGCCTAACCCTTCGGAGATTACAGGCGTGATGTTATGTTATCTATAAATAACCCAAATAAAATTTCGAACGGGTAACCTTTACGGTTCCTGCTTTTGAACGCTGTTTTTCACTGATATTAGTGTAATTCGCCCATATTGCAGCCGAGTCGCGCTATATACACAAGCCTTTATATACGTCTAGACTATGGTATTCAAATAATTATGTATTTAATAGTTCATACATTCATCGTACTGTATGTACTACTAAGAAATTAAATGACGTAGTTATTCAAGATATGACTCAGATATTATTTTCTAGGCTAATTTTAGATCTGACTCCGACCAAAATTAATGATATCAGCTCGGGTTCAAAGTGTTTGTAATACGTAATAATTAAACAATTATTATTTGGGTAAAAAATATTTAATTGGTGCTCGTGCGTGGCTAGATAATAAAAACCGCTCGGGTCAGGTTAAGTCGCGCTTGCCTGGGTTGGTCCGTGGATGGGTAAGATAACCTTGACTCAGCGTTGACTTTGAGCGAATTTCACCACCGAAGTTGAACGAGGTCAGCACATCTAAACCGAGTTCAATGTTTGTCAGTGTCATGGTTGATTGTTCTGGAATAGCTCTTGAAAAGGGACCGATTAACCAGGTTAACCCGTTGGACCCATATGTTTTTTTAACCAACGGGTTAACCCTTATAATATATGGGTTAACCATTTAAATATTGCTGATTCACCAGAATGAAAGAGACAAAGCACCGAGCGCGGACTAACTCGGTCACTTTCTTGCATATTTTTTATGTAAAAAAATGAACTCTGTTTGTGAACCGGTTATTTTGGGCTGATTAACCCTATTTATTTATTTTATTATACGGGTTAACCTTTACTCCAGGGGTTTTCACCCAACCCTACAAAATAACCCTATTAAAATCCCTGTACGGGTAACATTTTCGGTCCCAGCATCTATGGCGTCCCCTCGCGATATTCCCACTTACGCGAAATAGAATAAATACTCGTGCTTATCTAAGAGTATGGTTGGAAACATAGGGTGCGCCCTAATAATAATTTTTCCGTACGATCTAACCTAACCGGCGTGCGTGTATGACGAGATGTATGAACGTGGACGAGGCAAATGTACGCAAGGATCGTAGGGACTGGCGTTCTGCAGTTTCTGCCTACCCTCATTGGCAAAAGGCTTGAGTTTATGTGTATGTACGACCTAACCTTGTACTGTGGTCTCATTATTGATTAACTTACGGCCTTCTACATTGTCACAGTAGGTTGTGTCGTCAGAATTAATATTGATTGTGCCATCCTGTTGTCAGAGGAGCTCGTGGCTAAATAATAACAGCCGCACGGGTCGATCTTCAGGTTAAGCCGCACATGCCTAGGTTGGTCGGTGGATGGGTGACCACCCATTACATACCGAGATTCTGCCGTGCCTCGGAAAGCACGTTAAGGCGTTGCTCCCGGCTGTCATATGTAGACACAGATAACCTGTTTGTAGATCTGTGACAGTCGTCACAGGCAGTTAGTGACAACTAGTCTTACGAGGGATATCGTATTACCAGTACTAACTGGGTTGTGGAAGTCAGTTAGGCAGTCGCTCCATGTAAAATACTGGTATTCAGCTGCATCCGGTTAGACTGGAAGTAGACCCTAACATAGTTGGGAAAAGGCTAGGCGGATGATATGGCATCGGGGTATCATATCATAATCTTGATTCTTCTAACGCTGACGGACTTCTAGACAAACTTTCATCCAATATTTAACCCCTTTAGGAAATAAATTGGTAAACATCCTTCCTTAGTGCCCATCTTCGTTGTTTGATTTAAGTAGAGCTGTGCCCGCGACCTTCGTTCACATCATCATCGTATTTTGTTTACTATTCCAAGTAGGTAGTGCATCCTTACCCGATCCATTCGTTCCACCTGCTGAAAATCTCCCACCCGGACATGAGTTGCCATGGCTGACCTGGGAGTCTTTAAATAGATTCCGGACCCAGGTTGGTCGCAGCAAGGAGAACCAGCTCAGGTGGAGATTCGTTAATGACTCTGGCCTGGACTGTAAATGTGGCGCTGTTCCACAAACGATGGGGCACTAAATATCGTGTCCTGTGGGTCCTGTTGTTTGTTCATTACAGGAACTGATGGACGCTACTGAAGGCGCCAAACTAGTGGCTCAATTCTGGGCCGACACAATTTAAGAGTTCCATCGACACGCTAAGAAGAAGAACTATTTCAAGGGTTTTAATTTTTTTGTACGGAACCCTAAAATAGTTACTCCTTATACCATCAGCTATGTCAGTAAATGTCCTGTCAAAATCGGGCCATTCGTTTTGGAGATTAGCCGGGACAAACAGACATGAATTTAATAAAATGTTTTATTCTTATAAGTACCGGATATACTTTTATATGCATTCAGTAAAAAGCTGTTATTTTGAAATAATACAAAAAAAACGGTGACTATTGTTTGTTTCATTGACTTTTTTGCAACCGACTTCCAAAAGTAAAGTTTTTTTTTTTTTTTTTTTTTTTATCTGTATATGTAGATACTTGTACAATATTTCTTTCTCTTTAGTTGGAACAACGCACATTTGGGTGGACCGCACTGCCGTTCATGTATTTTGCGGTCGGCACAGCATGTCTGTTCCGTCCACTTATCTCTATTAACTATCCACTCTGTGTTTCCTTCCTCTATAATCTTTCACTGTCGTCTGTGGCTCGGTGTTCTGGCATAGGTTTTTTTTTACAACTATTCTGTGTAGAGAAACGTGTCCTTCATATAGGTATAATATATTTCCAAATGGAAGGGAAAACGTCACCGCAAGTACAAAAATATGTCCAACTTTACTTGTTTTTTTAACTGACTTCAAAAAAGGAGGCGGTTCTCAATTTCGGATTTTCAGATTTGGGATTTTCGGTTGTATTTTTTTTTTTGTGTTTTTTGCCTCGATATCTTCGTCATTTATGAACCGATTTGAAAAATTCTTCTTTTGTCTGAAAGGATATACTTTCCGATTGGTCCCATAGAATTTTTATCAAATCGGTTCAGTAGGTTTTTAAATCAAAATATCTGATAAAAATATGTCATCCAAGTAAAAGAAATTGCGAAATTGATAGTTGACAAGGATTTGTGTGTGATACGATAACTAAAAAGGGTAAAATAAAAACTTTTTTGCAAAAAAAAACCGACTTCCCAAAAAAACACAAAAAAAGTGGAAAATAACTTTACTTTCGGAAGTCGGTGGCAAAAAAGTCAATGAAACAAACAATAGTCACCGACTTCCGAAAGTAGTTTTACACAATTTTTTTTTTTGTGTGTCATTATCACTATGCCCGTCATTGAATTTCCCGTTGTATATACATATGTACGTTGTATAAACCATACGGTTTACCGCAAGAATTGCGTGCGGGAAAGCCCTGAGAAACTATACAAGTGGTATTAGCTTTCAAGCCCAACTTGGAAAGACTGAGGATCTAAAATGGCCGCTTTAACAGAATCATTGACGGCGTCGTTAGTCTATTGGCCTCAATCGCGACTGCTGAGCATGAGATACTGGGTTCGATACCCGGGTCGGGCAAATTGTTATTGGGTTTTTCCATCAGGAATATCTCAGTAGCAGCCACGGAGTCTGGATTTGTGCCTGGTTGCTGGCAATGGCCTCGCACCTTATTACATGGGGATTCAACATGACTGACGAAATGTGGGTGTACCATTAGGTACACCTCTGCCTAACCCTTCGGAGATTACAGGCGTTATGTTATGTTATAACTGCGTCTAAGACCATTTCAAGAACATCAACGTGATTCATATTATTATCCAATAATGCTTCTGCTAAAGCAGCCCTTTTTGACCCCGTTTCTCTGGGGTTCAGGCTTTTCTTCGACCCGTAACAACTGTCAAAGATCTAACTACAAATGGTTTCTTAGCAACAGATTAACATGCGTTCCCAAGACACGAAGAGGTCGGATCCCCTCCGTGTATTTTAGATGGAAGGTATCCACGACCTGACCTCGCCAAGCGTTGCTTAACCTTTGTATCTGTTATTATTTAACCACTATCCGCTTAGGTTAGGACCCTTCCAAACTTGCACCAGGGATCCTTAAAATATGCCCGAATGCCCGCTCTCTATCAAGTCACCTGTCCTCAGTTGATAACCGAGTCATTGACCTGCTTATCGGCTATTTATATTATGTAAACAACACTTATCTATCTATCATTTGTGTCATAAATAACTGTTCCACCACATAACACGAAATCGCCACGTCTAGAGACGCTTTTACGAACAATATTCGTGTCTGAATTTGGCACCACAAGCTAGGTTTCACTCGAGGCTAAAATAATGATAGCCACACTTATCGATCTTCAAAATTAACACGCGCTGCCAAGGTCGATCCGTGGATGGGTGACCACCCATTACATACCGAGTTTCCTCCGTGCCTCGGAAAGCACGTTAAGCCGTTGGTCCCGGCTGTCATTTGTAGATCTTTGACAGTCGTTATGAGTAGTCAGTGGCCCGAAAGTCTGACCACCAGTCTTACTAAGGGGTATCGTTGGGTTTTTGAAATCAGTGGTATGTCAGGGGAGTAATTACTTAAGCTCAAGTAATTACTTTAACTTGATTATAGATACGGGTGTTAGTGTATGAATAGATAGACCTTATATTGCACTCATGTCATTTAGACCAATTATAAACTGAATGTAACCCTTATTCTTTTTTTGCCTTCTCATGCTATGCGTCAAGTCTTAGCGCAAAGCAAAAGTTTTTTTTTTAAATCTTAATTACCTTATATTTTTTTCAGATAATACCATGTGTGCATCCAATCCCCGCTGGAATGTTCCCCGGCCGCATGATCAGGGTGCAGGGTAGCACTCCCCCTGGCGCTCAAAGGTAAGCAGGACTCTTGGAAGATTCTTCTTTTCATCAGGTCATCAGAATTCTTAGTAACAGCCCGAAGGTCTGGATTTGTGCCAGGGAAATGGCTGGCACTCATTTATATCTGCTTAGCTTTTTCGAACAATGTTGGGGTCATTCCGAACCGAACTGCCTACTTCGTCTAGTGGTCGTAAGCGCTACTGCTGAGTATGAAGTCCTGGGTTCGATTCCCGGATCGGACAAAATGTTATTGATTAGGTTTGCGTTTGGCCGCAACTCGCCTGATGTTGCGCGATGATGCGGCCTAGCGTGGAACACGCTTGCCTAGAAGAAACCGATACACTCGAATCTTGAATAGATCCAGACTATAATGATCAGGGAACAGAGAAGCCGGCTGAGAATTATGTCAACAGACTCACCCCCTATGTCTTCAACATAATTGGCGAAATGTGGGTGTACTATAGGTACATACATCTGTGCCTACCCCTTCATTTAAATACATAATATGATCATCTTCCCCAGATTCGCCATCAACTTCCAATGCGGACCGAACACGGATCCTCGCGATGACATCGCCCTGCATCTGAACTTCCGCTTCGTGGAGATGTGTGTGGTACGGAACCACCTCACGGCCATGAACTGGGGGGTCGAGGAGACCAATGGGGGTATGCCGCTGAACAGGGGGGACACTTTCGAGGCCCTGATCCTGTGTGAGCCTCACTCTTTGAAGGTGAGGAATGAATTTTTTGTTTTATAGTTTTAGATCCAGCGCAGTAGCTCGTATTATTTGGAGGGACAGTTCCCAGCGCAGTTTAAAGGTCTCTTCTTATACAGATTTCAAAGAAGACATGAGCATTGATCAGCATAACTGCTCAAAGCGGACTGGCGATTTCAGACGTTCGTCTTGTTCGCGTGAAATTATTACAAAAATATTACTTCGATACTTATTTGAATCGAATTTTGTTATAAATTTTGGGGGTTTTAGTCCTTTTGCACGGAACCCAAATTTGTTTTGGTCGCGAATCATATTTTCTCTGACCTGCTAATTGCAAAAAACGTAAGAAAAATTAAATTTCGCGAGTTACCCTGGCGCTCCCACCTCAAGATACGTAGTTACATACTCCAATCTCCCACCAGGTAGCACTAAACGGCGGGCACTTCTGCGAGTTCGCTCACCGCGTCCCGTACCAGAGGATCTCACACCTGACTGTGGACGGCGACGTCATGATCCAGCTCATCGGCTTCGAAGGCGCCCAGCCTCCGCCGCAGCAGATGTATATGGTGCGTTTACTTTCAGCATCATGTAGTAGAGGGAGAGGAAGACTAAAAGATGGATGGGTTGTGTGAGCTGGGAGCGATTAATCAGGTTGAAAGTCTAACTGGTTAGACTTGTTTTTTCTCGGGTGTAGTCCTTCCACAGCCGACCGGTTTCTGGTGATAAAAGTGGGGGATTTCTACCTCACTAAAATAACCGCCATCCGCACATGAGGGGAGGCACCGTTCCCTCTTAAAATACCTATCCGGAGCCCCCTCTGTGCAACGCCTGTGAGGGCACATCCCTGGGGAGATTGTGAAGAGGTCTCCCCTGAGCTTCGCTGTGCATGTGTGCATGGCAGCGCGTGACCACTGTGCCGCCGCCTTTTCTGAGGTACCTCGGTGAACGGACAGTGAACGAAGACAGTGGGGACTCCCCCACTCTAAACGCCCGCGGGCCCAATATTCCACCTGCTTTAAGTTATGCGGGGATTTGGGTGTTATGCATCGGGGTGGTTGCCTTACCGACGCCTTCTTCGCCGAGCGGGATTGGCCTTCTCACGATCCCATATGCTTGATTCACCTTTGTACGGGTTAACCCTTATAACATATGGGTTAACCATTTAAATATTGATGATTAACCAGAGTGACAGAGAAAAAGCATCGAGCGCTAGTCGCTTTCTTGCATATTCTTTATGTTAAAAAATGAACCGGTTATTACGTTTGTGTGAACCGGTTATATGTTGATTAACCCTATCTGTAATGCATGTTAATCTTTATTCGAGGGTTTTCCATATAACTCTAAAAACTAACCCGATTAAAAGCCCCCATACTGGTAACCTTCCAACCTCGTTGACCTAGTAGTCTCAACTGCGACTACTGAGCATGACGTGCTGGGTTCGATTCCCGGGTCAGGCAAATTGTTATTGGATTTTTGCATCAGGAATTTCTCAGTAGCAGCCACGGAATCTGAAAATGTGCCCGGTTGATGGCAGTGGGCTCGCCCCCTATTACATAGGACTTAAACATAATTGGTGAAATGTGGGTGTAGTATTAGGCACACTTCTGCATTACCCCTCGGGGATTACAGGTGTGATGATATGTATTTTATGTTATTCCGATCTCTGATTATACATTTTTAGTGTTCCCTCTGATGGCACAAAAGCCTCCCCTCTGTAGTCTAACCGGATGCAGCTGAATACCAGTATTTTATACGGAGCGACTGCCTATTTGACCTCCACAACCCAGTTAGTACTGGATAATACGATACCCCTTAGTAAGACTGGTTGTCACCGACTTTCGGGCCACTGACTAACTGTAACGACTGTCAAAGATCTTCAAATGACAGCCGGGACCAACGACTTTACGTGCTTTCCGAGGCACGGAGGTCACTCGGTATAATGGGTGGTAACCCATACACAGACCAAGGCAAGTTCGGCTTAACTTGAAGGTTGACCCAAGCGGCTGTTAGTACGAGCTCCTCTTCCTGCTTGTATCTTAGTAACATCAAAAATATTGTCTTCCAGTCGGAGCCCCCCGCATACGGCGCGTACGGAGCGCCGCCCCCGGCCTATGGAGCTCCCGGTGGCTACGGACAAGGTAGGAATCAATTGTTATACAAGGCTATGATGGGTCCATATGGGTTGCTGACAACCAAAAACTACTCTAGAAGCATTGCAGGATAAATGGCGCAATTTAGATAAAACCAGCTGCTCCATTAGTTGAGTTATTCGACTGTGTCATGGATCTTTTGGCGCGTGGCCATATTCGGAACTAATGCCGTCATTTTGTTTTTAGCTCGCTTTTATTAGATTCACCTGTAACTATCTATGTAGAAAAATCTTAGAAGTTAAATTTGACCCACTTCCCGGTTTCCGATTGAGCTGAAATTTTGCATACACGTTTAGTTTGGATGGCGGTGCATGGTTAGCTAAGTGACGTCATTTTATATCCAATATGGCGGAGTCCTTAAGATGGCGGACCAGTTATTTTTTATAAATTCCCATGATTTGGGTATCAAATGAAAGGGTTTTGCTGAGAAGATTAAGAGAAATAAAATGACGTCACTCTAAAGCGTGTTTATTTTTTATTTTTTTAACTATAACATTATACATATATCAATACAAGTTCTGCAGACAACTTCACAAGTGCTTATCAACATGGCTTGCCTGACATTGTCATTTAGACGCAAAAAGAACCATGACGTATTAATTTTCTTCTTTTTCGTGAATTCATAATTGATTCTATATTAAAAGTAGTTCATTATCAAAAAATCTAAAACATTACTTTAAATTAGGTAAGTAGTTAATCAGCACTTTTTGAACGTCGAAAGTTTACAAGAGACGGTCATCTAAAACGCTCGCTCTTCGCCACTTCCTAGTGTTTAAGCTGGGAAGATGAAGTGGCGGAACAAACTCCCCAGCAACATCCATCGTCCGCTTGAAATAATTATAAAAGATTTTGTTTTTGACAATTTCAAGGGTTTCATTTTTTTTTGCATGGAACCCTAATCCTTTTTATAAAATAAAAGCAATAAAAAGTCAGCCAGTTAAAGTCCCGTCAAAATCGGTCAAGCCGTTTAGGAGATTAGCCGAAACAAACAAACAGACAGACAGATGCTGAGACAAAAATAAAAAATAAAAGTTTTTTTTTGTTATAAGTATTGTATATACTTTAAACAACTACATTCAGTAAAAAGTTGTTATTTTGAAATCACAAACAGACACTTCAATTTTATTTATTTGCTGATAAACCTCTCTTAAGATGGGGTACGCATGGGGGTAGGCAGTAACCATAGAACGCCACCTGCTACGATCCTTACATACTCCTTTCACCTCGTCCACATCCATACGCAACGTACGCAAAAGTATTGGAGTAGTATTTGGTTGTTTTTCACTTATTCTTGTAGATTTTTGTCCATAACATGCGGGTAATGGTATATTTGGGATATCTTGCATATTGGCGTCTACCGAATGCCTTTAGAGGCTGGCTTTAATTAATTAAGATTGATGTGAGACTAAGGCTTCTTTTCTACCAGTAGCGAAGCGAATATAAAGCCATGTCTTTTGAAGGGTGAAGCGCCAGGGTAGCTCGCGAAATTCAAGTTTTTTTTTGCCATTTTCAGGACAGTGTCGGGCAGAATGTTAAACAAAATATGATTTGCGAACGTAGCTAATATGACTTTACAGACTTACAAATCATTAAAATCATCAATACAACCCTCGAAGTTCGTTTAATCCCAATCAATGACTATTTCATCGAAAAGTCATTTAATAGGGTTAAATGAACTTGGAGCGTTGTTTTAATGATTTTCATTATTATAATTCTGTTACTACATACGTGTTACGGTCGCAAATCATATTTTGTTTAACATACGGCCTGACACAGACCTGCAAATTGCAAAAAACTAAAGAAAGTTTCAATTTCGCGGGCTACCCTGGTGCCTCCCTTTTGAGTGTGAAATCATATCATATTTGCACGCAAGGATCAGCAATTTCTAGTATCTCTTCTATCATGTAAATGCGTCATTTGGTGGAGCGAGAGGTCCGGTCGCCTTGCATTCATTCGCATCGGAAGCACTTTAACGAACTCAAACTCAAAGCATTTATTTTCAAATAGACTCGTAACAGGCACTTTTGCACAGTCAAAAATAAGCTACCTACAGTCCAGTCACAGGCATAATAACTGTGAAGGACTGTAGTTGCCCATTCCAGAATCGTAGATCTCATGGAGAAGAATGGGCAAGAAATTCCATGGACACTCTTTTCAAATCAAGTTACAAGAACACTTAAAGGAGTTGCAATTGATAGAAAGGGAGAAAGATGCAATATGTGCGTGTAAATGTGATTACACTCTAAAGCAAGATTCGCATATCGAACTTCGCCTATGTCATGCGAAGATAAACTTTATTTTAAAGCAAAAATTGCTCATATTCGTATAAGTAAATCTCAGCAAGTTTGTCACACGAATATAAACCTTACTCGCTTAGAGATAAAGTTAACTTAAAGATATTATAGCTTTCACTTCGCTACTGCCTATAGAACCCTATTCCTTACGTTTTAAGGCATGCTTATTTTGCATGTTATTTATTTTATATATTTAATGTAGCTGTACTTATTAACATATAAGCTTTCTTATGTAGTATATTAATATTAAAGTGCGTAATATAGGATGTAAATACGATTTAAAAAATATAATTTGAAAGTTAGTTCCAAACTAAAATTTTAACAGTTTCGTGAGCAGTTTTTAATAATGAAATATAATAATAAAAATACTTTGACCGTGTATTATTAAAAGAAATATAATTTTACTAGTTTTTTTTTTATATAAAAGTTCAAATATTAACAATTTTGTCCAGTCAAAGTGTATTTTTTTGTCTAGTATTCAACATGCCCGTTTTAAAATAACGCGAGTGGTTTTTTTGTACATAATACTAAAAGGTAAGTGTACCTTTTTGTAAATAATGAGTATATATTTATTTTATTGTAATTATCAAGGTGTAAACGGTCCCTTCACGAAGCCGTCAACCAAGCATTCTGTACATTAAACTAGGTAAATCTACGCAAAACTTATATTGCTGGCTAAAGACTTTTATGGGGTGAAAAATTACGTTTTACGGTAGGACTCAATGTAACGCACTCAAAACATTGTGCCGATGGATGCATTGAATAGTACAGGGGTCATGCAGATATTTAAAGTAAAGTTACAACATTAAATAAACAAAAAGTTGTGTAAAAGTTGGAACTTTGACCTCCAATATCTCCGTAACTAGAAGGTTCCCAGGTGTGGTCCAGAACAAAAAAAATTTCGCAATGACGGGGAGAGCAAGTGGCTGTCGGCTTCATTAAGGTTCTTTTTACACCCGTTATATCGTGATGGCTTTGAATAAAACGTGTTTGTCCTGTGTATCGAACGTTTCATGTTTGTATGGAATTAATACGGGGTTTTACGTAAAAAAACTGTATTTTATGCATGGTTATATAAACACTATTGCTTCAAACGGTTCTCAGTGGCTGTGTCGGAACTAATAATTATGTATTTTCCCTTCTGGCAATACTATTAACACACATAAACCGGGTTATTTATCACGTTTGCAATCCAATTTGAGTAAAAAAAAAATGAAATATCGGCTACTCAAAATGGATTGTAAAACATGGTAAATATCCCGTTTTATGCGTTAACCAAAGTGTTAGTGACCTTGTTAGTTTAAAAACTATTAACACTATCTACTACTAACATTTGATAAAGTTAATTTCTTCTTAAGACACTATGCTTTGGATTATTTCCCATGGGATAATTTTTGACCCACACAGAGGCGAAGCGGCGAGCTAGTATTATGCGGGGTGGAAGGGTCACCAACGCACAACCGGTAACCATAAACTCAAACTCAAAGTATTTATTTCAAATAGACCCGTGACAGGCACTTTTGCATAGACAAAAGTAAGCTACATACAGTCCAATCACAGGCATAATAACTGTGAATGGACTGTAGTTGCCCATTCCAGAATCGTAGATCTCTTGGAGAAGAATGGGCAAGAAACTCCATGGACACTCTTTTCAAATCAAGTTATATATTACATAGTCCTGCGTACAATATTGTCGCTTCTATATGTGAGCACAATGTAGAAATACACATCTTCAGTACATCACTTCGAACCCCCCAAATCCTACAAAAAACTGTTCCATGCACTTTGACCGTGTGGTTATCGCGCTTGTATAGGACACAGATGATTTTATTTAATTACCGTTGAAATGTTTTTATGCGGGGGCGTTGGGAATGATGCCCTAAATGCGTAGTAACCGTTTGTGCGTCCGTGTCCGTTCCACCTTGTATACGTTTAACATTGACCTTGTAACGAATAACAACATATGTGGCGGTCGCTTCAAAGACAGAAGACAGATCGAAGTTAACCTTGAACCTAATAGTTAGTCTAGCATGAAATATCTAGTCTGGAACTACTGTATAGTCTTTTTTTTAAATCTCTGAGACTAAAATGACATTACGTGGGTTGCCAGTTTTTTTGCAATTCTTAAATAGTGATGTGCCTCTGCCGTAAATTGCCGTTAATAAAATCAAGTAGTATCGTTTTTTTTATAATATGTTATCCTATTTGTATGGTGTCAAGTTCAAATAACTGCCGTATTTTTTTAAAGTTCTGCCGCTTTGTAAGAAAAGGTTATATATAACCGTTTTATCGTGTACAAGAACAACACTGATAGCATCTGTATTTTTTTTCTAATCGTCTAATAAATATAAAAAGTTACGATTCAACAAACCGGTATCGTAGGTACAACACTACACAAAAGAACTGGCATAATTATTTGTAAGTTTGACATTTGCATGTGTCAATTTAGTCTCAGGGATTAAAAAACAGACTATAGTCGGTAATGGCAGTATTTTCCAGCTCAAAATATTCGGGGGAAACCGACTTTAATACTAATATTGACATAACATCACACCTGTAATCACCGAAGAATTAGGCAGAGGTGTACCTAATAGTAGACTCAAATTTCGCCAGTTATGTTTAAGTCCCATGTAATAGGGGGCGAGCCTATCGAGTTCTTAAAAACCAAGGCTTTGTATAGTATTTTCTCTTTCTAAAAGACAAAATGCCATAACACAATTCCAAAGACCACATATCGCAGCGACAACAGCGGTTTATACAAGGTGTTAAGAAACCCTTCACGAAGCCGTCAAAAAAGTTATTATTTGAATATACAACATTAGTTTTAGTGTTTGCGAAACCTGAAACACGTGTCTAGTATTTTTATGTATAGAATCTATGTACAAAATTTCAAAACTGTATCATGAAAAACCACAAAGTTATAAGCTTGTTATGTTAGCTGGTTGTCCGTACAAAAACATGCTCACCACGCGGCGCCCCGGTGTGCGCCCGCGCCTTATGCCTGTGTTGTGCGCGTATGATTGCGGATAGGTGTCGCTAACTACTAAGTGTCGCTCGATGTCCAACTCGTAACGTTTTTTAAATATTTTTGGGACAAAATATAACATGATATAAAAAATATTGGAATCGCTTCAGTTACTTATTCTGAACAAACTATATTCTGGTTTCGCATATACTAAAAATAATGTTGTAGAAGGTGTGAACGGACCCTTCACGAAGCCGTCAACCAAACATTCTGTACATCAAACTAAGTAACTCTACGCAAAAACTATTGCTAGGAAACGATTTTTTTTTTTGGTTCAAAATCACGGTTTGCTCCTTTGCAGTATAATGTCAGTGTGACGCGACGCACTGAACATTGAGCTGATATCTGCTGAAAGTGGTATTTTTACAAGTACTTTTAAAAAACTCATACAAATAGTTATAAACATTGAAAAATTACTACATCTACACTTCGTCGGTGTAATGTACATATTGTATATTGTATAGATGTGAAATATTCAAACATTTTTTCATTTAATTTTTCAAAAATTCAATTACATATGAAAATAACAAAAAGTTTACACCTTTCAACGAGAATCATTTTTAGACAATATTTTAATTTGACTGCAAAACACTAATGACTTTTTTCAAAATTCTTTCTCAACACAACTTTAACTGCAAAATTATTAAACACAAAATTATTATTAAATATACATATATCTGATCGCTGTATTTGCTTTTAGTATATTATTTAGAATCGATGTTCTGGTCAAAATTGTAATTACATCTTTTTGTTGCCAATGCTAAATTTTATTTATTTTCGTAATATTTCGTTTGCTCCAGGCTACTACTGACATGCGTTCGAAAGCGGCGAGAATAAATACAGGTATATATATTTTTTTTTACAATTTACTGATGGCTCATGTTCTAGACCGACGATCAAGTATGAATCTAGCTACAAATATTCTTCTATACTCATGATGAGGAGCTCTCGTGGCTATGTAATGACAGCCGCTCCGGTCGATCTTCAAGTTAAGCCACGCTTGCTTAGGTTGTTCCGTGGATGGGTGACCGCCCATTACATACCGAGTTTTCTCCGTGCCTCGGAAAGCACGTTAAACCGTTGGTCCCAGCGGGACAGTCAGTGGCCCGATAGTGTGACACCCAGTCTTACCAAGGGGTATCGCATTACCCAGTAGTAACTGGGTTGTGGAGGTCGGATGGGTAGCTTTGTTTAAATGGACGTTAATGCTTGAAAATTTTCTCAGAACATGGGCCAATCAAGTAATTTGCGGTTAACGATAGTAATGTAATTAGCCAAGCTCTGTAAGTCTTAATGCAGTTCAACGAGATCATGCTAATTGGCAATTAGAGTTCGAACATTATAAGCTTCACTAGAGTAAATAAATAACAATAGTTTAAAAGCTTGTCATCAAATATTGTAATAAATTATGATTACTCAGAATAAGTATGTGCTTCGACTATCATCGTCAAACAAATGTGCACTTCGCAATCTAATTAAGCTTCTCATAACGGGCCCTTCTCAAAATGAACACTTCTCAAAACGAGCAATGGTTTAAAAAAAATCGCGTGCTTTTTCATAAATTGTGTGATTTTAATCAGACATAAGACAATATCAGGCACTCCTTATGCAGAAACAAAATCATGTACTTAAAGGAAATGTGCCTGATATTGTCTTAGGTTTCGAGTGCTCGTTTTGAGATGTGCTCGTTTTGAGATATGGCCTATTTGAGAAGTGCCCGTTATGGGAAGTGCAGCAATTGCGAAGTGCACGTTTTTCCGGTGCACATTTTGCGAAGTGCACATTCTACGGCGGAGCCAAATATTTTATAATTTTTTTTAAAGGAATTTAATATTTACCTTAAAAATATATAATAATCAATAATATTTTTCCATTTCAGGTGCCTTGTAAAGTAAGAAGAAAATGATGGAAAACTTATTATTCGAATTACAAAAAAAAAAAAACTTTTTAAGACTCCAGATGGCACTAAAACATTTTAAAGTAAAACTTATTTATGATTTTTTAATTATAAACCGAATTTAAAGGAAAAGTTTTGCTATGACACGAATCTCACACATTAACATTACGCTTGCTATCCCCGAAGGGTTAGGCAGAGATGTACCTCTATTAGGTACAACCAAATTTCGCCAGTTGAAGTCCCATGTATTAAGGGTCGATTCTATTAAAATCAACAGGCCACAAAAAATTCGAATTTTCTTGCTAAATTCCTGATTGAAAAACACTTTGCCCGACCTGAGAACGGATCCCTAGTCTTCAGCAGCAGCACTTGTGATCCGAGGCATACACGAATCTCCTACATGACTGTATTTGTATATTTTTTTGTAGTAATGGTAGAGTGCTATTGTCAACTTTGCCCATGATGTAACATTGCCCGGATTATAAGACTAACGATATACAAGGTGTAACATAATACAATACATAATTTATTTCGCTCTCAAAGTACAACAAAAACTTAATCTATTAATTACAATTTATAAAGATGTTTGATGGTTGTACAGCAGCACATAATAGACTAGCGACCCGCCCCGGCTTCGCACGGGTGCAATGCTGACACTAAATATACATATAAACGTTCCTCTTGAATCACTCTATCTATTAAAAACAAACCGCATCAAAATCCGTTACGTAGTTTCAAAGATCTAAGCATACATAGGGACAGACAGACAGCTAACAAACAGCAAGCAGAAACTGAACAACTTTTGTTCTAAGAGTTTTTTTTATTCACAAAAAAAATGTGCTTTCAATGGGAATTGACGCGATCAGATGACCTATGGTATGGTAAAACTAAAAAAAAAGTAATGAATTTCCACAATTCAACAGAAAAAAAAACGAAAGTTGTTCAGTATTATGGTCTGATTCACCTCACGGGAGGTTGTGTGTTTTTTATGTTACACCTTGTATAATTGTGAAAGTGTTTTTTTTAGAGATGGACCGAAATTCGTTTCACATTCGTTAATACCGAAATTCGGCTGCTTTTACCGAATTTCGTTATTCGAAATCAGAAGAAAATACAAAATGATATATAATTCTTCTGAACATGTGTCTCTGAACTGCTCCTAAACGCTGGACCGATTTTAATAAAATTTTGCCACTCAAAAAAAATTTCATCATGCATTCAACAAACCATCCAGGGATCCCTTACTAATTATGTAAAACACGTGATTGAACCTGTCGCCGTCTAAAGGCGCGCGGAATTCAACCAACTTCAGTCGAACTTCGGCTTCGGCGTATGTTTCAACCGAATGCTCGGCCGAAATCGACATTCGGCAGAATCCGCATTCAGTCCATCTCTAGTTTTTTTTTTAACTAATAATGATTATTATTTTAGCTTTTTTTAAAAAACAATTTTCCTTTAAATTTGGTTATTTATTTCACAATGTCTTATAATTATAGCTTGCCGTGTTGTAATGTTTTAATTTAAAAAAAATCTTTTACATTCACTGTTTTTTTTAATCGTATTTTTTTTTTGTACACAGGAAAGGGTATTTTAAATACTTTTTTGTTGTTTTTTTTTTGAAAATTAATCGCATTTTATACTTGTAGCTATTTTTTTGCTGTCTGTCTGTGTGCGCACAATTGTACCTTATATTTCAATTAAAAAATTTGTTATATATGTGACAGTCTTATTTGAAGGTCTAAATATCATTTTGTCGCTTTAAGATACAATTCCAGAGATCGCAGCATCCTGATTAGTTGGTATATTACACCATGAAAACGTTATTACTCGGGCATTACAGGGTAGCAACATTGCTACCCCGTAATACCGTAGTATCGTCCATCTAAGGAACCGTTTTCATAGAGTTACATAGAAATCAATATCGAGTAATCGAGTTATATAGCGGTTTGCAGTCGTCTTCGAAATTGTACCTTAAGGCTCTCGTTTCTTTTTTTTACACTGTACCCTTTTTATATTTTAAGAAAATAAATCTATAATCATGTTATTCAAGTTCCTCAAGTTTATTCGGCCAGAGACAGACAGTTTTTCGTTAAAAATCATACTTACTAGATATAAGTGACATGTCCATTGAAGCCAAAAATTTCTTTAACTTAGAGGTGTTCGTTGGCTCTTATGAAAAACTCTCAATAGTAGCTGAATATTGAGACTATTTTTTTGTTATTTTATTCCGTCACAGTCACAAACACTATGATTAACGCTGAAAACGGGATATTTACCGTGTTTACTATTTTTTTGAGTTTGATATTTCGGCGCTGTTGCAAGTACCATGATCACGGATAAACTGAAGTTATTACGGTCGGGTGTTTATGAGCAGACTTTATTCTACCCTGATGTTCGTTTTTTCACGGTCGGTACCGCCACCATGGTGCTTGTAACTGCGCCGAAATATCAGGAACTCAAAACAAATTATAAACATGGTGAATATTCCGTTTTAAGTGTTAATGATTGTATTTTTAAGCCATATATCCAGCTTGTGCAAAACCTATTTGAAAAGCGTCACCCTGGATGGGTTAGCGTATCTGAAATGCCTCAACCGAAGCCATTCAATTCGGTTCCAAGCGAACGAAATCAGGAACCGAAAATAAACAATCAGGTTCAACCGAACGCAATACCAGCCATGTTGTCATTTGTAAATAGAAAAGCAAGCACTTCTGATTAAAATACCAACCAAAAATAATACAGTGTTTGTCGCATATGAAAGTCTTATGAATGTAAAGCGACCAATCGGCGACCAGATGAAACTCTATAAAATGCCATCTCGCGGAAAAGTTTTCAGCTACTAACTCTATGGCAGCTGAATGAATGAAACGAACAGCGCCATCTACGCGGAACTAATTTGACAGTTCTCTTCTCCAAATAAATGTCAAATCAATGTGACACCTCTTCTCCTTTTTGGATTTTAGAATATTATGTTTTTTTTCCTTCTTCTGATATCTATAATATTATTGTTATTATTTCGTACATAAATTGTGTAAAAAATAATGCAAAGGTGAAAGTTTAAAATTAATTGTTAGTTGCAACGTGTATTCCTGTTAAAACGTATTTACGCTTCGCATTTAGTAATAAAAACTATTTGGTATTATTTCTAAATTTTGTTTTATTCGGACTGATAGCTTAACTGAGAAAATTATAAAAAAATGGGGTGTTTGACATTTTCATTTTCCAGTAGTCTATTTTCAGTAAAAATATTTAATTTACACGACTATAATAGAATCGTTTTAACTAGGCAAAACAATTGAATGTGAACTTGTATCAACAACTCGCAATTGTAAGCGATAGCTATCGCTATCTATACTAACTGTCGCTAAATATTATACCGCACAAGTATCATAATACATAGGTCCTGTATCATGATACAATTGTTTTGCCTATAGTTTATAAGTAACTCTATGAAAGCGGCAATAGGCGGCAATGTTGCCGTTTATGGAAGATTTTTCATAGAGTTACATTGTCGTTGCAGTCTATCGCTGCGATTTCGGGGCTTAGTCGCTGCAGTTTGCAGTTGCGGCCAGTTTCCGAATTGTACTTTAAATATACTTATTCACTAACTTTGCCCGTAAAATTATAACGGGTGTAAAAAGACCTTTAACGAAGCCGAAAGCAATTTGTTCTCCCCCGTCATAGCGATCTTTTTTTTTTTGTTCTGGACCATACCTGGGAACCTTCTAGTTACGGCGATATTGGGGGTCAAAGTTACAACTTTTTTACGTTTAAGTTTAATATAAAATACGAATTTTTAATGTAGTAACTTTGCCTTAGACACATCCACGACCCCTGTACTATTCAATACATCCATCAGCACAATGTCTTGAGTGCGTTACTTTTGAGTCCTACCGTAAACCGTGTTATTTCACCCCGAAAAAAAAAAGTTGTTAGCCAGCAATATTTTTTGCGTAGAGTTACTTAGTTTGATGTACAGAATGCTTGGTTCACGGCTTCGTGAAGGGTCTGTTTACACGTTCTATAGTCAAACACTCCATTTGCTACCTAATAAATAAATATTTTTATTACAAGTTTATGTACGAGTGTAGTAGTCTCACAATGTTTGTAGTTGCATTTAAAATTTAATAATAAAAAAAACTGTTGTATTACTTTTTGTATGTATTTTGCATTATTTAATATTTTAAAGTTAATAAAAAATATTAAATTATATTGTTGTGTTTTCTTTTTCTTTCAATACCCTAATAACTGATGAATAAAGTATAAAATAATCATGATAAAAATAAATACTTAGATAATGTTTAAAACTTTCACTGCTAAGTTCAAATAATTGATTTTTACTTGTATGCATATGTCATTATAGCTACGTATAACGACGACTCGGGCAGCAGGTTGTGGGCACACGAACCTATTATTGTTCGACCCATATGTTGGGTGCCTAGCATTAAAGTGTTAACTTAAAGCTTTGGCCAAACTGAAGCGAATCTTGAGTGATGAGCGAGTCTATTGTTTTGATAATAAGGAAGCCACATGCCAATACTTAATTCTGCGCCCTACGTACAACCTGCTTGAACGAATATCGTCCCGCAACCCGCACGTGATAAGTTTCGGTGACGACAGAGCTTAAGAATATTACGGGGTGGAAGGGACACCGACGCGAAAATGTTTCCTACAAAAGTGCAATACCTTGCGCTACACAATTTAAGTAAAGTCGCAAATCGCAGTACCGTTCTTACCGCATACCACGCATACGTCTCCACAACACTGCGATATGGAGTAATATTCTGGGGTAATTCTACGGATAGGGAAGCCATCTTTAAAGCCCAAAAGAAATGTGTTCGTGCAGTATGCATGATCCAAAACACTGACAGTTGTAAACCATTTTTTATTAATCTAAAATTATTAACGCTCCCGTCCCTTTACATTTATGAGGTTGCCATATTTATCAAAAATAACCCTAACCAATTCGAAACCGTATCCTCTAAACGCCACCAAGGTGAACTGAAATCAATTTCCCATCAAACAGCCCTTTACTCAAAAAGTTTCCTAGGAATGGCACCAAAAATATTTAATAAACTACCTAAGGCAATAAAAGCATCAGGAGATACCAATACATTCAAAAAAACACTCCATCATTTTTTAATCCAAAAAGCATATTATTCTATTAATGAATACTTAGAAGAAAAATAAAAACTGTTTTTATCTTATTTTATATTTTTAATACTTTTATTACCTAATTATTATAAGCATTAGTTCGTAAGATTTTTACTTTATTGTTTGCTTACTTTGTATTGTTTATGATTCGTTTTGTTTAATTAATATTTTATTAAAGATTAAATATTAGGTAATTAGTTATATTATCAGTAGTTTTTATATTCATTAAAACTACTGCCTGCATTTCTTAATGTGTAAACATTATTTGTACGCCTTGCAAGGCAGCACATAGTGAGACATAACCATAGTTATAACACCATGTAATTACTTTTACCTATGTGTCACGAATAAACAAATTTGAATTTGAATTTGAACCTTCACGGTCAAAATGTATGGAAAAGCTGTTTTTTTTTAATAACCGACGAAAAATTTCGATGTGGGGGGTTTCAGGATGATGTACTGAGTATGCAGTTTCCGTTTTCGCGTCGGTGTCCCTTCCACCCCGTAGTCTGGTTCGAGTGAATCGACTTCTAAGCAAGCGTGCTCCACCCTAGGTCGCATCATCGCGTCACATCATGGGAGTCGGGCCCAAACGCATTTGTGTGTAAAAAAATATATTTTATTTAGTAAGCATATGGTATAGTAGGAACAGTGGGACTATAGTCGGTTAGAGTCCGACATTAACATCTGCTCGCTCCAAACGGAGGGTTTCTATGAGGATTTTCCCACTAAAAAAAAGGTACCTATAGTAATCGTAAAACTTTATGGCGGCTCGGAAGTTAGTTACGAGTGGTCTGCGCATTATTCAGTCAAGACGATGCGTCCTCTGTGCCCCGCTAATTGTGTTCTGCGCATCTTTACTTTTGATGCTCCGAGCCACCATACATAAAGTTTGACAATTACCATACTGCCGTCTCTAGACGCTGTCGGCGATCGCGGAGTTTTCTTGCTCTGTGATTAAATACTTTTTGGAAGAGATTTCATCATCAATGTCATTATTTCCCTGCCCTTAACCCAATTTATTTGTCAAGAGATTTACATTAACGAATCTGAACAATGCGTCTTGAGTACTTTAAAATTGCATGAAGTATTTTTCTTAGTGATTTTATCAAAATTTCAAAAACATCACGCCGGAGCGTGAATTGGAAAGGTAGATTTTTCACATTTTTATTTTTCTAATAATTTTAAAGAGTATTTATTGCTTTTTAAACACTATACAAAATAGTGAGGGAGATTGGGCAAAGTTACGTCTTGCAAAAAGAATAATAGTTAGTACGTGATCAAATAAATTAGATAACAAAATTTTCGCCTATTGTGTATCAAAATAATAATAAAAAAATACTATTTTAACCGGCTTCCAGAAGGAGGAGGTTACCAATGACTTTTTCAATCTGATGACTCCGATAAAATCCGTTATTTAATTAATCAAATACAGCGGATTGTTGGCGACGACACCAACTTTCACAAAATAATGTTTTTTAATATTAAGACACAAATTATTAAGGACAACTTTGCCCAGTCTTGTCAGACTGTGATTGCTGGCAATGTAGCTTTTCTGACAGCGGCATTAAGTTCACAAATAGCATGCAAAACAAAATGGCCGCGGTGCGGGGGAACGGCGACTAGTCGTCTGTCATAGCTTGTAATACACAAATACCAACAAGGTTGCAGGGTGCTTAGGGTTGCGCCTCATCTACCAGCCATGGAATCGCATTTTTCCTGCTCCTACCCTTTTCTGTCGCTCAGAACTGTCATTTGCTAGCGCGAGAAACAGCGTGCTACCGAGCGCACTATCGATGCTGCCGCGTGCGATAGCATTTCCATTCTCTGTAGCTCGCTCTAGCAAATGGAAAGAGAGAGAGCAAAGAAAAATGCGATTCCGAGGCAGCAAGACATTCATGATAGAAAAACCCAATAACATTTTGCACGACCCGGGAATCTTACCCAGATCCTCATGCTCAGCACTCGTGCTTGTTCAAGTATTTGAAGCTTTTGCCTGGCCCTGATTAAAGTATACCTATACAAGGTCCAAAACTAGCTTGCGGAACTACTAAGTCGCGATGGATTTCTAACTATCGATGTCTAGATTTTTTTAGTATTTTATCATCATCTGCCTAGCCTTTTCCTAACTATGGAAGCCGACCTCAACATCCAGTGTCACCGGATGCAGCTGAATACCAGTATTTTACATGGAGCGACTAAGTATCTGACCTCCACAACCCAGTTAGTACTGGGTAATACGATACCTCTTGGCAAGACTGCTTGTTAGACTTTTGGGCCACTGACTACCTGTAACGACTGTCAAAGATGTACAAATGACAGGCGGGACCAACGGCTTAACGTGCTTTCCGAGACACGGATGAAACTCGTTATGTAATAAATGGTCACCCATCGACGGACCGAACTCGGCCACCGTTTTTTAACCTTGAAGATCGTGTGGCTGTTATTATTTAGCTACGAGTTAATCATGTATTGATATCAATTTAATCAGGTCTGCGCAGTTCTGCTAGCTAGTTTAAAGTGATCTTGTTTATTTTATTTTAATCTTATTACAGATTTGTTTAATTGTTACAGGACCAACAGCGTATGGCCAACAAGTAAGTCACAAATTTGCTTTTTATATAGACATAAGATACGATTTAAGTTTTTACTCAGTCTTGGACACAAATCTTTAGAGCGAATTTAGACTTAGCTCAGTCGTTGATCCGAAAATGAACCTTATTTTCAAAAAAGCCTATACATAAAAATCACTTAATTTAAAAATAAGTTTATTCAACGAAAATAAAGTCTGTAAAACGAATCTATGACTTTGTTTTCGCTTTTCTGACGAATCTTTTTTTTTTAAATGTAAGCCTATTTTTTCGCTTCTGCCGAACCTTTATAGCAGAGGTGCGTGTACCTATAACCGCGCCACAACTGTAAAATAACAGTATTAAATTGAAATGAAAACTTTCTGAGATATAATAGAATAGTTTTTTTTTTTGCAAATATGGGTAATACACAACAGTTGTTATAAGAGTTCAGCACACACATTTTACCATTCGTCATGCAAACATTTGCATTTATGATACACTAGGTGTTGCCCGCGACTTCGTCCGCGTTTCCGTCGTTTTTCGTGAAAAAAGTAGCCTATGTCCTTCCTCACGGTTCAGTGGTTTTGATGTAACAGACAGATTAACTTTCATATTTTAGTAGGGATATATAATATGTGAATCTACAATACTGTTGAAAAATATCGCAATACGGAACCGCACAATATTATTGTTAATAGCTGTTTCGATGGGCCATCGTACATTCATCCCATATGATTAAATTACACTCACGTAATACCTTAGCTTTGTCGCTATTTCTTGAAATACTACACGTGATATTGTGAGTCAACCATAAAAGATAGATATATGCTGTCGTGGGATATTTTTTATATAATTTTAAGGAGAACATTGCCGTCATACATGATTTCTGTGTAGCTTTAACCATTAAGGTTGCACACGCGACGGAAGCTTAAAAAATGGAGTAACTTCTCCCGTTTTCCCAACATTTCCCTTCACTGCTCTGCTCCTATTGATTGTAGCGTGATGAAAAGTATACTATAACCAACTCAGGAGTATGAAAAATAATTGTACCAAGTTTCGTTAAAATCCGTCGAGTAGTTTTTGTTTCTATAACGGTTATACAGACAGACAGACAGACAAAAATTTTACTGATTACATTTTTGGCATCAGTATCGATCCCTAATCACCCCCTGATAGTTATTTTGGAAATATATTTAATGTACAGAATTTACCTCTCTACAGATTTATTATAAGTATAGATGTACTTACATTTTAAGGACCAGATTCAATTAATAAAGTATCATTTTCATTACAATTATCATTAAAAATATCGTTAAAATTGTCATTTAAATTATCATTCAATTTATCAACACGAGATAACTAACACCTTTTTTTGTGGTACTCCTTACAGTCTCAGATGATGATGCAGCCGCAGATGATGCAGGCCCAACAACGCAGTGGCATGGGCACCGGCGCTGCCATTGGCCTGGGCGCCGCCGGTATCGCTGCGGGTGGGCTCGCGGGCTACGCCATAGCGGGCGGCTTCGATAGCTCACCTACCGTAAGACAGATCATTGATTAACACCACCATGCCCTTGTCTCATTCCTCCGCTGTTCTTATGATTAAATTCGTTGCGGGATCCAAGACAGTTAAATCGGTTCTCTGGGACTTCGTCGAGCTTCATTGTCTCGGCGCTTTTCCGGTGGTCGTCACTGTTGATTCTGGCTTTCAGGAGTTGCAGTGGTTTGGGTATAATGTGGCGGGCTGACCCAAAAAAAATGCTTTTGTACCATGTTACTAGGAGTCTGCGGAACTGATGACTTCTTCCATTCTCTCCTGTCAACTGTCACGCTATCATTTACTCCTTTTTCTTTTCATAACATTCCTCTCCCTCTCCAGCCATCAAAAATTTATATTCTTCTCTCTTTTAGTCACATTGTACGACTTGAAAAGTCTACATTCTAATATAAGTAATAAATATATCTCGGCAGCAACCAGTCAAATTTTGAAAAAAATGTTTTTGCCTTTCATAGCCTAGATGTATGATGAACAGTTATGTAGACCTCTTTGCTTCATTCTGACTCTGCCAAGTTTAAAGCATTCACGATTACTGATAACCGTACCTTTTTGTTTTAAACTATCCCTTGAAGGAGGAGCCTGAGGTGAGTTAGATTTATACATTATTGACTAGTCCTCGACTTTGACTCCTCCCGGTTCCAGGCATGGGACCTGGTAACCCAGGACCTCATGCATCAGCTCATAGGGACCACTAAACTAAGTAGGCAAAGCTTATCCAGCTTACAACGTTCCCAACTGCTGGGACTCAGGCATCCACAAACGTCCACCACGCGGGCTGGTGGATGTCACGTATCCTCGAATGTTTGATTCCAGGCCGAAGACTTCGATGATGATTTCATGGAGTAGAACCGAAATACATACATGTATGTGTTATAGCAAGGCTTGTGGCATAGTTTAGGAGCGAGGGTGCGTTTCCTCCGAGGTGGAAACGAGCTGGAATCGATAAATTGCATCATCATCTACCCAGCCTTTACCCAACTATGTCGGGATCGGCGTCCAGTCTTCGGATGAAGCTGAATACCAATATTTTTACATGGAACAACTGCTTATCTGACCACAACAACCCAGTTAGTACTGGGTAATACGGTACCCCTTGGTAAGACTGGATGTCAGACTTTGGGGCCACTGACTACCTGTAACGATTGTCAAAGATCTACCAATTTATGACAGCCGGAGTCAACAGTTTATCAGTCTCACGGAGGGTCTCTGTAAGTAATAGATGGTCACCCGTCAACGGACCGACGTCGGCAAGCGTTGCTCACACTTGAAAATTGCCCTCTGTGGCTGTTATCGACCAATCGCATTGAATGAAATTCATCTCTGTATCCTGTCTTGCCTGGTCGGTTCCTGAAATTTCGCTTCGTTCGCTTTGTCTTCGCTTTAGAGGAAACGCACCCTTAATATGGTGTAGTTTAGGATTTGTTTAGAATAGCTTAGGAATGGTTAGTGTAGCTTAGAAGTGGTCAAGTATCATTTAGCCATTAATTTATACAAGGTGGAAGACACCGCCGCTTAAATGGTTACCACGTACTCAGTACATCATTCAGAACCTCCGCACGTCGAAATTTTACAACATTATTTAAAAAAAAAATACAGCTGTTTCTTACGAAAGTGAAAAACCTACACTGTGTTCCTACCACCTTGTATATGACCCATTTTAAGGTATCTAAGCCATATATTACCGAAGACGAGCACCCTGAAAAGCTATTTATTATAAAAAAATTACGATGTGCATAAAAAAATAATGTTACGCAATCGGAGCGCAGAAACTAGACTTCAATTTAAACTACGTCTTCGTCTTCCAGGTGCAAGCAACGTCGTTCTCCGAGTCAGTGGACTTCGGCGGCGATGACTGGATGGACTGAAGGCAGTCGGCGCTCATCCTAGCGCTGGCCGGTGCCACCTTCGTGCTGGTGGGCAAATTGGCACTCGTTGTGATTGGCTTTGTCTTTTATCATCAGAGATCGGAATAGGTATACTTTATTTGCGTAAACTTCAAGGAACACTACCAGTTATATATTTTTATTTAACACAAATTCACCACTGATCACTTTCACTTAGGTAATCGCAATTGTAGTTCACTTCGGTTCGCTTCATTGTATCGTCAAAATCAGACTGACTGCTCCCGTTTTTTTTTGTGAGTTGCATCTCGCCGGTCAATCTAGGAGGTTGTCGTCTACTTAGCCTTGAGTGTAAGGCCTCCAGCCAGGGGTAAAATCTTACAAAGTAAGCGACTACACGCTAAGGGCACCCCCTGTGGGGTACGCGCCTCGGCTTAGGGCGTCGGTGGAGGGCAGCAAGGGACAAGCTGGATGGGAACGAGATCATTATTTAAGGACATGTTTAAGTCTGACTGCTCCCACAAACCCGACGGCTATTGGTAGCCCACCCATGCTTCGAAAAAGTTCCACAACTTTCTCTATTACTCGTCATCTCAGCAGTTAGCCTCATCACCATTCTCCATCATTCAAGTTATGTGGGGTCGGCGCAGCATGTTTTCTTCTTCCATACTTCTCTATTACACGTCATCTCAGCAGTTACCTCCTTTCTAGCCATAACATCCTTCACACAGTCCATCCATCGTTTCTTTGGTCTTCCTCTACCTTTATACCCATCCACATTCATACTCAAAAGTTTCCTCACGACAATTTTCCACATTCCTCCGCATCACATGTCCATACCACGACAGCCGATTACCGCACAACTTTTCAGTCACCGGCGCCACTTTCAGACTTCCTCTTGTGTACTCATTTTTTATATTATCCATCCGCATTACACCACACACCCTCCTCAGCATTCTCAGCAGTCAGTCTCATTTACAGCTAAATTCCAGAACTTGCATTCCGGATTTTTTTTACGGAGGTATTATCGACATGTCACTTACTTGAAGTTAAGTGTAATAAATTCTTCTTATTCCGATCTCAGGTTGGTATGCGAAGGTGTGACTTTAAATTCCACCAATACTTTTTTTTTGTTAGCTATTAAAATTATATATTTAAAAACTGTTATCATAATTAAGATATGCTTAATTTACCTAAATGCTCGCACACCGGGAGTAACATATTAAAGAAATTCATCTTTTTTCACATTTTTAAATGGGATTAAATGAACTTAGAGGGTTGTGTTGATGATTTTAATGATTATAATTCTGTAACTACATACGTGTTACGGTCGCGAATCGTATTTTGTCTCACATACAGCTTGAAACTGACCTGCAAATTGCAAAACAAAAAACATAAGAAAATTTTAATTTCGCGGGCTAGACTGGCACATCCTCCCTAAGAAGTCATCCTTAGCCGTAGTCTTATAAAAACTTAAATAAAAAATACTTTGATTTCATCGAATGTAATTGTTACTAAATTAAAAAAAGGTATAATTCCGAAGGACACCACAACTGCAAACCGCAAAAGCATAGCCGCACAACCGCAGCGACACAGCTGGTTTCTATGTAATTCTATGGAAACGCTTCTGTACATGGCGACATTGCCGCTCGTGGCAGGCTGCATAACAGCCGCACGGGTAGATGTTCAAGGTTAAGCAGTGCTTGCCGAGGTTGGTCCGTGGATGGGTGACCATCATTACACACCGAGTTTCCCCCGTGCCTCGGAAAGTACGTTATAGAGTTGATCCCGGCTGTCATTCTTGGATCTTTGAACGGTTACAGATAGTCAGTGGCCCGAAAGTCTGACAACCAGTCTTACTAAGGGGTATTGTATTGCCCAGTACTAACTGGGTTGTGGAGGTCAGATAGGCAGTCGCTCCATGTAAAATACTGGTATTCAGCTGCATCCGGATAGAGTGAAAGCCGACCCCAACATAGTTTGGGAAAATGGCTAGGCAGGCAGACGGCGACATTGTCGCCTGTCGCTGCGGTCTGCCATTGCTGCTGCTGTCTGCAGTTGCGGTGGCCTTCAGAATTGTACCATTAAAACATAATGCATCAGTATTGTTAGTCAGTATTTTGATTATGATCAATTATTGTGCAAAATTATTATGGGTGTAAAGACCCTTAGCGAAGCCGAAAGGCACTCGTCTCCGTCATTGTGATATTTTTTTTTTGTTCTGGACCATACCTGGGAACATTCTAGTTAAGGAGATATTGGAGGTCAAAGCTTTTTTTTAACACGTTCCCTGTCCTAGTACAAAGTTATAAAATGTATTCGTAGATCCACCCACAATCTCGCCATAACTTGACAATAATCATTCTAAGGGATTACATTTATACTAATATGGCCTTTTCGGGAGCCTTGTTATTTAACCATACGTCCATGAAAATCTTTTTCTTCTTATTCATACGTCCAGTCAAATAAAAACCATCAAATTTACTCTTGGATTATGACTCCAATTAGTCACGGACATATGAGTTTAGTACAAAAGTGACTCCTTTGGAGTCATTGGACAGTGAACGTGTTAATACAAGTTTTTAATGTTATTACTTTACTTTTAATATCTCCACGACCCCTTTACTGTTCAATGCATCCATTAACACAATATTTTGAGTGTGTTACATTGAGTCCTACCGTAAACCGTGATTTTTCACCCCCAGAAAAATTATCCCAGCAATAATATTTGCTTAGAGTTACTCCTCTTCTTTATCGTGTGGTTAGTGCCTAACCTGGTGTCAGAGTTTTCATGCCGCCCATGGGCCTCTGACTTGGCTTTACATGCTGGTTTCCTCACGATGTTTTCCTTCACCGAAGCAAGTGATTTAGAGTTACTTAGTTTGATGTACAGAATGCTTGGTCGACGGCTTCGTGAAGGGTCGGTGTACACCTTGTATTTACCTGTTATAGTGCCGCTTGCTTCTTTTAACGCGTTTATGGTCGTAGTCGGAACCAACGCCACTTTACTTTACCAGTAAGTAATTTCCTCGGATAATTACACAAATGCCAACAACGCCCTGCTCACAATGCTATGCCAAAAGAAGCATGCTGCACTTTATATACCTATGTTAAGTTGGAGGTGCCAGGGTAGCACGCGACATTCAAATTTTCGTACATTATTTGCATTAGCAGGTCAGTGTCAGGTTGTATGTTGATTAAAATATGATTCGCGACCGTAAAAAGTATGGCTTTAGAGTTATTTCATTTAATCCCATTAAATGAAAAATTCGTTCAATGGGATTAAATGCACTTAAGAGGGTTGTATTGATATTTTTTATGATTATAATCTGTAAATACATGCGTATTACGACCGCAAATCATATTTTGTTCACCATACAGCCTAACACTGACTAGCAAATTGCAGAAAATAGTACTTAGGAAAATTTTAATTTACGCTACGGGCTACTCTGGCGCTTCAACCTTACGTTGTGGAGAATATTATCCGTCAAAAACTAACTGAAAGATTTGACAGCTGTCAATAAATGAAATGTCAGAAATGTCAAGAGTTTTTATGGCGTAGGTATAAAATTCAACCACGCATTAATTGTAATAGCTATAAATAAATAGCTAGTAGTTATTAAAAATATGTAAATATTAATAAAAGAGTGTGCTCTTTAAAACTATATATTTATGAATATATTTAAAAGCATATCGTCCGCTCAGAGTTTTCTTATAATAAAAACGTATTATTTATACTAAATGTTGAATTAAAATGTAAATTTTATGAAGCTTAAAGATCTATAATAAGTGAAGTCGGGTTAAAAGGCTAGTCAAGAACAGAGTACGAAGACGGCGGCCGCTGCTAGAGACGACATGTCAACTGTTCTTACCAAAGACATTCAAACAGATTATTTACGAGCGATAGACGAGACAAGACGAAGAAAATCGCAATCCAATACTTGTTACTACTTACTACTTAGTAACAAGTCGCTCTGTCTAGTGTCATACGCCCGCTTGTCAGGTAGTATTCGTGTAAAATTTTTGTACGAAAATATTCCCAATGTCCGCTCTATAAGTGTTTTAATCTTTTTGGTCCTTACAAACCGAGCGAGTCACAGTTCTCTCGTATTTAGACACTAATCAATAAAGACCGGATTAGATGCAACATAAATCGTCCAAATATGCAACAAAAGTGTCAAAATATGCAAAATAATATTTTTAATGCATTTTTGGCGCCACAATTTTATTAGGACTGCCGTCTCTAGACGCTGCCGACGCACCGATTTCTTGCTCTGAGGAATACACCATAAAGGCTGGTACACCTGGGACAGTAAGACAGAGCATTTTATGTTTACACAACGTAAATTCGTACGTCCCTGGTAGTAACAAGATACAGATTCCAATGTCCAGAGATCGACCTCAAGGCATCAAAGGGGGATTCAACATTGGAATCTGTATCTTATTAACACTAGCTACGTATGAATTTCTGTTGGGTGAAGATAAATGCTCTTTCCTGCCGTCACCGTGTGGCGGTTATTGGACTAATAACACTTATTGAGCTCAATTCAGCTGTTGTCCATACAAAACACCATTATTTCAAATTTCTGCGGCTAAACGGATAGGTAGGTACGCATCTCCATACAAAATCGGTGTTTTCTTTTTAGACAAACGCTGACTTGAACTGAGTAAGTTTATTTAATCTCTACGTACATATATTAGCAAAATAACTAAAAAAGAATTTTAAAAAGTATTTAGCTGAAATAATAATTAATCGGACTTGAAGAACGGTCTCGAAATCTTAACTCGAATTCACACTAAATGTTGCCTTAAGTAGTTATAGAATAATATCATTCATTGTACAAAATATCACAAATTAATTAGGACAAACTATTTCAGCAAAATTTCTCCTTCCTCTAAACGTTTTACAAATCGTTTTCGCGTTATAGCGCGCGGAGTAAAAATGTTCTGTAAATCTGGGGGTCTAAAATGGCCGCCCTAGCTGAATCAATATATTATGAATAACGTTACAATTCGTAATATGGTTACAAAGTCACAATTCGTAACATAATTTGCGTCTGTGACCATTTTAAGAATTTCAACTTGATTCATATTATTATTTTGGGGTGATCAAAAGCAAACTGTGATGCTTTTTAGTATCTTTTAAGCTTATGATTCTGCCAAAGCGGCCATTTTAGACCCCCTGATGTAACTCCGTTCGGACTGAGTGTTGAGCTTTACCGCCAAACAAAATTTCATTTAATATGTTATCTTTTACGACATGTA